>MU226763.1:1374995-1391461 GCA_018584345.1 Thuja plicata
GAGCACCAGCAGTAACTGCTGGGCCGAAGTTGGCCGGAGCCATACTAAAGGCTAACCCTAATGAGATCCCGCAGTAAATGCGGTATGACAGATGGAAGGCTCAGAGTGGAAACACAGACAGAAAGCCGTACACCAATTGCCCACTTTTCATTTTGGCGGCAGAGATTATTATTTTTCCTCCTTTTCTACATCAATAACTGCCTTGAATCTAGAAAATACTCTCCTATCTTCATCTCCCAAGATAATTTCTCCAACTTTGGATAAATCTGTTAGTATGTGAAGTCTACCGTTGGCTCCGCATGTCCTTTCATTTTTCTCTTACCACTTTTGTCCATTCATATGCTTTAGAACCTTTCATATATTTCTGGGTACATTGTTTCTTATAATTTGATGATGGAAAAAACACTGTAAAACTTCTGTATTGAATAAAAGAGAATGCCATCTGCTTTTAGTGAACCACATAAATTCATGTCTATAGTGTGCTCTGTTTTGTTCTTATTACTACTGTATGTAATAATCTAATTCCTCTAATTGCATTTTAAATTTATTTTTTTCATAGCCTGCAATCATGGCAGTCCACGAGATGACATCTCTTTGAGGCATTCTGTCAAACATAGCGTGTCTTTTCTATGCTCTCACATTTTGCATACATCTCAGCCAGAGCATTTCCAGCTATAATACTGACAAAAATCTCCATTCCATTAAGCTTTGATGTATGCACATGCCCTGTTTCAAAGCTTCCATTTTGGCACAAGAAGAGAGGATGCTTGCAAAGGTTATGGAATTTGGCTATACACCAGCCAATTGCTTTTGCTTGAAAGCTTTTAAAACCCTTTCAACAAATCCATTTTGTGCATATCCTGCAATTATCGTATTCCATGAGATGACATTTGAGGCATTCTGTCAAACAGATCGCGTTCCTTGTCTATTATTCCACATTTTCCATACCTGTCTACAGAGCATTCCCAATGTTCCAATAAAACCCAAAAAAACCAAATGCAATAGAGGTCAATGAGTGGTTTTGGTTCCTCTAAAGTTTGTTCCAACACACCATAACCCATCTTAACCCATCTTGTTTGAATTCTATTATGCGAAATCAGTTTACATCAATATTCTGAATCACAAAATGTTGTGACAAGCAAGGATATTTCAACTGATTAAAACAATAGAAAAAAACAACTCATTGTTCAAATAAATACGGAAAAAAAACAGTCACTAAATTTTCCCTACATGATCTTTTTGTCAGCCATTTTCTATGGCTAGGGCTGCATTAACCCGGATTTGAAGATGAGCAATTATGAGTGTAAATTATTGAATCCAAGAGCAACACCACCATGCGATTAGTGGTCTACTTTTTCAGTGCCTTAGTGGGTGATGTCAGCTTTGCCATCTGAAGAAGAAAATTATTGGTCACTCAAATATTGCTGACTCTACAATACACTTTCTTCCTTTCTTCACCTCAAAATCCATAGTGCTTTTACTTGTTCGTATGTCATAGCTGGCTTCCAGGTTGGTTACATCAAAATCCACGTCAAAAGATGTGCTACTGCTAATATGGCACACAATGGACTGAAATCGAGTAGGAAAAGAAAGATGGACATCTTCTATCTTTGCTCCAACACATCATAACCAACTTACTATTATTGTGATTTGATGGTAATGTCATTGATCTCTTCAATGTTCATCTCCTCTCTATCATGCATTGTACTACCATGATGCATTGTACTGCCATGAAAAATCTCATCCCTTTCATCAAAGATCACATTGAACTCCCTTTTAGAGTAACACTAACCACTAACAGGAGAATGGGTAGAAAGAGAAAGATGGATTTCTTCCATCTTTGTACAACACATCATAACCAGCATACTATTATTGTGACTTGAGGTTCATGGCATTGATAGTTTCAATGCTCATCCATCCTCTATTATGCATTTTACCACCACAAGAAACCTCATCCCTTCCATCAAAGATCACATTGAACTCTTATTCAATTCTAAAGTTTGTAAGATTAAATGTTCCTATAAAATCCTACAGAGTAGACAAATTGGTTGTTGCATCAACAAACAATTAAGGAACGTTGTTCTGACCGTAATTATGAGCTCATTGGTAAATGTGTCACTCTTCCAATATAAAATGTCACCTACATTTAGAGGCCACCTAAGTATGGGGTAAAGAAGAAAACTTCTTTCATGGGAAAATTAAAGGTTGATCAACGTACATTTGGACAACCTCAATAGTGATGATAACTAGAGTATAGTTTTTGTATGGTTTCCTCCTGATTTATGAACCTTGTAGAATAATGTTGGCTCACCCCCATCTATATGCTTCTAGGCCACACCCCGATCAACTATCATTCCATCAACCATTTCAATAATAGAATGCTTGAGTGGGGCCCACAACCATAGTCCTCCGAATGTTCCACCTCGAGAAAAAGATGGACAACTTTATGTTTGTCTCACTATCTGATGTCTATTTCTTTCCTTTTATGCTTTTGTCTTTCCTACCACCATCCTCTCATTTTTCTTCTTATCGCCTTAGCTTTTCGTACTCCTTTACTTGTCTCTCATTGCCACATCATCATTCATGCCTTTATCTTAAATTCTCCTTTTATATTTTATTTTCTCTTTCTTCAATTTATTTTACCCTTAGACTATTATTCTCCTTTTATATTTTATTTTCTCTTTCTTCAATCTATTTTACCCTTAGACTATTATTCTTAATTTTTAACATCAATATTACTATTTATTATTTTAATATTATCATTATCTAACTTGATATATGATTAATATCTCGTTATTATTATTTTTTATGATGCTCAATTGTTAGTATCATATCATCCTTGTACTAATATTATTAAACCTTTGATCTAATAGCATATCACTATGGTCAATCTTTGTTAGTCAACCCTTCCTAAGATTGGATCTAATCACACCCCTTACTTATAAATTGGTCTTTGCAAGTCAAAAAAGGTCCCCACCCAGTCAAGTATGAGATAATGAGCTTCTCATCCTAATTTTGGGGGTCTCCTCGAAGATTGGTGGAGTACCCCCATTAATGATATGCCACATTTCATCCAGCCAAAAGATTAAGGTTGTTAAGGAAGAATTCAAAAATTGGAAGAAACTAATTTTCAAAAACATCTTCAATTAGAAGAAAATTATTTAAAGACACCTTAAGGAAGCTCAAGAAAAAATGGTCATTGTGTAAGGAAATTAAGGTAGTGGAAAAACTACCTACATTAACCTTGGAAGGAGGGCTATGCAAAAAATCTCAGATCTTTACAACAATTACAGATACTTAACAAATATAAACATGAATAACATGCATACCACAATGTAGTTATTTACATGGAGAAAACTCTTTTCAGAGGAAATTTCACACTCCAATTTAGCTACCCAAAATGGTATTCAAGAATCAATAAAAATTTCTAATATCCTTGCAACGAAAACTCTCCATAAGAATATCACCAACAGAGATCTAGATATAACTCAGCAATGTTGATTAGGAAAATTATGGGGGGGGATACATGAAACAATAAGACTACCATGAAAGTCATATTTCAAGCAAATTGACCTAATCTACACAATAGAGAAGCTAAATGGAGTGCGAAATAATGAGAAAGAAACACAAACCATTCATCTCATTCCACAAGCCTCCATTGTTCTTTTTACTTCTCTCTAATGTCGCTCTCAAAAATTCAACTACATAAACACAATTGAAAACTAGGAAAATGATAACGATATGATAGTGATTCGAGAAGATTCAAAGATTTGTGATTCAAGGAATTGGACAAATCAATTGCAATGTATAGGAAAATCAAGATAGATTGGACATAAAAGATCAACTTGGAGCTTGAGACAATTGATGGCTATGATCATATGAGAGAAGGCATTGAGTGAAGACAAATGAGAAAGTGATATTATTAAGTGGAGGAGGAGAAGAGTGGCAAAAGGAAAGGCTAAGTAAGAAAGAAAATTAATAAGTAGATGTGTTAAGTGGAGAGGAAATGGAAAGGAGAGGTGCTAAGTGGATGAGGAAAATGGAAAGAAATGAAGTTAAGTGGAGAGAATTAATAAATGAAAATTATTAATTCTTCCACATAGTGGCAAGTGATGGCAAGTGAAAGAGTTAAGTGGGGAGATAAATTAGAAAGTGGACGAGTTAGAAGTAGGATTGAAAATAAATAAATAAAAGTTATTTATTTCACCCACATTTGATAGATAATTAAATAAATTTAGAATTTATTTTATTATGAGGATTTTAGATTAAAGAATTATATAATAAAAAATAATGATTTAATAATGAAAGAACAATTCGAGGGATTAAATAATTAGAATAAATATTTAATTGTTGTAGAATGATGAAAATTGATTGATTAAGGATAGATAATGGATTTTAAATGAATAATATAAAATTATTTAATTAAATATTTTTGAAGAAGTCATATTTAAATATTTAAAATTATTTAATTATGAGGGACTAGACAAATAAAATTATTCCTAATTGAATAATAAAATTATTCTATTTTTTTAGACAAAATTTAGTGAAAAGTTTCGTTGCAAACCTAGGACAATTTTCAATGTCTACAAACAACTATCAGGCTCTTAGAATACATCAGAATGCTCAATCATAATACAATGCCTCATAATATAGGGTTGTCTTCTAGGGAAAGCAAAGCACACAAAATATCCACTGTTAGATCTATGACCTAATGATAAAAGGTCAAGATTCACAATGACTGGAGCTTGCAACGAGGGTACTCTCCCTCCCCTTTGCAACCCCATGTGTTCATGTATCAACAGTAACCTTTTATCAACATTACCTTATTATTATTGCAAGGTTGAGACATTGTTTTTCCTAACACATTGGACAAATGGCTTTAAATACATGTCTCCAAGAAAAAACATTGAGAGAGGGTAAAATCATGCTAAGGGAGGAAATATTTTGGAAAGGGAAATTCATAATAAATTGGCTAACACAGCGGTATAGAAACACTAAATTCTTTCAAAAGTCAACCCTTAAACATAGTTCAAGAAATACGATTACAAAGTTGAGGGATAAAGATGGAGTAATTCTTAGTTCAAAGGAAGAAATTTGATCAATTAGTGATAAGATCTTTAAAATTTTGTGAAAAAAGTGTATGCAAGACTCTCCTTCTAATTTACATAATCTTTTGGACATTATCACTTCCATCTTATCTAAGGAAGACAATGAACACATGACAAAAGAGTTCTTTGAACTTGAAGTTAGAATCACTATCTTCTTTGTTGGGCCTTTTGCAGGACTTGATAACTTCCCTCCCCTAATGTTTTTAACTTTTTTGAGATATTGTGGGTGGTGATGTTACTGCTACTATGAAGGAATTCTTCAAATTAAGAAAACTCCTAAGACAGCTTAAAAATACTTTTATTTTTCTTATTCCTACAAAAAATGAGACTATTTTAATTAATGAATTTAGACCAAACAACCTTTGTAATAAAAAAATTCTCCAACCTCCTTGTTTGATGTTGATGTAAAATGATCTCTCAAAATTAAAATAAGTTCGTTTCTAGCCAGAGAATATTAGATTTTATCATCATCATCATCACCCATGAGATCCTCCACTCAAATGATGAAAGAAAGAAACTAGTTATAATTCTTAAACTCAATATCTCTAAGGCTTATGATAGAGTTTCTTGGGATTTTTTTCTTGTACTAAATAAGTATGGGTTTGAGGATCAATTGATTCATGAATGTATTAATATCCCAAAACTCTTTTTTATTGTCAATGGAATCCCTACGATTTTCTTCAATGGAATGAGATGGTTAAGATAAAAGTATCCATTTTCTCCTTATGTATGTTAAAGTTAAAAGGGTATTTTCACTTATTAATTAAATCATTATTGATTTAATTATTAAGTCACCTTTCACTTATTAATTAAATCATCATTTGATTTAATTATTAAGTCCCTTTTATCTCTATTTCACTTAAGCTAAACTTTAGGCATGCAATAACTGATTCTTTTATTAATTATTCATGCAACCTTGGTTTATTCACCCAACCTTGGTTTCTTCACCCATCTCAGGGTTTTGATCTCCTTTATAATCTTGTCATCACTCTCCCTTTCTCTATATCCAAATCATTCAACTTATCAAGAATCCTTGTAACCTCTCTGTCCATCTCTATTACAGATTGTGATGAGGTCTCACAACTGTCCATCATGTTGTTCAGAGTTGCCCTATCCTTTGTAATAATATCTTCAATATTTTAAATGTGTCTGATAGGGTTCATGCAGTAGCTGAATAGCATCCCTCCATGTGTAACATAGCTTCTGGCCTTTGATGTAGCTAATCTCAGAATGCCCAAGTCCCATGAAATAGATTGGCATACTTCCATCAACTTCTTTTCTAAATAAATTTTCTTTTCCTTCTCTCCACCGATCTTCACTAAGGACTCATAGTGACCATAAAAATCATCTAGTGCCAATTTTAGGTTCTCTACTTCATCTTTACTATGAAAAACAATAGGTGTTGGAAGCAGTTTATTCACAGTATCAATTACCCTAGTCATTACCTTAGTCTTCTTATCACCTTTCTTCTCATATATCTCTTTTGCCTTACAGAATGTGATGTAGGATAGTCTCATTAGTTCATCCTCATCCATGTTGTCAACATATGTTCTTATAGATTTGTCCTTACTTGCCAACAATAGAATAGTAGATGTGTCAATTTTAGGTTTGACTTCGACTCTTTCATCTTCTTCTTTCTGCTCTACCTCTTTCTGTTCTTCCTCTTTTTTTTCTTCCTCTTTCTGTTCTTCCTCTTCATCCAATGTATTGTCAATGTTCCCTTCAAATGGATCTTTCTCATCAAGTGAAGTGTCAAGGGTCACAAGCACACCAGAAACATAGAAATCTGGTTGCATGATATCTTCGCTCTTCTCAACACTTACCTCAACTGTCTTAGAGCTCTCTCCAATTCCTAAATGTGTAGGCATAGTAGGTTGATGAGGTGGAGTCTTCTCATGAATATCACTCATAATTATTTTATCTAATGCCTTTAGAGTCTCTTCTAAAACTTCTTCATATTTCCTGCCCATAATTTCCACTAATCTTGCTTTGGTTCTCAACAAGGGTTTCAGTGCTCCCAATATTCTTTCTCTTTCCTGTACTGAAACTACTGGAAACATGTCCTCAATAGCTTGATTTCTTATAGCTTCATCTTCAATATGTGCAAGTTGTTTTCTAATTTCCATTTTTCCATACAATTCCCCAAGTATACTACCTTCTATCTCTAATAGATTCTTTTTGAAAACAAGTAAATGGTTAATTACTATGTCCTCAATCACTAGTTTGTCAAGTTATCCATACCTATCATAATATTTGTTCACTGAAACAAGATTTCCTTTCTCAATAGCTCTCTTCTATAACATCTTTATAGCAGGCTTCCATACCTGTCTGTCACTTGTGGTCTCTTTCTCAACTTTCTTTTCTTCTACTTCTTCAGTCCTCTGCTTCTTAGGAGGTGAGTCTAGCTTAGTGGACCTAGTGTTTCTCTGAGGAACAATCTTTTATGCCTACGAAGTCTTATGTGGTGGTGAGGATGTAGTGACAAAAATAATAGTAGAAGTAGGACTAACTATATGCTCAATCTTTGGAGGTGGAAGGGATGCAGTAGCAGTACTTGCCAACCCAGAATATCTCTCTGCTATCTTCTTCCTTACTTCTCTCATCTCTTCTTTACTAATACATGCCTTAGCTACACACCCATCAACTATATTCTCCACTCTTCTCTTTCTTAAGCTTCTACTCTGTTCTTCTCTGACCTTAGCTGATTTCTCTTCATATGTGCCCCATCTCTCCTCAAATGTATCAACTTCAAATGCCAAGACATGTTCAATTTGCATAACCAGAACCTCTGAACTAACTTCATAACCCATGGGGTAACACCATTTATTTATTGGTACAAATGCCTCAAAACATACACAATCAATTTCAACCATGAAACAGATTGTATCCTTATATTTCTCAACTAACTCTTCAGGAATTATGAATCTCTCTTTAATTTGCCTCTAAAGAATCTTGATCATGCCAAACAGTTCTCCATCAACCCATGTGATGTTTTATCTTCGGTAGCTTTGTGAAGTCTGAATACCAGTGGGTATGTTGTCATTCCATGCCCTAGGGTGCATGCTAGGGAACTTATGCTCAATGTGGATATACATATGAACTATAAGTGAGCCACATCTAAAGGTCTTAGATTTATCCTTCTTGACTAGCTTTACATTCTCCAGAAATTCTTGTACCAAAACCTCACATAGGCTATATGTAATGTTTTCCTTTACCATCCTATAAGCCATCATTATGAATCCTACTGAGACTGAATTAGGTCTACTGTTGTAGTAAAATTTGTATCCAAGTATCATCGCAATCAGTCTGACATCCTATAGGAAAATATCATTCACTGTCATAGCTCGTATGTCCCATTTAGAATGTGTTAGGGTTTCAACTTGTTTCTTTATGTTATTCTCTGTCATAGGGATAACTCCAGTGTTGTCTAACCTAGTTATATCATGAATCAACTGACTACAGATATTTACAGGTTGTTCTCCTATCCAGATGAATTGATCATGAACTCTGCTAAGTAAGATTTTAAACCATTCATTTTTGTTGAATTCATACAAATCTAACATTTTCATAATGCTCAGGTTGTCTATGTGTTTGAATTCATCCTTCATTTTACCATCATCATTCATGTATTCCATCTCTATAGAAATATCATCAATACCCTATATATCATATTTGCAATGAATGTAAGCCCTAATTCCTCTACATGCAAGACGTCGTGTGGTGTCTGAGAGAATGCTCCTTCAAGGTTGTCTTCACAAGACTTAAATGGATGTTTCTTGAATTTGTATCTAGGTCGATCTATAACATCATAAATCAAAGGTGCATCCATAGCTTCTGTATGATTAGATGATGTAAATAGCTTAATCACCTGAATTATAAATTCCCGCTTTGATCGATCACACAATATAGTTGTTAGATAGTATGATACTCTCTGATCTTTGCTTGTCTTAGGTTGTTGCTCTTCAAATGGTGAAGAAATAGGTATCTTAGATGTCCTTTATTCATTTTTAAGTGTAAAATGCACATTACCCAATACACAACTTCATAAATTGTCCAGTCAATCACAAATCCCGCGATCATAGAACATGCATCGTCCGATGTTGCGCTCTCAGATATAAGTTCTATGATGTATGCACATCATAACTAAGCTCACTTGAGCTTACTTCTCAGAATCAGGGGCTGGATATATTTTGATATCTTCATCCAATGCTCCCCCTAAGGCCATGATTGGCCATTTAGGTCGATGTGTTCACATCAGGCAAAGATCCAGTAGTATCTAATGTCTCTCCCTGAACCAATATCTCACTTGACTCTTTGACTTTCCATACCTTACCACTATTGTTATCTTCTTCTTTCTTGAAACAATTTTCAAATTTATTTTTGTAATCTGCAAGACTCTTACCCGTATCACTGTCATTCCTCTTATTATTCATAAGAGGTGGTACTCTTTTGTTGTCTTCTCTATTGTATCTGCAAAACTTTTCTATATGCCCTGGATTGTTGCATTTGTAGCATATAGGAGGAGGTATGTTCTGACTAACTTGTAACTTACAGTAATTTTCAATGTGCCCAAGGTTATTACATTTGTAACATGTCGGTTTAACTGTTGATTCTCCTCTGATGTTATCTTGTCTATGTCTGGATTGATCAGGTTTCTTGCATTTTGGTTTCTTGTGCCCATATGCATGACAATTAAAAAAATAACCAGAAAAAGTTCTGAAAGGGGCATTACCTCTGCAATCTCTCTTCATGTGTCCAAACTTATTACAACCAAAACATCTTCCTCTGAAAGGTCTAATCTGTTATGTAGGTTCTTCAAGAATAGGTTTTTCTTCATCAATCTTTTCATTAGGTTTATCTTCTTGAGTCTTAGAACATTCAGCTTCATTGAAGCCAACAACAGTCATATCTCATTTAGGTTTATGTTTTTCTCTTTGTTCATCGATCAAGTCACTGCTCATGTGAAGTTTCTCAATGTGTTTCTTTGTCTCCACAAGTTCACCTTTTATGATCTGATTGTATTTCTCCAATTCTAGATACTTGTTCTTGTAGTGGTCAAGCTCATTCTTCATTTGTCCCATCAGAATATTAGCATTCTTCAAAGCTTCTTCAATCTTGTTTTTAGCATCCTTTTCTTGTTGAATCTATTTATCCATTGCTTCATTATTAAGCTTTAGAGTATCATTCCCTTATTCAAGTTGCTTTATCTGATCTCAATTATCATTGTCTGAATTTTCTTTTATCTGAACCATAAGATCCTGTCTCTGATTTCTGGAATGTTCAAGTTGATCTTTCAATTTCTTTATGAATCCCTCAGCTCTTCTTAAATTGGATCTGAAGTCACCATTCTTTGCTTTTTCTTTATCAAGGTCTTCAAGTGCTACTTCAAAGTTCTCTTCCAAACTTATTGAATCCATCTTGATCTCCCTTAACTTGTCAAACTTTCTTTTCAAGGGCCAATAGCTCTGATACCAATTGTTAGGATTAAGTAATATTGAGAGGGGGGGTGAATCATTATTACAGCACTTTAAATTAAACTTAAACCAATTTCACATAAACCATATGATTGTTGAAATGAAAAGAACATAAGCAAATAAAACACAACCCATTACACCATGATTTGTTGTCATGGAAACCCTGGCCAAGGGAAAACCCTGGTGGGGATGGTACCCACAAGCATGCACTAAAGTATAATGTCCCTATTAGGAGCTGAATATTACATAGTACATTTCCTTTTTAAAGGAATAACAACCCTGTTAAAGGTATACAACACCCTATTAGGGGTAAACTGAGCTTACAGCTCTTATAATCAATACTCCAGAAAAGTATTCTCAGAAATGAACAAAAACAACTATTTCCAATGCTTAGATAGTTCCAGTTGTACCTCTCAATAATCTTTGTCAACCTCTGATCTCTCATCGGCCATCAGACATCTCATTCACATACATATACATCCATATTCTATACATACCTCTTACTTAAATCTTCTCTTTACAAAATATTATCCATATATATATATATATATATATATATAGTCAACTCTCTAATACATTATCTTCCAGTCGGCTCTCTATTACAAAATAGAATTAATAATGTAAAGAGTAAATATAAAGTCGATGCTTTTACATAATCAAAATATAGTTTATTCAATAATCATAATCCAACTTAGCATGCTAGGATTCCACGTCATACTCCCTCAATCATCGTGTTTTTCCAATTGCTCTTTTTCACTGTTCTGTTGTATGCACATGTCTTCAAATCTCTCTAACTCTCTGTAATCATCACCAAAACCAAATAGATCTTAGATGTAGGTCATATATACTCCATAGTATCTTCCTCTAATTTTTCTTGTCATCAAACATCGTACTCAGTCTTTGTTGTCCAAAACAATATTATTTTACTCTGTAAATTTGTTTTGTACTTAGTCAATTCCAGAACTGAATCATCAAAACTGTACTTATCTCGATCATACTATCATATGTGTTGCCATAAATGACAACTATTAAGTGTCTCATAACATACCAAAAACACCACTTGCCAACACAAACAAGATTTCATTTCTTAGGAAGAGACACATGATCCCATGTGTGATTCCTTTTCCAAGGATTTGAAATTTTCCTCTATTATAGCATCCCAATTAGGAATACTTGAATCTTCTCAAATAGACTATAGATCAGAATTTGAAGAAACAAAATCAATTGTTTAATGAGCTCAAAGAAGTGTTGTGGCTAGATAATTTTGAGGAGAAAAATTAATCTTTCAATGATTACTAGGAGAGGAATGTGAATCCTCATCGTCAATTTCATCATTCGAAGTGGAGGAAGAAGAATCATTATCAAGATTATGAGGATTAAGATCTTTTGAAGATGTGTTATCATTATGTGATGTATCCAATATAATGATGGATGGAGAGGTGGTAGGAGAATAGTTGGAAGTTTTGTCCTCAAAGTGAAAACTTCTCTTGATGAATGATTCAGGAGTGTTGGAATGAACAAGCCTATATCCTTTGACATCATTTGGGTACCCAAAAAATATGCAAGGCTTTCTTTGAAAATCTATAGCCTTAAATTTATTTGCTAGAATGTGAGCCCATGCTAGAGAACCAAACACTTTAGAGTGCTTAACTATGAGTTTTAACTAATCCACATGTGCTTTAAGAAGATTTATCCCCTTCACACCATTGCGAGGAACTTTGTTATGTGTAACATGTACAATTATCACATCTACCTAGTATTGAGGTGACAAAGATTTAGAGTGTTTAATACAATTTTTCATCTCCTTCAAGAACTTATTCTTGCATTTTATGAAACCATTATGTTCAATATTGTATGTAACTATGTATTGCATGTTAATCCATTTTGAAGTACAAAACTGTTAAAATTGATTGTTAACATATTCACAACCATCATTTGTTGAAAAATATTGATGAACTTCCCGAATTGTTTCTCTACAAAAACTTTGAAATCTTGAAAATTCTTAAAGATCACAAAATCTTGTTTGAGAAAGTAAACCCAAGTGCATCTAGAAATTTATTAATATATGTCAATGGATATCTAATCTTTCTAAAATATGGTTGTAGAAATATTCTTATAGTTGTGTAGCTCTCCGTCCTTTGGATTTATCATATTTCTCCTAAGGATGCTTACAAAGAATGCATCCTTTCATAAATCCATTAAATTTTTGAATGGAAGGCAACCCTGAAACCATTTCTTGTTGATCGATTTGTTGCAAGTAACAATAGTTCAAGTTGCCAAACCATTGGTGCCACAAATGACTTGTCTCATCTTCATGAGTGAATAAGACTATCGAAAGAGATTCAAGAACAAAGTGATAAAATTGATATAGTCTAGATAGATGATTTGCTTTTCCAACAACGCCTATAGACCCTTATTTATTTCATTAATTACCATTGTATTTGGTGTGAACTCAACTTGCTTGTCAAAACTTGTGTGGGTGATATGATAAATAAATAGGAGTTTGGTTGAAAATATGGAATGCAAATCACATCTTGAAATGTCATTCACCCACATCATCAAGTCCTCTCCCATGCACTTCAGCATGAGTATTATGACCCATCAGTATGGTAGGAATAAAACATGGCTATAATGAGGTGAACTCATCTTTTGAAGAAGACATGTGATGTGAAGCACGTGAGTCAACAATATAAGAATTTTGTAGTGAAGCAATAGAAACTAGTGCCTTTCCCTTTCATTTCCCCTTAATTTTTTATATGTCCTTAAAATAACCTTCTTATGAACTTTGTCTGGTTGAATTGGGCACCTTGATATTGCTCTTTTTTAGAAGATGTGAAAGGTGATCTATTTGTTTCTTTTAACACAAGTACCTTCATCATGGTTAGGCCTCTTATAATAGGAACACTTTACCTTATCCTTATTAGGTTGATCACCTTTTTACGAAGAGGTTTGATTATTTTCTTTTGAAGCAAAAAAATGTTTTATACTTCTTCTCTCCCTAGTTCTTTTGTTTATTATCATGCTTTCTAAACAATTTCAATTCTTTTGTTCCTTGATTTATAGCTAAGACATGTGACCTTTAGAGGGTTTAAGTGTACCCATTAGAACTAGTTTATCTTTCTCCTTCACAAGATCTACAATGGACTCATTCAGGGAAGGCATTTTATAGGTGAAACCTAGCGCAGACTTTGTAGCATAGAATGTAAAAACAAACAATGAATAGTTATGGCCAAGCTTAGAAAGAAAACTCAAGACTAGTTGTTTATCATCTTTCTTGATTTCACACCAATCTAATTGAACCTAATAGCCTTGAATCTTGTGAAAAAGGTTTCTATGGTGTCAAAATTTGTACCTTACTCAACATTATGAGCTCATTCTGCAACTGATGACCTCTAAATTCATCTTTCTTACCAAAGAGGGTTTCCAAGGTGGTCGACACTGCATTTGGTATAGTGGTAGATTTGATGTGAAAAATATTGCCAAGAGATATTGATATACAAAGAGTACCAAAGGAATCATAGATTTATTAAACTATTTTATTTTTTTTACAACTACTAGAGGTTCAGTTTCCAGTCCCATTATAATCAAATGATATCTATATTTATTGAGATATATCATCATGTTATATTTTCATTGAGAGTAGTTATATTGAGTTAAAATAGGAATAGTAGAAGCATCCATGAGTGCAAAAAATAGATTGCAAAGCAACACTTGAAAAATGTGAAAAAGCAGATACATGATAAACCCTCCCTTTCCACTGATCTCAAAAATTAATCCTCTCATGTATTACAATATTTTTATATCAATAAGAAGCAAAAAAAGGGTGGTGTCCCTATAAACAACAGTCCAAAGGGCATAAAGTTAACAACATAAAAAGTTTCAGCACATTATTATCCTACTAACCTCAAAAACTAACCATCTGAAACATAATAAAAATGAAAGTTTTACCTCTAGAACATAGTCCAACAAGCCATCTAAACTAATAAAGGTCTTAGCAAAAGGCCACCTAGGGCCATAAACAGTATCTAAACTATAAAAAAAATTAACATAGGGCCACCTAGGGCCATAAACAGTATTAACAAAAAAAACTAAAGGGAGTTTACCCCTAGCAGACATCCTTGAATTTGCAACCAACTTGGTGGAGGACATTGCACTAGTCTTCAATGGGGAACTTAAACAGCTCCTTGTAATTTCCTTCATCCTTCTCATAAGCTCCCAATATCTTCTTCTGCAATAAGCATGAGGTGGTGGATCTGTGCATTACCCTTAGACTGAATAGAGAGAAACTCCCAATTTTCCTTTCAATGTCAATGTTAGAGTTTTAGGTACTCTACAACACTTGATCAAATGAAAGACCAAGGTAAATTTCACAAGAGAATGGCAAGACAATTGCATTAAGATGCGAGAATGATTTTATTGATAATGGACATAATTAAGTTGTATATAATAGGCTTGCTTAAATAGGCAAGGCAATAAGAGACAGTGAAAAGGAGAAGATAAGTTATCATCTATGCAAGGTGGAATCACATGTCCACCAAAGATGGATCATCCTCCATTATTTAATTAAGTGTGTGGCATATGATGAGGATGATAATGTGATATGTGCACTAAAGGTGGATCTCACACATAAAATGGAATGTGATAACAACTATCACCACTTAAAGTGGAATTTCTCCTACACCATGTGCTAATATCAATGCAAACTCCTAGGTGTCTCATATGAAAACTATTGTGTAATGCATTATCCTAAGTAAGCTTAAGTAAAGTGTAATTACGAATATTTAATTACACCAACAGTCAATGACCCTCACTTTTAACCTTTTTTAGCTCATTATGAGTAGTTTTGCATTCAGACTAGGTCCCTTCTGTTGGAAAGTTGACTCTCAGGGAGTATATGGCTTATTTTGTGTTGTCATTATGGCAACAAAGTCATATGAAGTTTTGACAATAAACTATGAAGTGAAAATTGACTAAGTGCAGAAGACAGAACAAAACAATGACTTGTAGTCGATCAGGGTATCAGCGCACGTGCGTACGACCACATCAGGATATGCACGTTCAGACTTAAGCTCTATGGTATTATTATGCTTACCCTATACACGCATGGTACGGAATAGCAGTACGAAAAAGTTACAGAAAGAACAAGTACACTAGTAGTTCAGAATACAGAGTATGAAGCCGACTTGATGATTTTGATTAGCATGTAATCTTTTGTTATGTAAAGGCTAAGCGCCTATTGTAATAAGTTTGTAATCATGTATTAAACATTGTTTTAAACACGCTTAAGCCAATTTGTTTGGAAGCATTGTGTATTATGTTTTTTGGCCGACTAAGGTCTTGTTTATAGTCGCGTCTATTCAGGCATAAAGATATATATATGTAATGCAAAGATATATTGTAAGTTTCGTCGAAATAGTCAGAGAAGATGTATAGAAGAGTAGTATGAAGATATCAATATGAGATAGAGCCCTTAAAGAAGTTAAGAGCATAAGCACATAACTGGAACTTATCAGACATTTGTGTCACATACAGCAGTTCACTTTTGGATATAGTGCATATCTATTCTCAGGAGGTTGTAGCCTTCTTTCTCTTTGAGCAGTGAGCTCTTGGACAGTGAGTCCTCACCCCTAACAGGGTTGTTTGTAAAAGACTCCTAACAGGGTCAGACCCTTAACCAAGTAATTGTACTTACATTGTAAAGACTGCTCCTAACAGGGCAAAGGAACTCTAACAGGTTCATTATACTAGTGCAATATTTGTGGGTACTAATTCCCACCGGGGTTTTCCTCTAATCAAGGTTTCCCCGTAATCATATCTTGTGTTATGTGATCTTGTGTTAAGCTTCAAGTGTTATATGATTGATTTATGTTTAAGTTGCTGAATT
>MU226763.1:1413736-1431832 GCA_018584345.1 Thuja plicata
AGATATGTGAGACTTCTTATCACGAGTTATGTGATATACTTAGTGCCACGAGTTATGTGACACCTCACGAGTTATGTGATAACTTAATCATAAGTTAAAGTGATATATCATATCATGAGATAGATGATTTATATATTTTATCATGAGTTAGGTGATATCTATACTCCCAGAGTTTATTGTGATGTATTCTTGTTCATATTCTTTATCTTCCCTAGCTAAGAGGGAGTGTTGATGCATAGTAGTTTCGATCAAATATAAGGATGATTGCTTTGATTATTTTGAGTATGTATGTATGTATGTTCACAATGTGAACTGACATACATACACACATACGCATTACTTGTGCCTATAAGAATAATCATTCTAAATCCTTGTATATGATCGAAATACTATACAAGTATAATAATTTGTGTAAACAGATTCCTTTCATTTTCTCTGGCCATGTATCGAGCAATGAACATTGGCGGCTGCATTCTACAGATCAAGTAATGGTCGTATATCATCTATATTAAGGATCGTGTAATGATCTGATACTATGCACAGCAGTATAGTATGCAATGATTATAATGTAATGTTTATCACTTGTATTGGAAGGTGACGATCTTACAATAACTTGACCTTTTATTGTGATGATAGAGCTTGTGGATAGAATCGCCGAAGGACAGAATCATGTAATATATATTGATTACATCATGAGGATTGATGCTATCAGGTGTCATAAGTGTTGACATTGGATTGATTTATCCTCCCTAGCTAAGAGGGAGTGTTGATGTATGTAGCATCGGTCAAATAAATAAAACTGACTATATGATTATTATGAGAAATCATTTATTACATATACATGTATATATATAATAATTGATATTATTTTATATATTAATATGCATATATATAAAGTTAATCTATATTTATTCTTATAAAAACTATATAGTTAAATTAATAAATTAGATTAGTGAATAGACATGTCCCATGAAGGGACATGTCTATTCTTGTCTTTGCTATGTATATATACAAGAGATCAATGCATTTGGAAAATACATAAAAAGATAGCAATGTGATTACATTTGCAATTGATCTCTGGAAAATCAACAGTATCAGTGCTCTGCATGTAGAAATTGTGAGATAGGATGAACTCTTTTGTGAAGTGAGATTTTGTCATAAGCTAGTTTTCAATTCCTTGGGCTTGTAATATTGTAGGTAAACCTGAGGTCCTGAGTGTTGCTTTTGATCATTCTCAGTTGTTATCGGGAGTCCAAATGTTCTACAACTTTGAGTTTGAATCCAATGCCTTCACAGCATTGGGAGTGATCTCAGTCTTGCATTACTTCAAAATTTCTAGCTGAGACTCATCATACTATAAATTCTGACATGGCCACAGCTAAAAAGAACATAAATTCTCCTTGATCTGAAGTGGATTAGGTAACAAAATAGGGGAAGATGAAAGAAAAGGTAGATGTTGTTGGTAGTTCAATGCACATCCATCCTAAGGTAGACTGAATTCTACTTGTGATATTGCTATCAGGATTCAACTATGTAGTTCTTGAGTCAAACTCATTGACCCATGTTTCATGATTAGTGGCTCACAAGAGCCCATCTCTCATGAGAATGAATGGAACACTTAGCACTCATTCCATCTAGGTGATGCTCACAGGTGTGAAGCATCGGGCCTTCCCAAGAGGTCACCCAGCCCAAGATTGCTCCAACTCAAGCACACTTAACCACGGAGTTTCCTCCAAGGTTAAGCCCACTTAGCTTGCTACCCCATTTGCAAAACCTTCAGCAAGTGTCGTGCCTTATTAACCATTCATTACAGAGCCCCTATAGCTCCTAAATTGATAACTAGCAGATATTTTCCACAGCAAATCAAATTGTGATATTGCTATCAGGATTCAACAGTTTAGTTTTCAAGTCAAACTCATTGACCCACGTTTCATCAGTCCGTTTACAAGAATCCATCTCTCATGAGAATGAATGGAACACTTAGCACTAATTGCATCTAGGTGATGCTCACAAGGGTGAAGCATTGGGCCTTCCCAAGAGGTCACCCATCCCAGTATTGCTCCAACTCAAGCACACTTAACCATGGAGTTTCCTCCAAGGTTAAGCCCACTTAGATTGCTACCCCATTCCCAAAACCTTCAGCAAATGTTGTGCTTTATGAACCATTCATTATAGAGCCCCTTTAGCTCATCAATTGATAAGTAGCAAATATTTTCCACAGCAAGTCAAATTGTGATATTGCTATCAAGATTCAACTGTGTAGTTTTTGAGTCAAACTCATTGACCCATGTTTCACGAGTAGTGATTCTGAAGAACCCATCTCTCATGAGAATGAATGGAACACTTAGCACTCATTGCATCTAGGTGATGCTCATAGGGGTGAAGCATCGGGCTTTCTCGAGAGGTCACCCATCCTAGTATTGCTCCAACTCAAGTATGCTTAACCATGTAGTTTCCTCCAAGGTTAAGCACACTTAGCTTGCTACTCATTTGCAAAACAAATCTTCAGCAAGCGTTGTGCCTTATGAACCATTCATTATAAAGCCCCTTTAGCTCATCAATTGATAAGTAGAAGATATTTTCCATAGCAATTCAAATTGTGATATTGCTATCAGGATTCAACTGTGTAGTTTTCGAGTCAAACTCATTGACCCATGTTTCATGATTAGTGAGTGGTTCATAAGAACCCATCTCTCATGAGAATGAATGGAGCACTCGGCACTCATTGCATCTAGCTGATGCTCATAGGGGTGAAGCATCGGGCATTCCTGGGAGGTCATCTATCTTCATTGTGTTTCCTGCAAGGGTCAAGGGATGTTGTCCCCTTACGTGTGTGTTTAGGCAGTGCTTGTTCTGCACTGTCCAAAGAGATATGTTCCAACTCGAAAGAATTTCAAAGAGAAAAGTGGTGAAGCATATGCTTTTGTTTCAGGCAGATATGAATTGTGGAAGTTAAAGAAAAATTGAACTGAGGGTGATGAACTGACAGTTCATTTGTTTTAGAATAGGTTTATGATCTTTCTTGATCTATGAAACTCTAAACTAACTATAGGTGTCATTTGGAATACCTCACTTGCACCACAGAAACAATTCAGAGATTCTTCTTTATCATAAAAACTCAGAAGGGCCTCAATTGCAAAACCTTGCAAGGGCCACATCACCAGGGAAAAATAAGGGGATTTAATGATGGAGTACTTGTTGTGAGCTACTATAGTAAATACAAAATAGTTGTCTGATTGTTTATGGTCAATCGTTAAAGATTTTTTCTCTTTATGAAAAGTTGCTGATTAATTTAAAGTGCAGGATTTGCTAGAGAGGGGCAATGATTTTCCCAATCTTGTATATGTTTCCCAAGAGAAGCAACCTGGATAACCTCATAATTGTAAGGCCAGTGCTCTCAATGTTCTCGTAATAATGATATGTCTGCTCCATCTCATATTCTTGCTCATATGAAAAATCTAGATACGGAGAGAGATTAAAACAAACATACAGTTCAATCCTACCTCAAGAATCAATTTCTTTTCAAAAAAGGCATCAATTTAATTTTGAAAAAAAAAATTCATTTAAATTTGTGAAAGCTTTAATTTTAATCTTGAATGAAATATTAAATTAATTCTGTAAGATGCATTGATCTAATTCCAAGATGCCAGCAAGCAGGAATGCAATTTGTGGAGTAAAATGGAAACACCCATAACTCTTCGATGAAATGCCTGATTGTAATCTTGTTTGAAAAGGTCAAATAATTCAATGCATGTGTATTGTTTGTAGGAATGTTTGAGCTGAAATTAATTGAGATACAGAATCACTCAAATGCACATCATTGCTTAATGAGAATTAATTGGGAACACAACACTTGTGAAGGCATGTAAAATGTTTGGCAAAATTCCTCCATGAAATGCAGTCGCATTGCAGGTTAGAAAGACAGATACAAATGCAAAAGTAGATTTTATGATAAAACCTAATAAACTCTTGCCAAAATGCCATTGGCAAGTGTTAAGGATGAATGATTTTTTTGTTGAATGAAATGGGTTAACTATCAAAATAGGCATAAATACAAACACCAAGAATATGCAAGTTTCGCATTACATGCACAAAAAATGAGTACTTATGTCAGTTTAGTTGTCTGATTGACTCTTTCTCATGGTATGAGAGCAGCTTCATATTTTTGAGGTAGAACTTGGCCTTACGAGTGGTGCTCATACCTTGCATTGTAATTTAAAATGTGACTGCTCTGATCTTTCATTGTGGACATCTTTTGCGTATATCTTGGATTTGTATATAAATCTCTAAAAAATGACATCTAGACTATATCAAATTTGGGATGCATTTGAAATAAGGCAAGGAAGGAAATTTGAATTTTGAATTTTACAACCAAGTTTCAAGATTTTTGGGCCTTCGCTATTAATCAGAATTTTTATTGAACATGACTTAGATAATGTGTTCATGCATTACGAAAAGTAATTTTTGTTTGTCCGTAGCAGTTCCCCCACGAGGGATTAGATGCCACTGGGCATTGTTTCATTCTAAAGCACAAGGAAACGCCACGAATATGCAAGTTTTGCATACAGCAGCATGAAAGTAACTCGTTTTAATAGATAAGCATTATTTACTGATTTTATACAGGAGAATAATGTTCAATAGGAAAGGAAAGGTCCTTTTATAGTCCATGATACCAGCCATATGTTTTTGGGTCTATATATTGTGACAGCAATATGGGACTACCACGTACTCCTTGTGAAAGCAATGAGATCATGTGAATCTTGCATGAATAATTGCAGTACCCCTGTTAAGGAGTAGGGGTCTAAAAAAGCTACCATTTATTGTTCCAATTATTTCTTCAAACTTGAAGATGGGTATCTTTCAAAGATGTTAAGAAGTTCAAAGAAAGCATAAAAATCCATAAAATCTGATCCACTGGTTTAAGGGTGGAGCTCATACAAAATAATTAGATCAAGAGAAATGAATCCAATAAAAGGTATGTCACAAACACCATCAAATGGCAGGGCAGCTGTTTAAGGACTAAAAACATTTAGTGGGATTCAGGCTTCCATATGATCCAAATGGAAATGCTTCAGAAAACATTGGGATTTCAATGATATCATACAGCCTAAAAACCAATCTAAATTTTGCAACAAATACAGTACAACTGTTGAGGATCGGGTGCGTCAACTAAGGATGATTTCTAAGACATGAAGTTAGTGTGTGCATGAAAATGGACGACTATTGTCAAAGAAGTATCTAGCATGCAATGTGATTTATGCAAGTGGCACAGACTCGGCTCAATTCTGAATGGGTTCTTCTCTCTTGAGTCAATTGTTCTCCCCTCTATGAACATAAAGACTCGGCTAAATGGATCGGAAAAGGATATAGCCTAACCACAAGTGACACACCTCAAGATTCTGCACAAATGATGTCCTGCTCTCACCGATGCTGATGAGAAAAATATTTGTTGTGAATTCAACTTTCTTTCCAGGCAGGAGGTGACGGATGTTTCAGCTGAATAACAAAACACAAACAAACATTCTTAAATAAAATGGACTAATGTGGACTACCATAATCTATGTAATCTGCATTCAATTGTAACAATAAAGTGGACTACTGTAATCTATGTATTCTATGTTGCAAAGGAGCTTCGACAAATGCACATAGCTGAGAGTGATCAATCTGCAATCATTGTGGCCCTTCATACTTTTTTAAACTGATCGGCCAACTCATAAAGTAAATGGAAGCAACTCGCTTCATCTGCCAAACTTATCAATTACCTCCACCATGTCTATAGGTAATGACTGACTATAGCTTTTCCTTGGGAGCAAATAGTTAATTTTAATATTCCCGAGATTTATAAATTTGTACGTTAGTTACTCTGACCACATATTCTTAGCTCACTTTATATCATTTTACTTTTATTCAGGATAAAAGCATGGGTATTTGCTTGCATTTTCAAACTTTAATAAGCCAAGAGACATGATTATCAATCAAAAGTGCCCAATCTCTTTAAAATTTGTAAAAACTAAAAGATTGTACCCATTATGACAATGGAAACTAACAAAATTTTCAGTTACTTACATCCATCAAGTTCGCTATTCCACTAACTCACCTCATAAGACATGCGAATGACCGTCAAATTTTCTCAAATTTAGAAATGTTTACCAACATTTCTACCACCACTGTAGGAAGCCCCTTGGCTTAAAGAAAGAGGCACCGGGCACACATGACATTGGATGAGATTAATTCTCAAATACTCTTCTTATTAGGGCTCCAGGAAAAGATACAATCCACAATGTCCCATTTTGAACTTTGTAAGACAACTCTAAATAAATCTTGTGATATTTATGTTGCTCATATTTTTTGCGATTCATAATGTGAGTGCCTGGTAGATATTCCAAATGTTTTTGAAGCTAGCATTTTATATGACCTATCTTGTAGCCTTGAATTTTGTTAGTTTTTAGTGATAAAATTTGTCATTTATGGCATATATTTATGATTTAAAGAATCACAACCATATTTCCCACTTTAATAATGTCATATATGGGATTATTTCATAGTGATTATTTATTATTTATGGCAATAGAGTTGCTTCCATTCAAATGTTCCATAAAATTATAATACATACACAAAAATACACATTTAGAATTCTAATATATCGTGGAGCCTTAGATGTGATACTATTAGTGATAGTCATAATTTGAAAAATCTTTGGACTCATCGCGGACTTGGAAGGACTTGCGAGTCCAATGGCGAGCAGAGTCAACTCGCCCTGGACACAGGAATCAAGTCCAGACGAGTCCATTTTATTGGACTTGGGAGTCTTTGGCATGGACTCAGGTGAGTCCAGCATCGGGTCTCGCAAGTCATCACTAAGGACTCTCGCTGCTGCCTGTACACGCCCAACAAGTTATAATTTAATTATTTTTTCACTTTTTGAGTCATTTGTTCTTTGTGCTTGCTCAAAACAGGGTTTTGAGGTTTGGAGAAATTGAGGAAACAACATCAATGTAGCAAAATACTTCCAGGTAAAGAATTTTCCTTCTCTTTTTTTTCATTTCCATATATTATAAATCAAGAAAATCTTGAAAAACAGGGGGAAATGCTGGCAAATATTTTTCCATTTCCCTTTCTAACTTATTTCCTTGCATGTTTATCTTGTTTTTTAATACTATTTTTATCAAATGGTTCATTATCAATTTTTTGTTGATTTTCCATAAAACCCTACTGAATTTTATTTTTTTCATGCTATAACAGCAATGTCAACTTCAACTGGAAAGGCAACCCAAAAATCAAGAAGAAAAAAAGATGAGGCATGGAAGTATGGAATAAAGGGAAATAAAAAGGGAGACGTCACTTGCACAGTATGTGGCAAATGGATGACACATGGAGTGAATAGATTGAAATATTACCTTGCCAAAATACCTAGACAAAATGTGGAAGGTTGCCCCAATGCAACTCCGGGGATTATTAGACACATGGACCTTCTTGCTGAATATGAATTGCAAAAAGAAGAAAGGGAAAAAAAAAAGCCATGATAGCTGCAATGAATCTGAATGTGTCCACTTCGGTGTCCCTTGGTCGCACTCACAGAAGTGCAAGCTTTTATCAACTAAATTCATCTATCGCTGACAAAAAGGTTGAGGTTACTAAGACTTGAAATCCTCTTGCATCAGATGTGTGTTTTATGACCTACCAACAATAGAATAAAATATTGAGATATCCTATCCTCTCTTGATCAAAATCATGTGTATGTTAAGATTGCGAAAGATATCAATAGATACTGCTTTGATGGACAAATTCCAAAATAACCAAGCTCTACTTCGCCAAGATCAACTACAACTCTGCAATCTTTTGTGGGTTATGCAAAGGATTTTCATACCACAATGAACACCATCATAATGAACAATGCACATTTAATGATAGAAGTTAAGCATCCATAAAAGGGGGAGGCTCGAGCTAACTTTACACAACAACTTACAATCAGCAAACTACCAAAAGTATGAGCCATGAAATTCATCAAACATCATTACGTTCTCCATTGAAATCAAAACAATTTATCTAACAAATCTACTCTAAGTGAGGGAACAAAGAGAACATGCAAGCACAAAGACACGTCAAGAAATCACCAAACTTCAATGAAAGCTTTGTTATCTCAGTAGCTCATAAGAACCAATCTCCAAATTCCGTCCTTTCCAAATGAAAAATGAGGCCTTTATATACGTCTATAATTACAATGAGTGGTCAAGATCGAAACAAAACCAATGGCCCAGATTTTGCCACCTTAGCCCTAATTAGGCTTAGGGTTTGGACAGAGAATCTACAATTAATGTATGGGTCCACACAAACCAATCAAGAGAAAACCACTTCCCTACTAGGGTAATAAATGCCCACTATGTAAACCCATTCAACAGGAAAGTGGGGTGAAATAAATGGCCACTACACATTAAATGCTCTGTCACCCCAAAATAGTCTATCAAGGATTCCCATCCTTAAACACAGTGAATTTTGACTTGGAGACCTTTGATTAGTTGGTGAAGATGATTGGGTACTATGTTGGGTGCCATGTAGGCTCGGGTCTTTTCCAACCGCATCATTTCATAAACCAAATTCAACTTTGATTACTTGTTTTGAAATTATCTCCCTTTGACCATCCTCTCCCATGTGCCTACTCATCTTCTTGAAATAGATTGGACTCCCTCGTCAGTGATTCTGTCATTGTAGAATTTCTTCACATAGAACTGCCTTGGCCATGGTCTTAGATCTCCGGATTGAACTTTGGTCTTTTGAAATCCTGAACCTTGAACGTCTTGAACTAGATCACCTGAAACATGGATGTGCTCCTTGAACATCTGGAACCGGAATTCTTTCTCCTGCAAAATAAAATAATTGAGATAAGAATCACATAAAAACTTTCCTATTTTTCTCTCTCCAAAACCCTCTCTCTAAAAATCCTCTCTCCAACACTCTCATGCCTCTATCTAATTTTTCCAACTTATTGCAAATTCACCTCTCTAGAAAGAAATTCTCTCTCCAGAATTCGCATACTTCTCTTTCTTCTCTCATGGTTGCGTATTTGAAAAAGGTTGGAATTTAAATATTCTGACAATTCCATTATTTCCAATGTTTTGATTAAATATTGGACGTTATTAAATATGAGAGAAAATTCCAATATTTAATTATTTTTCCGAATAATTCCAATATTTCACAATTCATCTTGATCTTGACTTGGAATTTTCCTTTTACAAATTTTAAAATCCATTATTGCAATTCAATTTTCTCTTGATTTTTCCACCTTCATTTACCAATTCCCTCATGGGCCGAAATTATTCATCGTGGAATTTCATAACATTTATCCCATTTCAATTATTTTCAATCATATATTTAACCTCGACTTTAGATAGGAGAAATAATAGTATTTCTATTGTTTAATCATTACCATGAGCATCACATTATTATTTCCAACATTTTCTTGTGATATCCTTTTGAAGATGTGGGTTTGGAATAATTCCTTCTCCAAACCTTGGAATTTTAAAAAAATTTAAAATTATTAACTTGACTCTTGTGAGTAATTTGCAGTGTAACGCGGGGATGCATCCCCCCATGCACCTAGGTCGGGGATGTCCCGAGGACGGGGAGTTGGCATTCCCAAGTCCCCTCACCATCGCCTTCATGCCACCATCTCGCCGCCGGAGGTTTCTGCAAGCAAAAGTTGCAGCTGCAGCACTTGTGATAGAAAGGGGGTTTACTGGTGTAAGCAATTTTCTGAATCACAAACAAGTAAACATTAGTTCAAATAGTTAGATCAAATTATGGTAAAAATTTGATAAAAACATGAAATAACTACCAAAGAACTTCTCATTGCTCTCTAATCCTAAGGATCTACTTAATTTGCTCTTAGCTGCAATTAGATCTCATAGATGACAACTTAGGAAATGAGAATTGATATGAAGATGTAAGCTATTGATGAACAATCAAGCTAAAATGATGCCAGATGTCTACGTTAAGATGAAGAACAATGCACAATTAGATAAGAAATCAACTAAACTAGATGTAAAAATGGAACCAAAATTGCCATGGTAAGGATGCTTAAATGGTGATGAATGCACAAACTAGCATTATGCAATTGCTCTAAAATGAAGTGGATGATCAATGAACTAGAAATGCTCCCTATTTATAGGATTTCTCAAGCTTTAGGGTATGTTTTTTTATCAATGGTCAAACATGAATGTTGAGATTGAATGGCTAGGATAGCAAAGGCTATTTGGTGATCCATGTGAGCTTGTCTCTAATTGGTACAATTTGATCTTTTGTCCTTTTGTGGTTGGTGAGAGAAACCAGGATTTAATTAATTCAAAAGAATTAATTTCTTTAGCCATATATGATGTGTCATGTGATGAGTTGGTTAGAATGTGATGAGATGGACTAAGACATGAATGGGTTGGAATTTGATTTTATGTGGAGAATTAGAATGAACTATATAATTAAATATTTGATTCAATTACATAGTAAAGGAATTTTGATTTTATTAATTAAATTGCTTGAATTTAATTAATGTTTGATTTTGACCATTTTTAGGTGTATATAACTGGCTACTGTAAAGGTCACTGTTACACACACACAACATATGCATATTTATGAATGTATGTACATGATTTTGCACTTGTTTTGATATCATGCTACTCATTGTAATCATCTTTATGATTTTTTTAATATTCATGTTGCAATTTTGTTATGTTCAAGTATTTGATATTATAATTTATTAGCTCTTATACTATTATACATCATTTCATAACTAGCATTTCAAGTACTATATGTATAGTATATTACAGCACACCCTACCCCTCCCCCCCTCCCCCACCGTCCCAAAATTGAAGCCCTTTTTTTCCCCATCCCGGAAACATGTCCTGACAATCCCCAGTGCCCGTGTTATACTGGTAATTTGAGTTAATGTTTGGTAGCTAGATCAGATTTTAGCTTCACATTATTTTAATTAGGAAAATTAAAATAATGAATTAATTATTTAATTGGGAGAATTAAATAATATATTGGAGAATCAAGTAATATTTTGTGAGACTAATTATTTAATTGGAGAATTAAATAATTTATTATTTATTTAGAGAATTAAATAATATAGAGATTAAATTATATAATTGGAGAGTTAAATAATTTATTTATGGTTAGAGAATTAAATCGGGTTGGGCCCGGATTATTCCCTTGAGAAATAAAATAAATACTATATCTTGTATTTATAAATACAAGTTATAATTCAATATAGTCTTGAAATTATAACTGTATTTATAAATACAATTGGGCCTAAAATTCAAATTTATTATTGGCGCCAAAAAGGGCCGACTTGATAAAGCTCTCATATATATATGAGACATTGCATTGTAAAAAAATATACAAGCGATCCATCTCTGCGATATATATACTTGGCATATTCAGATCTGGGCATACTCAAGGCAGTGATATAACACAAGCAATCCGTATCTATGGGACAACGATGACACCTTGGCATGAAAACTGTATATATTCCTAGCTGCGAATATAAGGTCTTTGGCAGCGAACTCAAGGTTTGCAATTATTACTCCTCAATTGGCGATCAAGGTAGCAGCGACACTATATCCGAATACAACAGCAATATATATTCAAGTGATCTGATTGCATACTTCATAGCATTGCCGGGTGAAGCGATCTGATCACATACAGCAGCAAATTGTATTTAGTATTGATCAGATCTGTGTGTGCGATCTGAACCCATACACATGTAACAATTGGCGTTTGAGGTCTTCAGTGTGTGAACTGAACATTCACTGTGGGATATACTTGATGGCGGCAATACACATCAGAACTGTGTCTATTCATCTGATCAAGAACTGATCAATGTCAGTGTTCTGATTTATATTACTTGGGCATATACACCACTTGATCCTTACCTGGGTGGAAGCGATCTACATCAGAGCTGAGAGGTTGGCGATTTGCTTCATTGATCAGTGATCTTCAGCAAATCAGTGAGTTATGTAATTAATTTTCAAGGCAATAATATATGATCTATTATTGCTGGGTTTTTTTCTCCAAGTGGGAGGTTTTCCCAGGATAAATCTCTGGGTTATTTTGTGTCTTTACTTATTGTATATTTACTTAATTGCTTACTGTATAATCTGATCATTAAAATTAACAATTTGTATCCTTGGTCGCATTTTCTCAATAAATTGAAGGACTCTGTATTTGGACTATAGTGGAGGAGTTTTAAATTTCTAAAATGTTTCCACGGTCCAAGTTTATTTGCACTATAGAGCACATATTTGCTATAATGGAGTCTTAATTTTTCAATTCTTTTCTCAACTCGTGTGCATTTGCACTAATGTGAGGGACTTCAAACTTTAATATTTTCCATGGGTAAGTAATATTTGCATCCTGAGCGCATTTCACCCTTTGCTAAGGACTTTCAAACTTTATTAAATTCCTTCACTTTGTTCAATATGCGTTGTGAGCACATTCTAGGTTCGCTCACGGATTCTTTCCTTCAATAAGAATTCCTTGACCAATGCAAATATGTGTTGAACGTGAATGGAGGCTCATTCCGGATTTTTACACTTTATAACATTTCCTCAACATGGTTGGAAACACACTCTGAGCGCGTATGAGGGCATCCCACAGAATTTCTTGCTTAGGCGGGATTCCTTGCCCTTTGTGGATTTGCACTGGAGAGTTTATACAACCCTTTGTGGAAGATTTTCATTGAAGACTTCCTTGACTATGGCAGATTTTCTGATGCTGATGGATGGATTTCTTCAAAACCTTTCATTCCTTCCTCATGTTACTGGGCGCTGATCTGGCCTTGTAGATGGATTTTACCTTCGAATCACCGTCTTGGATCCTTATGGTTGAGCATTCACGAGTGTTTTCAACAGGTGATGGAGGATTTTGATGCTTTGAAGCATTCCTATAGTCTATGTGTTTTAGCTCTGCCAAATGTATTCTGAGTTTGGAGGACTTCTATGTGAATGAGATTCTCAGACTTTTAGTGTTGTTGGGCATATGCAGGAGGATTTTAAACATTTTTGAAAGTTCCTCCATCAGCCATGGCACACTTGAAGCTTGCAGGAAGGTTCCTTGTGTTTTTGAAATACTTTCTTGGCATCTATGACCCACATTCTTGGTCGCATATGATGGAAAGGAACAAACTTTTGTGCCCTTCGAAAATTCCATACCATGGGCAAACTAGCACCCCAGAACATTGGAGGTAATTTCACTCTTTGCAATGCTTTTCCTAGCATGAACTTCAGCGCTCACAGGTGCATATAAATCAGACTGAGAATGGTGGAGATTTCAGACGTTTGTAATATTTCTCAGACTTAGTGTTCTCAGACCTTCTCCCTTGTACATTTCAATTTTAGGGTATTCTTAAGGATGTTTCTAGACGTGGCAAAACATCATGCTTTCATAGATAATCTTCGGACTCGCGCATTAAAAAAAATAGAGACAAATAACCCTTTCACTCAAAACTTCCTTTTCTCAAAGCCAAAAGCAGGAGGGACTACATTCTAGACTTAGCCAAAACCACTCAACTCTCACTTGAAACATGGGGAAATTAAGGAGATTGATGCTAGAACTACCAAGAGCGAAAACCCAAAAGACCAAGCAAACCCAAAAAAGGGTGGTCCCTATTTGCAATGGGGCGATGTGTGAAAATGTCACAACAAGACCCAAATTTTTTTGTTCCTCGCAATTTTCCAAGAGCACAACCTTCACTTAAAGGTACGGGATGGAATAAAGAAAAACATGAGCAAGCCATGAGAGCGGCAGAAAATTTTTGGTACTACAACAATTTGTCTTTCAATGTGGCGAACAGCCCATGTTGGGAAGGATTGGTTACCGCATTTATAGTTGCAAGCAAGGGGTTCAAGGCCCCAACACCTAAAGACTTCAGTGGGCCATTGCTAGAGAAAGTTGTAAAAAATACACAGGTTGTGGTTGATGATCAAAAACAAAATTTGGAAGAGAAAAGGATGCAACATCTTATCCGATGGATGGACAAATGGAAGAAATAGGACTCTCCTCAACTTGTTGGTGGCTTCTAATGGTGCAATGGTATTCCTCAAGTCTATAGATGCCTCAAATGAAATAAAAAATGTTGAGACTTTGTGCAATATGTTAGATAGGGTGATCCAGGAAGTTGGAGTTGAGAATGTTGTCCAAATTATAACGAACAACGCAGTTGCATATGTAGCTGCAAGTAGAATGCTTATGGAGAGGCATCCCCAAATTACATGGAGTCCTTGAGCTGCACATTGCTTGGACTTGTTGGTAGAGGACACTGGGCAGATTGAATGGGTGAAAAGGGTGGTTGAAGATGCTAAAAGTGTCACCATATTCATCTACAACCATACTTGGGTCCTCTCTTTGCTGAGAAAACACACAAATGGAAAGGAGCTTGTGTGATCGGGAGTGACATGATTTGCTAGCCATTTCCTCACATTGCAAAGCATTCTTGGTGTCATTCCTCATCTTAAGCAAATGTTTGTGTTTGATGCTTGGCTGGAGTCTGCATTCTCCAAAAAACATCGGGTGGAGAAGATAGTAAGTGTTTTTTTTTATGATGGGTTCAGCAAAAGTGGAGATGAGTTGATCAAGGTAAGTAACAAACCCAAATATAAACTTCATACAAGATAATCTACTTTTTTTTTGAGGGGTTAATTTTGTAATAATTTAAAATTTGTTTTCAATTTTTTAAGTGACAGAACCTTTGGTAAGGGTTATTCGTATGGTGGATGGAGAGGGCATGCCAATAGGTTTCATTTATGAGGCCATGGATAGGGCCAAAAATGCCATTTCACATGACTATGGCAGAAATTCAAACAAATATGAAATCCTTTGGTGCATCATTGATCATAGGTGGACAAACCAACTCCACCAACAGATACATGCCTTGGCGTACTTCTTGAACCCGAGATTCTACTTCTCTCATTCATTTAGAGTTGATGAGGTCATGGCAGGTGTTATTACATGCATTGATAAGATGGCTCCTAACCATGACTTGAGAGACAAGGTTCTTGATGAGTTGGAGGTGAGATTTGACATTTGCTATATCTTATTTATGATTCATGAATTTGGAAATGTTCATTGTTGAATTTGAGTCTTGACAATTCTTATTTATGAATTTGGAAATGTTCATTGTTCGAGATCTACAAGGGTGCAAAGGGGAAACTCTTCTCTTCACAAAAAGCAATTGACAGTGTTAGTTCCTTTTCTTGCTGACATATGAAATACTCTCAATGAGCTTGCTCTATTTATCCCAGACACTGATCAAGCAAGATATAGAATGACAGAAACAGGGTTTCAAAACCCTCTACACTTTGAGCTCCATAAACTCGGGTGGGAATACCCTTCTAACTTAGAATGATCAAATCACAGAATCATTCTAGCAAATGTGAATGGAATTACAGGGGTTGACCACTGTAACATTTATTTGACAGATCAAACATAAACGTAAAGATCAGTTTTAATAGTGATAGTCAACTATTTCAAAGGAAAACAGACCAGTGTTTTATCCTAGGGTATGGAGTCATTTATGAGTATTCATAACCAATTGCTCATGAACAAGAACTTAAAACAATGACAGATCTGACATAAAAATAGATATACCTCATATATCTACCTTCACACATATGACAATTTAATTCATCCAATTCATTATAAACCCTGAATCTCACTGAAACAATCCTAAGGCATTTTTAGTCTTTCCTTGAAAGAACCCTAAAACTATTTCAAAATCTGCCTAATAGATGCATAAATTGAACATTCCTTGAGCATTCAATTTAAATAACATTCAGAACAAAACAATGAAGACAAAATACTCATCATATGTTTCAGAAACTATTGATGGATTTCATTTGTGTTCATGATCAAAAGTTGCTATTACATTTAAAAATGAATTTCAAAACCCTACTTCGAATATATTGGTCTTAAGACAGAGTTTACAACTTCAACTTATATTTCCCCTAAATGAAAAATGGCTATCTTTTTTCCCAGTAGTCTTGGGATCATTTTATAACTAAGGATGCAACAAGCTACAAACTACATGGGAAAGATTTACAAAGTCTTTTACAACCACCTTTAAAACTGACAAAAAAGCCAAAATTACAACAGAACATAGGTGGCAAAAGTTGGCGAAGCCCGAACAAAATTTGTTGTTGCTGTTTGAAAATATCGTTGTTATCCTTTCAGCTTTGCCTCCCACCTGTTCACCTCCTTGGCGGTGGGCCACTCAAAAGTCTTCATCCTTAACAAATTTTGCCATATCTCTTTCAACCTTGAAGAGGTTATCAATCAGTTCATTGCAATATTTGGCCTCATTATCTTTCTCCAGGCGCTGCTTCATTTCTTCATCCTTGAATATCCCATCAAACTCAGCTGTCCAATCTGATTGTGGCTTTAAAATACCAGCTTCATCATAGATCTTTGGGATTAAAGGGGGGCACTGGCCACCAAATAACTGCAATTTATTATTTATCAATTCAGCTTTGCCATTGAAGAAGGCATATGTATTGTTCACCTCATTGATCATGTCAATGGTCTCTATGATTTAATCAGGAAAATCATCACTGTATAACATGGCTATCTTTAATTTATCCATCAGCCTGTCTCTTCCTGACCAAGTCTTGAATGTAGGCTCCAAGAATATCATAGCTTCAGCAACTGTCCTTGAGGCTTCTTGCAGTGAGCCATACAATGTATGTATTATGTCAGTCTTCTGCTTCAAAACATCAATTCGATGTTGCAGTATGGGCAATATGATAGACATGATATTTGTAGTTTGTCCCTGTGACGGCTCTTTAGACTGACCTTCTGCGAATGTTGAGTCTTCTTTTGTTTCTGTGGCAACATCTGTTTCAACTCTTGATATTTCCTGGGGAGCTGGAGTTTTTGCTCTCTTACTTTCTTCCAATTCTTCCTTTAGTTTTGCAATTTGCTCCTTCAATGTGTGGTTATGAACCACTACTTCTTCATGCTTTTTTGCTAAGGCCATCATTTGGCCAAAAGTTGTCTCATATCTTTTAGACAAGTCATCTATTTTTGCCAAATTCATAAAGGACACCTAAGTCATAAGCTAGGCGATCTCAGTATCAGTGGTATTCTGCAAATTCCAGATCATTCTATCAACTCTCTTCTCCTCCCTTATAGTCATGACAAGAGGCTTCTGTGTAGCAGGGGCCAGAGACCAAATAGCTAAAGTCCTGGATTTAGGATCAAATCCTAATCCTTTCAAAACCTCATCAATCTCAAATTTTGTTTTTGATAAGGGGTCTTCTTGCCTCCTGATCTGATCAATGATAAAGGTGGACTGTAAGTCCCAATCTAGCATCAATAGCACCCCACTGTTCTGCACCAACAGTCTTGCTTGTTCCACAGTAATCAGCTCACTCTCAGGATCATAATCCTGGAGTGTCTTCACAATCTCTTCATTTTTATCTTCCTGACCTTCACCTGTGATTAAGTTTTGCCTTAAATCCTTTTGCTTTAATTTTACCAGGAAGATTTTGAATTCTCCAAATTTTATGAATTCATCATCTTTCATGAATTCATTTGCCATCATTATCCTCTCGTCAGCTTCTCCAAACAACACCATTTGATTATCCCCTTGGCCTTCAGCCTGTGGCTCCTTTTGCAATTGCCTTTTTAGCTTCTTGTGGTATTTTCCATGCTCTGTTATCACAACCTTGGCCATACTCTTCCTGTCCTGCCCCCTCTTGTGCTTTTTTTTCTGTTTTTTCTTGGGTGGCTCTCTAGCAGAAGTAGCCTCTTCACCAACCTCTTCTTCTTCTTGGTGTTGTTCCTCTTGTTGTTCTTGATGTTCCTGGTCATGTAGTGCAACAGGAATTGGGGATCCTTGGGACTGTGCATCCTCAGAACTGAACTGTGGTACTTGTGCCATCAAAGTGTCATAAGATTTAAGCATCTCCTCCATTCTCTTCAAGTATGGGAGGTCAGGGAAGAAACCAGAAAAAGTCTTGTCTGATTCCTTCCATTCAGCTTCTGCCCTAAGATCATTCCATTTCCTTCTTCTCTCCTGGACTTCATCCTTTTCCAACTTGTTTCTTACAA
>MU226763.1:1439443-1449591 GCA_018584345.1 Thuja plicata
CATGTGTGTATGTGTGTATATATACACATATGTGTATATGTGTATACATGGATACACACTTGTATGTGTATATATACACATATGTGTATATATACACACATGTATGTGTGTATGTATACACACATGTATGTGTGTATGTATACACACATGTGTGTATATAACACACGTGTGTATGTGTATGTATACACACATGTGTGTATATAACACACGTGTGTATGTGTGTGTATACACACATGTGTATGTGTGTATGTGTATATATATGTATGTACACACATGTATACACATATACACGTGTCTACATATACACACATGTATATATACATACATGTATCTATGTATATACACATGTGTGCATGTGTGTGTGTGTGTATACACATATATACACATATACACACCATATTCAAAGAAATTAAAAAATAAAGAATTAAAATTCCTTATGCATCTTCTCAGTCATCTTCCGGGTGAACCAAACGGGTCAGTCCATATTCCGGATTTCATTTTGAGGATAAACATCTTCCTGAATTGACCATATCTAGGATATGGTATTCCTGCTGCCAAACGGGCCCTAAGGGAAATCATCATTCCTAGAGTCCAGGAGCCCGTTCAACTTCCGACTAAATTTCCATATAAATTTGATGAATCTCGGCATTCATTTCTTCCTCCAGAACGAAGATGTCTCTGTGATATTCTTCATAACTGGTCTTTTCCCTTCATGCCACATGACGTAAGTCAGATATGATATCAAGCTGGTCTGACTCAGGCCAATTCAAATCCGGTTGTACCACAGGCACAAGTTCCTCGTTCCACTCTTCTGCAATTGCTGGAAGCACCATTCTGAGGAGTGACTAATCGTTTTCAAGAGGAATGAACTCGAAAATACCACCACTTTTCTTGATAAACAAGTTTTTAAACTCATTTAATTTCGACGATAGATGATAGTATTTCCCATTTGGAAAAATGTGTTGCCACCTCTATAAATTCATTCTGTTACACTTCAGCATTTAAGGAACTGTACCATGTCAGATTTGAAGAGATTTGCATGAAAAGACGAGCCTTGCAACTTGGTTGGGAGTAAATGAAATCACCACCCTTAGGTATATTAGAGGATCGGGTGATTTTTGAGCTTGAGCACCTTTACAAATTTGGCAATTTGGATGAAAAGGCCTGACATCCCGATAAAGCACCTTCAATGTCGAGGGATCACAAGAAAGTTGAACTTTGGAACTCAGTTCAAAGTTGCCAAGTGTCCCATAGTATGTTGGGTCGGAGGGTCGTATAATATAAGAACTGTGGAACAAGATCAAGAATTTTCATATTTCTAGACTTTGATGAAAACCCGATAACTCGACTTAACATGGGTATTTAAGACTCATGAGTTGCCAATAGGATTATCATTAGTGAGGCACATTTGAAAGTTCAAAATTGGTGGGTTTCAAACTGAGGGTAACAAAATGTAATATTCTTTTTAAATGTATGTTCCACCGAGTTTTAGGGATGGGGACAATAGGGTACAGCGAGACATGTTTTTGGTATGAGGGTACTTTTAGACCATTTTTTAGGGGACGACAAGAGACCACTATTAAAAAATAGGGAAATTTTTAAAAATATAGAGGAATTTAAAATATTCATATCAGAACATTGATAAAGCATTCATCACAGACATTGCAGAAGCTTAATACATAGCATTAGACTTGAATTGAGATTTCATGTGAGAATCAACAAACAAATTATCAAAATTCAAATGCTTTCATAGTAAATGAGTGTACATATTATATTAGGGTACATTTGAAAGTCGTCCCTGTGTCTCTATACCGTCCTTGATACGTAAACAGGTGTACCAACATATGAGACATGTCCTTGTGGAGCAAATTTTCAAACCTATGGATGCCTCCCAATGTGTTTCTTTAAAATTCTTATACACCTGATATTTTTTAATTCCTCTTGTTTTAAACATATTGTCACTCCAAACACCTATAAAATCCCTACTTAGCTCTCTCCCAACCACTTTTAGACCCTCATCTCATTCGTAACAATTTATAAATCTCAAGTGCACAATTTTGAAATACCATGGATGTCCAATAACAATGCAATGTAAATTGTGATTTTAGGTTCAAATATACAAATGTAATTCTAATCTATCTAACATCAATCTATAATCCTCATTACGTGAGTTTTTCAAGTGCTATGCATATATGTTAATTACATAATAAACACAATTGTACTGTTTGTTAAGCCTTCATACATAAATAGTTTATTTCTAATTAAAACCAAACAAATTGAAATCAAATTAAAGTAAGAAATATTTGTGAATTCTCAAATCTATTAGTTGTCTTGACTCTTACCAAACAAAGGGGTGTTAGCTATCTCACCAAGCAAAGGGATGTCACACAACATTACAAATATCTAACCATAAATGAAGTAAAATCTTCATGAACATAAATAACATTGCATGGCTAATCTGACATGTGTAGTTTAATCTCAAACGATCAACCTCACATAAGTAAAAGGCAATACTACAAAAAGACAAGAGTTGATTGTGAGTCCTCCTCTCCCATTTATTATTAGTCAAGAATATTTCATTTACTTGAAATTTTGCTCACCTTTTGTTTTTTCCCATCCTTTCCCACCTCCTCCAGCTTTACATTCCATACATATGTAGGTTTCCTAAAAACAATTCAATGAAATGTCTATGTTATCATAAAACAAGTTTTTGACAAACACCCTGACAATGTATATAAGAAGTGATCTGCATTGCATTCTGCATTTAGATTTTTACAAAACCAACAGCATCGTCTAGGTTGCCAAACACAAAAACAAAATAAATTGAAAAATAAAAAATAAATTTCTAGAAACAAAATCATAACCTTATCTCTTCATTATTGCTCCAGTTCTGACACACTGTGTGTTCTTATAATGCCAACTTATTTTCAGATTGCTCCATTCAGTATCACCATTAATCTCCACAAGAACATGGTGCCTGTTTAACATGATGGAAATGGTCTGTGTCTCTCACAATAATTTCCCTTCCAACAATCTTGGAGATAAATTTCTTTGGCGTGTGGCAATCAGCACAGACAAGGCTCTGAGCAACTCTAATAGTTATTCCAGGAAGTGTTTAACAAATCAAATGTGATTGCCAACTTTTCACTATGGTGGCAGAGAAAACTGTTTTTCCTCCTCTTCCTCATCATTAAGTAAATGAGTTGAATCGGGAAAATAACCTGCTGCCTTCATCTCCCAACCCATTTCTCCACCTTTGCATAAATCTCCTGTTCGTAGATGTGATCTGTCTCCTACAGAAAAAGCATGTACCACTTTATGGCCTTCAATCCAACTACATCCAGGGATCTTTTTAATTCCTCTATCTTTCATCAATCTCCTTACCATTTGAACCTCACCCCACCTGCCCACTTCTGCATAGATGTTTGAGAGAAGAACATATGTTGTATCATTTTTAGGATCCAAATCAAAAAGCAGTGTCGCTATAAATACTCCCAGGCCTATATTCATATGTGACCTACAGGCACTAAGAAAACACATCCACACAACCACCACGGGTTTAATTGGCATCTTAATGATAAAGTTTAGGGTTTTCTCCAGATAGCCAGCCCGGGCAAGAAGGTCAACCATGCATACATAATGATCAACTGTTGGTGTAATGCAATAAGAGTTATTCATGTGATTGAAATATGTACAGCCCTCATCCACTAAACCTGCATGGCTGCATGCACACAGAACACAAGCAAAGCTTACTATGTCAGGATATGTTCCAGAGCACTTCATCAATTCAAAGATTTTGAGAGCATCCTTGCAAAATCCATATTGTGCATATCCTGCAATCATTGTATTCCATGAGATGACATCTCTTTGAAGCATTCTATCAAAAACTTCACGTGCCCTGTCTATACTACCACATTTTGCATACATGTCTACAAGAGCATTTCCAACTATAATATCTGACAAAAGCTCCCCTTCCATTATGCTTTGATGGATGTCCATGCCTTGTTCCAAAGCTCCCATTTTGGCACAGGCGGGGAGGATGCTGGCCATGGTTGTGGCATTTGGTTTCACACCTGCCAATTGCATTTGCTTGAAAGTTTCTAAAGCTTTTTCCACAAGTCCATATTGTGTATATCCTGCAATCATCGTAGTCCATGAGATGACATCTCTTTCAGCCATTTTGTCAAATAGTTTACATGCCTTGCTTATTCTTCCACATTTTGTATACATGTCCACCAGAGCATTTCCAACTATACTATCTAACAAAAATCCCCCTTCCACTATGCTTTGATGGATGTCCATAGCCTGGTCCAAAGCTCCCATTTTACCACAAACAGGGAGGATGCTTACAAAGGTCGTGGAATTTGGCTTTAAATCTGCCATTTGCATTTGCTTGAAAATTTCTAAAGCCTTTTCACCTAATCCATTTTGTGCATATCCTGAAATCATGGTATTCCATGAGATCACATTTCTTTGAGGCATGTTGTCAAACAATTTACATGCCTTGTCTATTCTTCCACATTTTGCATACATGTCTAACAAAGTATTTCCTACTATAATATCTGACAAAAATCCCCCTTCCATGATGTTTTGATGGATGTCAATACCCTGCTCCAAACATCCCAGTTTGGCACAGCCAGGGAGGATGCAGACAAAGGTTATGGAATTTGGCTTTACACCTGCCCATTGCATTTGCTTGAAAGTTTTTAAAGCCTTTTCAATAAACCCATTGTGTGCATATCCTGCAATCATTGCATTCCACGAGCTGACATCTCTTTGAGGCATCCTGTCAAACAGTACGTGTGCCTTGTCTATGCTTCCACATTTTGCGTACATGTCAACCAGAGCATTTCCAACTATAATATCTGACAAAAATCCCTCTTCCATTATGCTTTGATGAATGTCTATACCCTGTTCCAAAGCTCCCATTTTGGCGCAGGCGGGGAGGATGCTGGTAATAGTAGTGGAATTTGGCTTTACACTTGCCAATTGCATTTGCCTAAAAGTTTCCAAAGCCTTTTCAACAAATCCATTTTGTGCATATCCTCCAATCATTGCATTCCATGAAATGACATCTCTTTGAGGCATTCTGTCAAACAGTTCACGTGCCTTGTCTATGCTTCCACATTTTCCATACATGTCTACCAGAGCATTTCTTACTATAATATCAGACGAAACCCCCTCTTCTATTGCCCTTTGGTGGATGTCCGTGCCTTCTTCAAGAGCTCCCAATTTGGCGCAGGCAGGGAGGACGCTGGCAAAGGTTGTGGAATTCGGCTTTACACCTGCCCATTGCATTTCCTTGAAATTCTCTAAAGCCTCTTTAACAAATCCATTTTGTGTATACCCTGCAATCATTGCAGTCCATGAGAAAACATTTCTTTGAGGCATTTTGTCAAACAGTTCACGTGCCTTATCTATGCTCCCACATTTTGCATACATGTCCACCAGGGCAGTTGCAACTACAACATTTAACGAAATTTCTCTATCCTTAATGTTTTGATGGACGTCTATGCCCTGTTCTAGAGCCCCCATTTTGGCACAGGCTGGGATTACACTAGCAAATGTACACTGATCTGGTTGGAGACCTGTTCGTTGCATTTGGTGAAACAGGGTGACTGCCTCCTGAGGATATCCATGTCTTCTGCACGCTGTAATCATCGTATTCCATGAGACGTTGTCTCGTTCTTTCATTTGGTCAAACACTTTACGAGCATCAATCAAACTTCCGCACTTGAAATACATGTAAATAAGCTTATTGTGAAAAGTTGTGGATGTAGCAAATGCAAATGGCTTGTGAGAGACGAAAGAGTTGTACATTTATGAAAATTCAAAGGACGGTTATAATGTTTTGGCGTCACCCTCGACTCCATTTACCTTAGTGGAACATTTGCAGAGGGCAGCAACCAGTACTTTCCTCCTGCTGTCTTTCAGCTAACGAAGTGTAAAATTACTACAGGTCATTGAATCAAATGTTGTTGGAGTAGAGTTTCATCTGTTTCTCTAACATTCTCTCATTCAATTTCGTATGATTGGGGAATGCTAAATAAATTTGTAAAGATAAAATTCTATATATATATTCTCCAATAAAAGTGTGTGTGTTTTGATAAAATTCTATATATATATTCTCCAATAAATGTGTGTTTAAAATTCTCTATATATATTCTCCAATAAATGTATGTGTGTGTACATACACTAGATGGAAATGAAGTGTGCTTTTCTAAAAGGCAGTTTTCATGAGGAGATATAAATAGAGCAAACATCAATATTTGTAACAGATTATTCACAAGTTTGCAAGGTTGTTACTTGGTAGGAAGGGAAAGCACAAGGTAAATAGACTTTGTCTTAACAACAAGGGCCAAAGTTCTAGAGTAATCAATACCCTTCGTGATAAGATATGTTTTATTAATGCAAACACTAGCTATAGCCTATATAGGCAGTGGAGTTGGCTTGGGTCGTGGGTTTACTCCCTATTGGTTTCAAGTTTGACTCTGAGGCTTGAGCTTACTCGATACACGTGATTTGTGGGCTATTTTGTGCATCCTTAGAGGACTAGTCTTGTCTCAACTCATCCCTTCTTGAACCCCAACTTGGCAATATGTAAGATCAAGTAAAGGCAAGTTGGGCGCTAGGTTGAGATGCGAAGATACCTCTAAGTTAACAAAAACAAATGCAACCACTAGCTACATATTTGATCTTTCAAACCTATTTTCAACAAACCAATTTTATAATATATTAGGAGAAAGTACGAGGTTCCAAGTGTGGCTCTTCATTAAAGAAGAATACTCTTTTGTCATAGCACTATCCAACTTAGGTATACTCATTGTATCTAATACATTTGAGGATTGCCTTAAAGTGTGTGACTAAAAGACTTAACACCTATAACTAAGAGCAAGTACGATAGATGGATCAGTAGCCAAAGAACTTGCTTCTTGAAGAGTGGTGTTGGCCTAATGAGGTAAATAGGAGATGACGGAGTAGGATCTTCAATGGCATCATCACATCACCATCAAGAAGAAGAGAATGTTCAAGAGGTGAAGGGGGAGGTGGGAGTAAAGCAGAAGTTGGAGATGAGAATCTATTAGTGTAAAATGTTCATCAACCAAGAAACCTTGTGAAAATAGATCATGTGTAATGGAATTTTAAACAACCAATGAATTACATATCATAACAATAAGAAACAAAAATGAGTGGTTGGTTCATTACTAGGTGGATTTACATGAACCATTTAGAATATTTAAATGCTTAACCCTTGCTATCAAAAAAAATTGAAGTAAAAAATATTAGGCTTGACATGGCACCAAATCTCCTCGAGAGTCATTTTTTACACTGCCCTTATGAAGCATGTTGTTCTAGAAGTAGATTGAAAATTATATAGTTTTCAATCTCTCTTAATGTTATACTATATATCTCAAAGACACCATTATGATGAGGCTTATAAGGAATTGAGTGCTAACATTAAATTTCATTCTCTCTACAAAAGGTCTTGAGAATATTGATTCACATGCTACCCTATTGTTTGTTCATATATTTAAGATAGAAAGAGAAATCTTCTTGTTAGTAAATGACTAAAAGGTCTTGAAAGTAGAAAAGACTTTACTCGTGAAATTAAGGAATTACACCAATGTGCAATGTGAGAAGTCATCCATAAATGTGAGTGCATATTTGACCTTGGAAAAAGGAGTTGAAAGTGATATAAAATCATTATGTACCAAATCAAGAGATGTCTTAGCATGTCAAGCCTTTTCTTTTGAGAAATGTTCATATTTGTGTTAACGTAGAACATGTCCTTGCATTCAATACCAAATACTTTTGGGAGAGTTACATTGAAATTTAGGTCTTCAAATACTATAAATATTTGTAGTTAAAACTCCAAAAGTATTAGTGCTACAATTTACATAATGAAACTTCATAAGAAAAGAGTGATGATTCTATAGAGGACTCAAAACTACCAAATTTGTATAGACACAAACCATGATCCATTATCCCTTAAGACACCACACGATCAAGTTTTTACAACTCTTAGCCAAACATCATGCAATGAAATCTTTGTTATTCTCCCATCTCTATAATGCAAACAAATCATAGAGGGAAAAAATATTATTTGAAATCTCAAGATCATATGGTACGTCATTGATGAATCCATATGACAACTAAATTATGTTTTCTCTTAAAACATCAATTTGCGTAGAGTCTCCAACAACAATCTTCAAAGAGTTATTATAAAAAGGAAAACTGAATAGCTATTAAGAATGTGGCATTGCTGAGAGGCTCGTGAATCAAGTATCCAACAAGTATAAGAGGAATCAAAATCTCTAATAGAAAGAGCTTTCCCTTTACTAGTGAAAAGGGTGAAGGAATGGAAATTTTGTGTTGACTCGTGGCTTTCTCCAAGGCTTTCAGTTTATACAACATTGAGATGAAATATGATCAAGAGTTTGCCTCAATATCCACAAGCATCACTTAATTTCTTCTTGGTACTAAAGGTAAACTCATTAGACTAAAAAGGTAAAGGGACAATGATTTTGGGATTGAACTTCTTATTGTTCATAGAGGTAGACTCACTTGAATATTTGATTACGCCTTTATTATTGGACTTATATTTAGTCTTAGGTTTGCCTTTACCTTTAGACGATTGGCAATGTAGGAGTATCTAGGTTGTAAGAGAAATCTTGCATCAATTTAACAAAATATTTTATTTAATATTTTAATCGATACTTTTCTAGATTTCAAATATATTGGCTAGAGTACGTTAAGTTCATAACACCAGACATTACCATGCTTATATTTCCCATCTTGAAGTATCATGTCTATAACAACTGCAATGAATCTTCACTAAGTTAAATTTAGTAGTGTAGACACCTAAAAATGGTTCGAGCCTGCTGGTCTACGTGTTTTAACATTGTCCGCATTACAATCAAAATGTTGTTTTGTGACCTAATTATTCCTCTATGTCACGCATACGATCTTTATTGTATAGCGACATTGTGTCTTTCATCAATGATTGAATATTGCAAAATTGTTCAATTATTTACTAACAATTCTACTTTCGCTATCAAATCGATCATTTCCCAAATCATTTCAAAACCTTCCTAAACCAATCCTATTCGATCCTAAACCATCCCAAACCTTCCTAAACCAATCCTATTCGATCCTAAACCATTCCAAACCTTCCTAAACCAATCCTATTCAATTCCAAATCTTCCTAAATCAGTTCAAATCTATCATATTCTATTCCTAATCACTTGCAGAATTGTCTGGACTCATTTCTGACCATTCTGGGGCATTGTCCAAGATCATTGATGCCTAATTAACCCAATTTCAAACCAATCGATCAAACCCTAATTTGATCCTATCAATCTTGTCATCATTTTAGGAGCATTGTCCAAGATCATCGATGCTTCGTATCCTTTCAATCAACCATTTGATAACACTGTCAAAAATCATCGGTGTATCGCTATCAATCTATAAATTTCAATTCAATAGTGTTGTTCATTATTGGCAATACTATCTCTGATTATCATTTTGAGAACATTGTCAAAGATCATCGATGTTTCCCCATTTCAATCTTACGATGCCATCAAAGTTCATTGGCGCTTTTCATTCATTTCCAATCATCATTATCTGGGCACATTGTCAAAGATCATCGATGCTCATGATTTCCTAAACTATTCTGGAACCCTCAGAATTAACCCTAATCCTTATCAATATTATCAAAATCATTCCAATTCGACATCAACACCTTCAATTTGACCTATAACCCACTAATTTCCCCCTTTGGATGAATAACCCATAATTTATCCTAAGTCCTAATTGAATAAATAAACAAACTTTATTTATTCCTTATTTCCCTGAGTCTCCAATAATTAATTAATTAGCTAATTTCAAATTTATGAGATTTCTTATAATTTCATAAATCTAATTTGATTTTGAGCAATATTTGAGAATATGGGATTATTGATTTGATTGATGATTCATAATCTCACCTACACATCATATCCCTTAAATAAGGATTCTCATACCTATTAAGGTGCTTCACAAATATTCTCAAATATTTGCAATATCTCCTCAATATCTCTCCCCCATTTCATGCTTCCAAACATCCTACCAACCAAAATCTTGGTTGGTGCATTGATTTTATGCAATCT
>MU226763.1:1449641-1486386 GCA_018584345.1 Thuja plicata
TTCTATAAATTGAGGACATTTCTCTCATTCAAGGTTAGACCACTATCTTCTAGTATTCTCATTGCGAATTTATGCTTTCAAGAGTCTTTGTGCAATCTTGTTATTGTCAAAGAGCAAACATTAATCTAATTATGGAGAACAAAGAAGGATGTGGGAGCTTCATTTAAAGGGGGTTCTTAGAGTTTTATGCTTTATTTTTATGAATCCTTATTTTAAATGGCTTTCATGATAGATTATATAGGTTAGCATGTTATTTAGGGTTTGTGGTCCCCTAGATATGCTAAATAGGCCTTTTGCTAGTCTTACATTTGGTGAACCCGACGTGAAACAACCTTACTAATAAACTTTCTTGTGTTTTTGTGTCTTTTTCAGGTGCTAGAAGAGAGCTGCGCAAGTGGTCATTGAAGCTGCGCAGGTGGTCACTGGACCTGCGCAAGTGGTGCCTAGAGCTGCACAGGTGGTTGCTTAGCTGTGCATTTGGTCACAAGTGATGCTCTTTTAGGGTTTAGGGTTATTTCTCGAGGGTTTAGGAAGTCATTCTGCATTTAGGGCTTCCTCCTCTATTATTTTTTATGTTTTCATGTTAAAATGAACCCTAAGTGTGGTAAATGAACCCTAATGTGGCAAATGAACTTCACATTTTCATTTTCAAAGCTTAAAATGAACATGAACATTTATATTTGGGTTCCTAAAATGAATCTCATCTAGTCTAGGGTTGCATGCTATCAAACTTATTCAAACTTTAAGCAACTTTCAAACTAGCCTAACTAGGGGTGGAAAGGAAGTGTTTCATGCAAAGTCAAGTTGTTCAAGTTGTCAATGGACTTAAAATGAACATGCAAACCTGATTTTGGGACTTAAAATGAACTCTAGCCTAGTTTAGGATCAAGTGCATTTTTGAGTCTTCAAGGTGTTCCTAAACTATTTCTATGCACATGCAAGCTAGTTAGGGTTTCAATCTCATTTCAAATCTTTACAAATCAACTAAAAAATCATGGTTAATGAACCCTAGCTATGTTTTTTATGTTACTGCATGCTCATATGTTGAAAAGCTCTATTTTTTGCAATTTTTGAGCCATTTTTAGACTTCTGATTAGTTGCTGCATAGGTGGGAGCCTGTTCCTGCTCAAGTGGTTTCTTTGAAGCTACGCAGGTGGTCACTGTTCCTGTGCAGGTGGTAAAAATGATGTTTTTCAATGCTTTTTTTGGGTTTCTGCATTCCTATACCTGTGTGTGCACTTAGATTACTTGATTTTGGTGTTACTGATGAGTTTGTGCAGCGTTATGGCAATCATGGGATGAAGACTAAATCCTAAAACTACTAATGGTTTCAAATGCAGGACATTTTGTAGAAGATGTTGTGTTTTCCCAAACTCTTGTGTTTGCTTTTTGTAGTTAGAAAACACTTCACTTTGGTGCTTGAAATGAACCTTTTTGCTTTCATGTGTCTAATGTGTTTTCTAGATTGTAAAACCCTAAGAATTAAATGAGCATATCCTCTCCCCTCGCCTTCGTGTATCTTGGGTACAAGAGAAACTCATATCATTCTTTTAGAGTGGCTACCTCCCAAGTGCTTTAGTAGAGCCAGTGAGAGTGGATTCCCAACAGGTGATAGGCTAAAGCCAAGCCCATCCAACCGGGATACAAATATGTCATTATGATTAATCTCTCAGTGGACAAGTGTTGAATGCATTATACCGGGAATAAGATCTCCTCAGTACCCTTTTGGTGCATTAAAACATACGGAACATAACTTTAGTAGGCTGGGAGGCCTCCATAACGGAGCTAATATGCCGCATGTATAATCACATGAACGGATGCCCTTATTAAACACCATGTTTTAGTATCCAAAAACCTTCTATCTGTTGTTGCGGAAGGTCGGAGACCAACTAAGACTCCCCACACTTTCGCGGCTATTAGTCGAGACAACAATCCATTGGGAAGTGATGTCCCTTGGGAGTTGAAGCTTGGAGTGCCTGAGAAGTGAGTGCACATGTAAGGAGGAGCCCGTGCCTCCAAGCTTCTAGGTTGTCTGCTATTAGTAAGCGCGGCTGAACTTTGGTTCAAGTGGGGATTCAACAGATACTGTCCTTGCTATCCTTAGGAAGTGGTGTGTTTGTTCATTTTACAACAGCCATTCTGAATGATGTGTCTTGTGTGGGTGTTCAAATCTTAATAAAATGAAGACATCTTAAAAAACACTCTCCTTAAACAACACTTTTTCCAAATCAATCTTTCAAAACAATCAAATGGGTCACAACAATACCTTATCTTTGAGTGAACGTATGGAACCTTGAATCTTTCACTTGGAACCTTTTGGCATGCTTGATAACCTTCATATTGCATAGTCATGACCTAAATCTCCTTGCATTTTCATATAAAAAATCCCTTGCATTATAGACCTCATTTTAAATCCTCATTATAGTTCCTTTTGCATATGCCCTAATCATGGCCCTTTTTCATACATAGCACATTCTTGGATCCTTCTTAAAAAATTTGCAAATACTCCTAGGAAGTATCCAAATCATGGAACCTCTCTTTATGATGTTGAAAATAGGATCTTGACTTGATCTCCCCTTTTGCCAAATTTCAAACCCCTTTATCAATTTGGTCTCATTCCACCTTGTCATGATGGATTTGACCTAAGCCTTTTTTTATCAAACTTGTCCCTTATTCCAAAAATCCTACCTTTCAAGTCAAGATCCTTATTCAACTTCATAAGGTTATGCACCTAGATTTGTCTCCTTTCAAAAGATTAATTGTTAAAGTCCAAAAATCCAAAAACACAGTTACATAAACCTTAGCTTGTGTTGACGGGACTTTTGCGACCGGGTCCGCCAACAGAGGTAAGTTGTCACCGAGTACCGGGGTACTGGCCAACTTCGCCTGTAAAGGTTGTCCAGGGAAATGAGATTCCCTAGGCCTCCAACCATGTGAGAGTCGGGTCTCAAAAGTGCAGAGCTCGGTTGGGAGATGTGACTATTTTTCGAGGGGGGTAGCTGGTTATCTACAACTCGTCAACTCTGGGGATTCAAGTGAGTGAGGTTTCCTACAAGCGCGCATTCATTTTAACAAATAAAACTCAAAAGATACTACAGAGTTAGGAATATTTCATCTACCTATAGTTATACTAAACGTTCAAGACATCAACAATGCTCTAACACACTACACTAAATACCGAAGAAATATACAACCATCAGTTCATATTTTATCAGTAGCAAAGGAAAGGAGGTCGTTAATCTACTTTAAGTACCAGAGAAAGGGACACGAAGAACACAAAGCATAAAATACCGTTAACCCAGAAGATAGAATGCCAACAACATCATTGAGAGAATTCTTCCTTCTTCATTAACATCTCTTCCAGCAAGCACTGGTGTGTGTTACAATGGTGGCTCCAGGGGAGCATCTAACTACTGAAAGCTTAGAGACTATGGAGCATTGAGCTCTACAACTAAGAACTGAGAAAACCAAATTGCTATTAACTATGGACTGCAAAATCATCAATTTCATCGACCCTTGGAATGAGGTTGGACTTATTATTTATACACATCTTTCTATCTAACCCTAACCCTAACTTACTTTACACTTTACAATAAAATACATTATCCGATGGCCGGTACTACCTCCACCATGTTACAAAAGACCTCAACACGGAGAAGGTCTGACATGTCAGAAGAATAAGATAAGAAGGATGGAGTGGAAGAATCAGCCTCGAGAAGAGAGCCAGAAAGGAGAAGGAAGAAATCTGATCCCCCAGGGATCGAGGCTACATGCCTCATAAATGGGAGGGCAGTGCCCTGTCTTCGATGCGCCAGGTGTATCTTTGAAGCAGTGCCTTGGGAAGACCATATGTCAGAAAGCCCCATGTCGATCTTACGTTCCTTACTATGGTTGCCCATCCTCTAACAACCTTTATTATCCACCTTGAAAGTGACTCGTCGACCTTGGAGACCGGGACATGGGTCACTTAAAGAATACAAAATGTAGGATCCAGAATTTCAGGATCCAGGAACTTGGGTTCCAAAGGAATAAAGAATACAAAAATTTTTGCTTTTGTTGGCCTGAAACTCCCATATCCTGTATTTCTAGGATTCCAGAGGTGTTCACCTATTCTGTCCCCCTTTCTTCTTCCATTTGTGCCTCCTGTTCCTGCGCAGGTTCTTAATCTAGAGCTTCCTCCTGCGCAACAATTTCTCCCGCAGGCTATATGATGTCTCCCTGCAAATTCCTAAACTCGTCAGTCCTAAATATGTCATCAAATTATTCTTGAGGGGGAGGATTTGTCAGGACGTGAGCGTGCTCTGGTTCTTTCTCCGGCTTCGGGGAGTCAGAAGAAACAATTTCTACTTGTGGGATTTGCGGCATCCCAAGCTTTGATTTTGTCGTAAGCTTTGGATTAAGCCTTCTCTTATGCTTGGCAACCAAAGGAGGCCCCACATCCCTTAGGACAACCTGCTCCTCTTCTACATCCATTCATGTTTCTCTGACCATTAATGTTGCTAGTGAAGGGGAAGAGGGAGGACGGACAGGTCTATTCATGAGCACCAGAATGGCCAATCGTGTAATCAATTTATCTCTCATCTGCTGGGAGGCCACCTATGTCTACTTCAATTTCTCTTTCATGGGGGTCTCATGCAGGGTTGGAGTTCCCATTATTGCCTTTCCTTTATCCCCTCCCTGTGAAGAGGTTCTGGCCCCGGAAGTCAGCTTCTGAACCGTCGGGCCAACTCTGCGGGTACTCCCAGGGCATACCCTCTTAAAGTATTTGTGGCTACGCTCAACCATGTTGTGAGTGATTTCCTCAATGGTAGCCCCTCCTGGGCATTCCAGTCTACCGGTGGGAGGGCCATCTTATCAATTCTATTTGCCTTGTACTAGGGATCTATTGTGGGTCCGGTGTCTGAGAAGTCATCTGGAAATTTTTGGAGCTTCAATCTTTCCATCATCCCCATGGTCATTTGGACGTAATTCCGGCTCTGGACTTCAACATCATCCTGGAAATCTTCCTAGAATTCCTCCATGTGAAATCGGTGGGGCTCGGATGCCTGGGGAAGTGTCAATGCAATTTTTCCAAGCGGATCAAAGTTCTTCCGCGCTAGATAAAAATCTGCCAAGTTTAGGCTCTTGAGCTCGTTGTCTGCCTCCTTAGCAGCGGCCAGACTGCACGAGTAATTCCCACAAGTGATTGGGAATGGAATATTCATCACCTTTTTTAAAGCGTATAAGGCGTGCAACTCTAGCATTTGTCTGCAATATTCTAGGAGAATTATTTTGTTCCCACAATGTTTGGGCAACAAGTAAGGCTTCCTAGAGAAGTCGGTTATCCGTATGTAGGTATGCTGCTGGAGTTGGATGTAGTAATGGCCATAACTTCTGACTAGATCCATTGCCTCCTTGGAGAGGCGGTACCCTACATCCCGGGTAGGTGTGAGCAGATTGTAGTAGACGAAGACGTCGTTCACTCGGCAGAAGCTGGGGAAACTAGCCTCCCATTGAATTCGTAGGAAATAATCCCAGGGAGCCCTTTGACCTAGGCCAATCCCAAGTACACCTGATGTGAGAAGCCCATTGGTGATGGGTCATTGTTGTGCTAAGGCCCAAAGAACATAAGGGGTCATATAGAATTTGCGGGTCTGAGCCACCTGAAGGAACTGAGAGTCTACATGATTAGAAATGATGGCGGCCCAATCAAAGTATTGCTCGTCCGTGGAGATGCCAAGCAAAAAGTAGTACATCCACCCTGAGAACTCTCAGGGATGGGGTTGTCCGAAGATCTAGCATAGTGCTATAATCCCCATCTGGATACTTTCTTTAAACTCAGATCGGGGGATCTCTAATTTTATTTTCTTGGGGTCCCTCTTCGGGGTCTTGAGCCAATGGTTGTTCATATATTGTCGGGCCATGACCTCTAGCTATTGAAATTTCCCTAAAGGATCAGATCTGGTAATGACAGTTGGGTCATCAAACTAGGGAATCCCCAAGCCTACCCAAAAAGTTACGGCGTCGAGGGACACCATGGGGGTGGGGTATCCAGTTGGGACCGGGGTGGCGAGCACGATGGCCTGGATGGAGGAGTTGTAATGTGCTGCAAGGGTGAGAATAAGCTCTGGGGCCTGCACTGAGCATGGGAAACAAGCGACCTTTTGAATCCCTGACGCTGATCGCCAACGGATCCCCAGATTATCGTTGAATAAACATTATCTTAACCAGGGCCTACATCTCGGCCCACATCCCGACACTGGTGTCGGTGATCAGCTGGACTTGGGAATCAATCTTTGATCCCGCAACAACATTGTCCTTCAGGTATTTCATGCTAAGAGGAAATTTCTCTAAGGCCCTCTCAATTTTGGATTTGACGGTTGCCTTGGTGATTGCCGTGGAAGGAAGTTTCGGACTCCCGGGTGGTGAAGATGTGGAAGCCTCCGACATAGTGAAGGTACATTGTTTTGAAAACTTGCAAGGCAAGGTGACCGTTAGAATTCATAGATAAATAGTACTCTGGGATTCAGAGATCTTACCACTAAGGCACGTCCTTTTCCTGAAAATTTAGTTTAGGTCCCAAAATCTTGAAAAGTGTATATATATATATAATGCAGACTTGAGATTAACCATTATCCGGGTCCAGGGGTTTCAGCATACTTAACGAAAGCAAGTTGTGGGTCGGATGAAGACAAGAGACCTAGGGTCCAGAAACTAACCGTTAGAAGATGTGAGAAAAAAGTGAGTTGTCAAGCCCACGTCAGCGTCACATGGCTACGCAATAAATGGGGATTCATAGCGACGACGGCGCCAACTGTCCGAACGTGCAAAAAGCAGAGGCCACTTGGACAATCATGAATGCACTTGTGGGATGTAAATGAAACATAAAGGCTAGTTTATGGAGGAGAGAGAAAACTACCTGGTTGAAACCAGCCGAGAGCCAAGTTTCAACCAGGTGGTATTCCGTCTAGAACGAGCTTGCAAATTTGGACAAAACAAAGATGAAGCACAGAGAGCTCGACACAAGACCAGATGAATACACATAGAATATACACCTAAGTACAATGGGGTTGAAGGATATACATACAAAAAATAGAGGATATACACCATATACATCACATTCACAGTAGAACAAAAATGCGGAATGACTACCCTAACAAAACAACGTAGAAAATATACAAAATATATGATATCTTACACCGCACAGAGGGCAGACGACCCTCTGGTAGAGCCGACCCACCAACAGACGACAAACCAGACGACGAGGATGCAGAGCAAAACGGAAACAAAACAAAGTAGAAACGCAAACAAAACACAACAACGAAAAGCAAAGAAACGAAAGAAAGAACCATGAACACCAATCTGGAATCCGAAGAAGGGCAAAGAAGGAAAGACACCCTGAATGCTCTGCAACAGTTTCCACCTTCGAATGATCACCAACTAGCACCAAAAATCAACTCTTAATCATCCACTAAGCTCAGAGTAACTCACACTTAATTCTCACTCAAATCGCCTATGAATCGCTCTAAAATTGTCTAAGTGTCTTTAATCGCGGCAACTGTGAAAGTGACATGTAATTCCTATTAATACCCAAGGTGAATAGCAAGTTACCTTTCTTTCTGCAAACTCCAGAACAAGCAGACCTTCAGACTTCAGGCCCAGGGATTCTGTGCAACCATACCCTCTTATGAAAAGAAGACATCATGGCAAAGAATACCAGAGTTTGGGGTCTGGTTCCTGGAAAAGAAACGACCAACTCCAGGACAGGGTCCCGAAGACACAAGGGACAAAAATACAAAGCAAAACCAACACCGCGGGAAAGAAAACCCGGAGAAGGAAAACAAAGAAACAAAGACAAAAAGACAAGGCAAAAGCAAAAACAAAGGGGGACCCAACATTTTGCACACAGAACGTAGGGACAAGGATGCAGGGCATAACAAATGGCGACTATCTGGGACGAATGCCTTAGCACATCCAAGAACTACAAAATCTCTAGTTAGCAAAACTAGAACAAATTGTTACTCGAAGCATCCTACTTGCAAAGAGTAACATGTCTGAGAAAATCTAGCCATACGCGATTTAGTCCATGATCCTTTCATCAGTGGTGAAGTGTGTGCTTTGGAAGAAAATCAAGCCGATGACCTCTGGGAGAAGCAGAGAGGAGGCACTAAGTATATCAAACCCCAAAATTATCAAATCCACTTGTTTCTCCCAGACACCAGAGTTTCATCCCATTTCTTTTTTTCTTATTATTTTGTATGTTTCTGGGTGGGAGGGCAGTACTTCTTTCACCATCAAGCTTAAGCTTAGCTAAATTTAATGGCGGTACTTCTTTCACCCTTCCGCCCACCTTAATATGCTGAATGGGGGAGGAAAACTCTGGATCTGGAAAGAATCTTTTAAAAGTTTAGACTTGGGTCAACCAACCAATGCAACCGATCTACCCTCAATGTGTCTGATTACTTGTTCCTTAATTCTTTATTTCACTGACTACTAGAATTCCAGGGATAAATTTGATGAATATTACTCATAGTGTACTTACCAAACTTGCAAAATAACTCTGGGGACCAAACCGATTCCATCATGCTAACAATAGATTCTTAAGTTCACCGCCATGTTAAAGGCAACATCTCAGAGACTAGATGTTATGCGAAGCATACTTGTCCTCACAAGAGGGGGAGCAAAACGCTGGAACCCAAAAAAGAAGACAAGAAAAACAAAAGACAGCGAAAGAAAAGGGGCAGTCCCGGAGGATGGCCAGCCAGACTATTTACAAAGCAAGGTACCTCCAAACAAGGCACCGGGAAAGAAATATTTACAATCAAGAACTTTACATAAAATACAACTTTGGGCAAACCGGCCTCATTCGAAGTAATGTTTGAGAAACTGTCCATTAACGGGCAATGGGACAGGTTCTCCAATCATGGTGTTAAGGTGATAGGTATTTTCCCCGTAGATCTCTGAGATTAGGTATGGTCTGAGCCAGAGCCATTGGAACTTGGTGTGCTTTCCTTTATTTTCTCAGGCCTTGTCCCATAAAAGGACTAAGTCCAAAATCTGAAAGGCCTTGTATTGGGCTCTACAGTCAAACCATCATTTTACCACTACTTGGTGATGCACAAAATTTTCAAGGGCAGTGTCTCATTACTCCTCCATCTGCACTAGATTCAAGAGTCGAACCTCCATAATGTTATCCCGGTTGTCGAATTCCTGCATAAACTGCAAAACTGGGATCTGTAAGTTGATTGGGAACACTAGGTTCTGGCCAAAAACTAGATGAAATGGGGACATTCCCAGGGAAGCCTTAATTTGAATGCGATCTGCCCAGAGGGCGAATCTCAGCTTTTGGTGCCAATCCCGGGGATTATGTTCTAACAGGTGTTTGATCACTTCGAGTATATTTTTGTTTGTTGATTCAGCAACACCATTCCCCTAGGGGTAATAGTTGCTGGAAAACTTTAGAGTGATCTTCCGGCTGTAGGTCCATTCAAGTAGTTGCGCCAAAGAAAACGCCAGACCATTCTCACACACTATAGCAAAGGGCATTCTGAGTCTTGTGATGATGTTTTCTTCCAGGAATTTGATAACTACGTCTGCCATGTTATTTTTGCAAGGTATGGCTTCAGACCACCGGGTGCAGTAATCGGTTGCGGTTAGGATGTATCGGTGGTTGGCAGATAAGTTGGGGTTGATTTCCCTGATAAAGTCAAATGCCCATTGGACAAAAGGCCTAGCCTCAAAGACTGGTTGTAAAGGCATAGCCGGGTTACGCTCATGATGTGCCATGGTTTGGCAAGTATGGCATCTTTGAACATGAGTGTAGACATCTTTAAATATGTAGGGCCAATAATATCCAGCCCGAAGGATCTGATGGGCGATGGTGTCGACTGAGCCATGCCTGGTCCCAAACTGCCCATGGAATTCTTCAATCATTTTTGCAGTCTTGGTCCCTATCAATGCATCAAAGGTACACTCCCTCATAGTTCCTACGGTAAAGCACAGAGTTTTTGATCATGAAGTGGGCACTTTTCATCTGCAGGGCATGGCGTTTATTGGGAGGTAACCCCTCTGGGCATCTTTTGTTTAACAATAGGTACACCATATCAGTGTACCACAGGTCTCGAGTGATAGAATCCACTGTATATGTTTGACATTCTATGCGGGGAGTCTCATCAGACATTGCTCGACTTAGTCCATGGCCTCAGACTATCTTCATGGGTTGCATTTCTAAGTCATATTCCTGGAGGATGGCCATCCATTTCCCCCGTCTCTCACCCAATTCACTCTGCATTAATAGAGATTTCACAGCCTGGTCCGGGATGATAGCATGCACTTTGCTCCGGAGAATGTAATGCCAAAATTTCTTCATGGCGCGAACAAGAGTAAAGGCCTGCTTTTCCAATGATGAATACCGGACTTCGACATTCTTGAAGGGGGATCTCATGAAAGCTATTGGTCGTTCTTCCCCCTCGACCTTCTGGGTCAAAAATATCATGGTAGAATGCGGCAAAGAAAAGGAGTAAATGTAAGATGGGAGGGAGTAGTCTAGGCTAGCCAGAACGGGTGCCTCCATTATCGTCAATTTAATTTTGGTGAATGACCGCTTCACTTTAGGACTCCACTCAATTTTGGTATCTTTTTTCATCATTTCATTGAGTGGCTTCACTATCTCGATGAATCTAGTGATGAACCACCAGACAAAGTTGATCTTTCCAAAGAAAGATCGCATCTCTTTCTTGTTGTCGGGCATTTGCAAATTCAGCAGTGCCTCAACTCTCTCAGGGTCAATAGATATACCCTTCTCAAATATAATGTGCCCGAACAACTTCCCTTCAGTGACCCCGAATATGCACTTCTTGGGGTTGAGGGATATTTCGTACCAACGACATCTCTCGCAAATTTAGGCGAGGTGGGCGGAATGGTCACGCCTGTCCCGGGAAAAGATGGTCAAATCATCCATGTAGATGATTATGCACCGATTCACAAGGCCTTCGAATGCAATGTCCATAGCCTTTTGAAATGTGGCCCCTACGTTAATCAAGCCAAAGGGCATCCTCCGATATGCAAATGTTCCCCACTTAGTGGTGAATGTCGTTTTGTCTCTATCTTCATATTTAACCATGACTTGGTTGTATCCAGAGTATCCATCCAAGAAAGAAATTATTTGTGACCCATTCACTACCTGCAACACCTCATCGAACAAGGGGAGAGGGTGATTATCCTTCTTGGAGGCTTTATTCAAATTTCAGAAATCCACGCAAAGGCGAATTTCACTACTCTTCTTTCTAACAGGGACCAAATTGGCAACCCACGTAGTATGCCAGATTGGAAAGATTATCCAGGACGATAATAGTTTTTCCACCTCCTGACGAATCAGAGGCTTGATTAGTGGGTTGACTGGTTGTTGCTTTTGCTGAAAAGGCTTAGCATCGGGTTTTAGGGGGACGGTAGGAGTCATAATGGATGTGTCGTATGTCTTCAAATCCTCATATCCCCACGTGATCACGTCTATGTATCCCCGGAGAACTGCAAGAATCTTTTCCTTTTCCTCAGGGGAGCAGGAAGTACCAATGTGTATCATCTTTTCTTCACCGAGCTGGTCGATGTTTACTTTTTAAAATTTTCCTCCCTCAGAGGAGGATGATATCTTTTCCCAGCCCCGAGGGTCCGAGTTGAAGATACGTTCAAGCGCAGTAGGTAGGTCCATGATCCCATCATCTTCATCACCCTTCCCAGTATCATCATGGTCTCATTCCTCCACTATCTAGTCCTCGAAGACACCAACATTGGCCATGAAGGCCAGGATATGCTGATCATCCTCAAAAACCTGAAAGTAGGTGACATTATCTAAAATGGACGGGGTGGGGATCATTTCAACAGAAAATCTCTGAAGTCGTGAACCGGCCATGGGCTCGAGTGTGCTAGCAAAAATAGCAAGGGCATCTGGGACATATTTCCGTCACCGGGGAATAAGATCAATGTCGAAGGCATCAAAATATTCAATAAGGCTCCAAGCTCGATTGCAGTATGCGGCCAGCCTCTTATCGTGATATGTGTACTGACTTCAAACCTATTTGACAATCAAATCTGAATCACCCAGAGCCCAGAGGCGGGTGATTCCTTTCCTTAATGCAAATAGGAATCCAAGGACCAAAGCCTCATACTTCGTAACGTTGTTTGTGAAATTGAACTGTAGCCTGTAGGATGCGAGGAAGGATTTCCCTTGTGAGTTGATTAATTCTACTCTGGCCCCATAGCCCTGTTTGGATCGGGACCCATCGAAATTAAGGGTCCACAGGTCATCACTTATAGTCTGGAGCTGGGGAGATGGAGCATCTTTTGGGTTATCTTTGGGAGACTTAGGAGCACTTTCCTCCCGCACTGGTGGTGCATGAGTGAGGTTTTCCTCCGGAGGGTTTCAGGACTGAGATCCCCAGAGAGACGGCACTAAAGAAGTGCTTCTAGCAGAAACACTAGGTTCTGGGGAATCAGCTGTATGTTCTTTGTTCTGGAAGGCATCAATGTGTTGGGTAGTGATGAAAAGGCAAGGCTCACACTCTAGCTCTGAATGTTTCTGGTAGTGTACCCGACACCAAGTGTTGGACAAGAGTGTAGCGGGGGTCGCTATGGCACCCTGAGAGTTGACTTCAACCCTCAATTTTTCTTCCAGGTCTTGGATTCTCTGCAGGACTATGGGATCCTCCCCGAGAGTGAAATTAAATGCTAAGATTTCAAGGGGTTGGTACACCCCAGAGAAGTCTCAGAGAATAAGACCTTGTTAACCCTCCCAACTTCGGTAAGGGCCCGCTTCATCTGGGGCTCACTTTCAACCCGGATCTTGTTTGATTCTCCTTCCCAGGGGAGCCATAAGTGGGAGAAGTCAGTTGAGAAGTATCCATTCATTGACTTAGACCAGTTCTGACTTAATAACATCCCGTAAGCTTCTGGGATGTCCACCACTTGAATATCGATTATGCTAGTTATTCTGGGGTCCTGGATGAGCTGTATCCGGACATTTTTCAGTTCACTCACCATCTTCATAGTAGTTTTGTCCAGTTGAATCACTGCGCCACTAGAGGGGGTGGGTCTGAATCTGAGCTTCTGGCATATGGATAGGGGCATGATGTTGCCCGAAGCCCCAGAATCTACTAGGTAGTTGTGTATGTTTTTACCTTGTATGTTCAGGCCTGGTAGGAATGGAGGATCCTTAGTATTTCCCTGAAAGATAGCCACGTTGGCGTCCTCAAAAGAGACAGTCTTGGGTGGGCGATTGACGATTTTCGGGTTTCCCAAGAGCTTCAGAAGGGACTTCTTCTGCTTGGGACAGTTCAGTAAAACCTCCATTAAGGTCATGGAGGTGGTGGTTTGTTCTAATGCCTTTGTGATGTCAAATCTTCCTCCCGGGAATTGGTGACTTCCCTCGGCTGGGTCTTTTGCTTGGTTAGATCTAGAACCTTTTGGAGGGACATGCCGGTCAGTTGTATTTTCCCAGGGAGGAGTGTCCTTGGGAGGTGTCAGTGTGTAAACTAGTCCTTTACCAGCCTAGCTCTGAGTGTTGTAAGGAGCCTGTGGGTTGGTGAAGGCATTGGCCTCAAAGGCTAAAATTGATTCATCAAAGAATCCGTGCAGTTTGGATTCTTCTTCGTCTTCTCTAGAGGATTTGAAGAAGACGGTCTCACAGGTGAATGCACCGTGAGTTGGCTCTTGCATAGGAGGCTCTGGGGGAGTAGGGTCAGATGCTTGTTGTCTGTCGAGCTAGGAGATCATGATGACCTTCTCCAGCGTGGCGCAATTTACCTCGTTGTGGGAGCCTGTGTCATGCAATCTACACCAATTGGTCATGGGCTAAAAGTCTGCAACTGGTGTGAAATGGGATGGTCCAGCACCACTTTGATTGGCATTTTGGTTTGGGGGTGGACCTCCTATGCTTGCATTATTTTTCCATTGCTGCTGGTTGGGCCGAGGCCCATTGTTGAAGTTTCTTCCTCCAACATTGTTGTTTTGTTGGCTAGAGAAAATATTCCCTCTTTGAGAATTGGAGTTCTGGGGTGCATAAGACCCCACTTTTAGTTGACCCATGTCCACAGTCAGGGTGGACAACATTCGCCAGAGGGACTCAACCTTGACAGTCAGCTGAGTGTTTGTGTCACAATGTGACAATTGTTGTTGTTGGTTCCCTGGGAAGGCATCGGTATTTGCCAGAGTCAAGGGCAGCAATCCTCCAGCCACGGGTGACTGGAAGAAAGGCACTCTGGATGGTTTTGTCTGTTGTTGTTGGTTTAGCTGCAGCTATTTCCAAGGGAAAGATTCGAGACCCGGTATTGCGTGAGTCTGAGATGGATAAATGTACCAAACCTATTGGTCTATCAGCGGTGGCGGTGAATTCATGGCCATCGCAGGGGCACCCACCGCCAAATTGGGGTTATATCCCCTGGCATATTCCATTTCGCTGGGGATCATGTTGAATGGCGTACTCCGCCCAATCCCACCCGGGGACTTATTGAGGCCACGTGACAGTTCTAAGGCTAGGTTGTAAACTTTTGCCAAAGTATCCCGATCGCCCAAGGCAGTTGTTCTCTAGAGGAGAGTGGCAACAAAGGGGTCCATCGCATTGAGATAGGTCTATATGGTTACTTCCGTTGATGGGATGAAAGGACCCGTGCACCACTTCAAGGTGCGTTGGAACCGGTGATTGAATGCTGCAAGGGGTTCATTTGGTTCCTTTCTGATGGAAATGAACTAGCTGTGGGACCAAGTTGGGTCTACATGTACGCAAAAGGTAGCCAAGAAGACATCCTCCATGTCCTGCCAACTATTAATGGAGTTGGAGGGAAGGTTAAGGTACCAGTTCAGTTTGCCCTGTCCCAGGGATAGGGAAAACATCTGTGTCACAACATCTTCATGTTGGATCTGGTGTCGGTTCATGGAATCTTTGTATGCCTGCAAGTGTTCCTCTACGGTTTGTGAGCCTAGGTGTTCATATCATGGGCAAATCTTCTCCAGGTATGAGGGTAAATCGTTGGTTGCACCCGGAAAAGTTCCCATAGGGGACCTGGTATTACCAAAATATGCAGCCATTTGGGGAGCTGAATTTTGAGTATGTTGAACACTGATTCCCGAGATTGTCTGGGAAGTTTGGATATTATGTGGTACACTAGACCCCCAGATAATATTGGTTGGTGTGACTTTTGGGGTCCTTTTCTTTCAAACAGGAGGCTCAAGTTCGACAAACCTTCCGGGGTTAGGGGCTGATCTAATAATTCTTTCAAATCTCACTGGGGAGAAAGACCCAATCCCACTGAAGGCTTGACTCCTAAAACTATGGCTTGGGGAACCCTCGGGAGGTGTAAAATTAGAATCCTGAGAGGGGGACGAGTTCATGCCCTCCCTCTAGCGCCAGTTTCTTTTGATTAGACTTTTGTGACCGGGTCCGCCAACAGAGGTAAGTTGTCACCAGGTACTGGGGTACTGACCAACTTTGCCTGTAAAGGTTGTCCGGGGAAATGAGATTCCTTGGGCCTCTAAGCACGTGAGAGTTGGGTCTCGATAGTGTGGGGCTCGGTTGGGAGATGTGACTATTTTTTGAGGGGGATAGTTGGTTATCTTCAACTCATCAACTCTGTGGATTCAAGTGAGTGAGGTTTCCTGCAAGCGCGCATTCATTTTAACAAATAAAACTCAAAAGATACTATAGAGTTAGGAATATTTCATATACCTATAGTTATACTAAATGTTCAAGACATCAACAATTATCTAACACACTACACTAAATACCAAAGAAATATACAACCATCAATTCATATTTTATCAGTAGCAAAGGAAAGGAGGTCGTTAATCTACTTTAAGTATCAGAGCAAGGGACACAAAGAACACAAAGCATAAAATACCGTTAACCCAGAAGACAGAATGCCAACAACATCATTGAGAGAATTCTTCCTTCTTCATTAACATCTCTTCCAGCAAGCACTGGTGCATGGTACAATGGTGGCTCCAGGGGAGCATCTAACTACTGAAAGCTTAGAGACTATAGAGCATTGAGCTCTGAAACTAAGAACTAAGAAAACCAAATTGCTATTAACTATGGACTGCAAAATCATCAATTTCGCCAACCCTTGGAATGAGGTTGGACTTATTATTTATACACATCTTTCTATCTAACCCTAACCCTAACTTACTTTACACTTTACAATAAAATACATTATCTGGTGGCCGATACTACCTGCACCATGTTACAAAAGACCTCGAGACGGAGAAGGTCTGACATGTAAGAAGAATAAGACAAGAAGGATGGAGTGGAAGAATCAGCCTCAAGAAGAGAGCCAAAAAGGAGAAGGAAGAAATCTGATCCCCCCAGGGATCGAGGCTACATGCCTCATAAATGGGAGGGTGGCACCCTGTCTCCGATGTGCCAGGTGTATCTCTGAAATGGCACCTTGGGAAGACCATCTGTTAGAAAGCCCCCTGCCAATCTGATGTGCCTTACTGCAGTTGCCCATCCTCTGACAACCTTTATTATCTACCTTGAAAGTGACCGGTCGACCTTGGAGACCGGGACATGGGTCACTTAAAGAATACAAAATGTAGGATCCGGAATTTTGAGATCCGGGAACTTGGGTTCCAAAGGAATAAAGAATACAAAACATTTTCCCTGAAGGTTTTCTCCAGCTCCTAGAGAATCTCTATTGTTTTTTGCTATCATTGAAGGTCTGGAGGAGATGGGAAATTCCATCTTCATCGATGTCCCTAAGGCCAGCCTGCCGGTACTTGGCCACCTCAATCTGTTCTCCCGGGTCCAAAATATTTTCCTTAAATTCTACGGTCATCTTTGCCGCATCATGACCACTGAGCACCATGCGAGTTATTCACGTCATTTTTTCTCTGTTTAATCCCTCTGGGAATTGATACCTTGATTCCATTAATTCATCAAACTTCCCCAAAACATATTCCTCTGGCATGCATGTGTCAATGCTAAACAGATCAGCTTCGGAGACCTTCGAAACAAAAAACTTGTATAAATTGAAAGAATATTGAACTATATTGACCTTATCACACAGATTCCCCACCAGTTACTTGATTACCCCCAATGTGAGGTCAAGTCTAGAGTGCTGGGTCCTCACAAAATCAAATGATTATTCTCCTAAAATTCTGGACTCAGAGACAATCTCTTCTCTGAGGCCGATGAGTTCTTCTAACTCAACCTTCCATGCTTCATAATTCTTGATATCCTTCTCCCATATGGTGATGGTGGTTTCGGCTTGGTGTAGGATGTGGTAGGCCACATATAGGTTTAGGAGTGTGGACACCAAGAAACGTTGGACGTTTCCCAACTGTAAGGCGACCCACTCATCAACCGCTTGGGCCTTCTTCTTCATTGCTCGTAATAAGTCTATATCACTTTGAGGAAGTGACGCATCTGATGTAGAGGCCCACAAAGGAATAATGTTAATGGACTGGTCCAGCTCGGTCAACAATCCCATGAGGTTTGTATTTTTCTCCTTCTTTGCCTTGAAATTTTGAGCCTCTTTCTCGTAGCAAGCCTCCACTGCCTTGGCTGCTTCTTTCAACAGGTCCAATTCACCATGTTTCCCTCTCTTCCCCAGTGAAACTTCTGACATTGTAATCTCCAACCTCAGTTGTTGCCTCGTCTACATCTGGGGAAGGTGTCGCGATCACTACGACTGTTTCTCCGCCCGGCTCGGTCCAAAGAGTGTGAACTATCCGCACTTTCTTAGCCTTAGGCGAGTTATGTGCCTGAGCCATCATCTCCGCCAAAGAAAGATGGGCTTTGGGTGTTGTAGGGGCCTTTCTCTTCTGAGATTCCACCAACCACTGTGGTGGTAGGGGTGGCTTGGTAGCCAAAAAAAATTTCTGTGACTTCTCCCCAGGATCTTGTTGTGCCCCTTCAACAGTATGAGTCTCTTCTGGCTCCTTCTCTGTATCTTTCAACTCACCAGTGATGTTTGCTCCAGTGATACCTATGTCTTTTGCCCCACCATCTATATCTTCGGCAATATTTGGGTCCTCATTGGTTGCCTCAGGGTTTTCTTCTTCATCCTATCGTTGTTCTTCCTCAGCCTCTGTTGCTGGGATGTTTTCTTCTGTCGGTACATATTTCGGTAGTGGGGGAGGCAATGGGCAGAGATTCAATGTTTGGGCCACAATGATTACCTCCCCAAATGTTCCCTTTGGGAGTGGCATCTGGAACATGATGGTTGGGGTCCCGGTTGTTCCCATGGGTCCGGTTTCCCCAACCGATGCCATTTGTTCATTTTGATTTTGTTGGCCTGAAACTCCCATATCCTATATTTTTGGGACTCCGAAGGTGTTCACCTGTTCTGTCCCCCTTTCTTCATCCATTTGTGCCTCCTATTCCTGCGCAGGTTCTTGTTCTGGAGCTTCCTCCTACGCGACAATTTCTCCCGCAGGCTGTATGATGTCTCCTTGCAAATTTCCAAACTCGTCAGTCCTAAATACATCATCAAATTATTCTTCAGGGGGAGGATTTGTGAGGACGTGAGCATGCTCTGGTTCTTTCTCTAGCTCCGGTGAGTCAGAAGAAACGATTTCTACTTGTGGGATTTGCGGCATCCCAAGCTCTGGTTCTATCATTGGCTTTGGATTAAGCCTTTTCTTACGCTTGGTAACCAAAGGAGGCCCCGCATCCCTTAGGACCACCTACTCCTCTTTCGCATCCATTCCTATTGCTCTGACCATTAATGTTGCTAGTGAAGGGGAAGAGGGAGGACAGATAGGTCTGGTCATGAGCACCAGAGTGGCCAATTGTGTAATCAATTTATCTCTCATTTGCTAGGAGGATGCCAACGTATACTTCAATTGCTCTTTCATGGGGGTCTCATGCAGGGTTGGATTTCCCATTATTCCCTTTCCTTTTTCCCCTCCCTGTGAAGAGGTTCCGGCCCCGAAAGTCAGCTTCTGAACCGTCGGGCCAACTCTGCGGGTACTCATAGGGCATACCCTCTTAAAGTATTCATGGCTATGCTTGACCATGTTGCAAGTGATTTCCTCAATGGTAGCCTCTCCTGGGCATTCCAGTCTACCGGTCGAAGGGCCATCTTATCAATTCCCTTTGCCTTGTACTGGGGATCTATTGTGGGTCTGGTGTCTGAGAAGTCATCTGGAAATTTTTGGAGCTTCAATCTTTCCATCATCCCCATTTTCATCCAAACGTAAAGCCAACTCTAGACTTCAACACCATCCATGCAATATTCTGAGAAGTCCTCCATGTGAAATCGGTGGGGCTCTGATGCCCGGGGAAGTGCCAATGCAATTTTGCCAAGCGGATCAAAGTTCTTCTGCGCTAGATAAAACTCTGCCAAGTTTAGGCTCTTGAGCTTGCTATCTGCCTCCTTGGTAGTGGCCAGACTACACGAGTAATTCCCACAAGTGATTGGGAATGGAACATTCGTCACCTTTTTTAAAGCGTATAAGGCGTGCAACTCCAGCATTTGTCTGCAATATTCTAGGAGAATTATTTTGTTCCCATAATGTTTGGGCAACAAGTAAGGCTTCCCAGAGAAGCCAGTTATCTGTATGTAGGTATGTTGCTGGAGTTGGATGTAGTAATGGCCATAACTTCTGACCATATCCATTTCCTCCTATGAGAGGCGGTACCCTGCATCCCAAGTAGGCATGAGCAGATTGTAGTAGACGAAGGCGTCGTTCACTTGGCAGAAGCTGGGGAAACTAGCCTCCCATTGAATTTGTGGGAAATAATCCCAGGGAGCCCTTTGACCTAGGTCGATTCCAAGTACACCTGATGTGAGAAGCCTGTTGGTGATGGGTCATTGTTGTGCTAAGGCCCAGAGAACATAAGAAGTCATATAGAATTTGCGGGTCCAGGCCACTTGAAGGAACTGAGAGTCTACATGATTAGAAATGATGGCGGCCTAATCAAAGTATTGCTCGTCGGTGGAGATGCCAAGAAAAAAGTAGTACATCCACCCTGAGAACTCTTGGGCATGGGGTTTCCCAAAGATTCGGCATAGTGCTATAATCCCCATCTAGATACTTTCTTTAAACTTGGATCGGGGGATCTCTAATTTCATTTTCTTGGGGTCTCTCTTTGGGGTCTTGAGCCAATGATTTTTCATATATTGTCGGGCCATGACCTCCAGTTGCTGAAATTTCCCTAAAGAATCAGATCTGGTAACGACAGCTGGGTCATCAAACTGGGGAATCCCCAAGCCTACCCGAAAAGTTGCAGCATCGAGGGACACCATGGGGTGGGGTATCCGGTCAGGACCGGGGTGGCGAGCATGACAGCCCTAATGGAGGAGTTGTAATGTGCCACAAGGGTGAGAATAAGCTCTGGGGCTTGCACTGAGCATGGGAAACAAGCAGCCTTCAGGATCCTGAAATCCCCGACGCTGATCGCCAACGGATCCCTGGATTGTCGTTGAATAAACATTATCTTAACCAGGGCCTGCATCTCGGCCCACATCCTGACACTGGTGTCGATGACCAGATGGACTTGGGAATCAATCTTTGATCCCACAACAACATTATCCTTTAGGTATTTCATGCTGAGAGGCAATTGCTCTAAGGCCCTCTCAATTTTGGATCTGACAACTGCCCTGGTGACCGTCGTGGAAGAAAGTTCCAGACTCCCAGGTGGTGAAGATGCGGTAGCCTCTGACATAGTGAAGGTACATTGTTTTGAAAACCTGCAAGGCAAGGTGACTGTTAGAACTCATAGATAAATAGTACTCTGGGATCCAGAGATCTTACCACCGAGGCACATCCTTTGCCTGAAAAGTTAGTTTAGGTCCCAAAATCCTGAAAAGTATATATATATAATCCAGACTTGAGATTAACCATTATCCGGGTCTGGGGGTTTCAACATACTTAACGAAAGCAAGATGTGGGTCGGATGAAGACAAGAGACCCAGGGTCTAAAAACTAACTGTTGGAAGATGTGAGCGAAAAGTGAGTTGTCAAGCCCACGTCAGCGTCACGTGGCTATGCAATAAATGGGGAGTTATGGCGACGACGGTGCCAACTGTCCGAACGCGTGAAAAGCAGAGGCCACTTGGATAATCTTGAATGCACTCATGGGACGTAAATGAAACATAAAGGCTAGTTTATGGAGGAGAGAGAAAACTGCCTGGTTGAAACCAGCCAAGAGCCGAGTTTCAACCAGGTGGTATTTTGTCTAGAACAAGCTTGCAAATTTAGATGAAACAAAGATGAAGCACGGTGAGCTCGACGCGAGACTAGATGAATACACACAAAATATACACCTAAGTACAGTGGGGCCAAAGGATATACACATAGAAAATAGAGGATATACACCATATACATCACATTTACAGTAGAACAAAAATGCGAAATGACTACCCCAATAAAACAACGCAGAAAATATACAAAATATATGATATCTTACACCGCACAGAGGGTAGACGACCCTCTGGCAGATCCAACCCACCAATGGGCGATGAACCAAACGATGAGGATGCAGAGCAAAATAGAAACAAAACAAAGCAGAAACGCAAACAAAACACAACAACGAAAAGTAGAGAAATGAAAGAAAGAACCAGGAACACCAACCTGGAATCAAAAGAAGGGAAAAGAAGGAAAGGCACCCTGGATGCTCTGCAACAATTTCCACCTTCGAATGATCACCAACCAACACCAAAAATCAACTCTTAATCACCCACTAAGCTCAGATTAACTCACTTAATTCTCGCTCAAATCGCCTATGAATCACTCTGAAATTGCCTAAGTGTCTTTAATCGCGGTAACTGTGAAAGTGACATGTAATTCCTATTTATACCCAAGGTGAAAAGCAAGTTACCTTTCTTTCTGCAAACTCTAGAACAAGCAGACTTCCAGACTCCGGGCCTGGGGATTCCGTGCAACCATACCCTCTTACAAAAAGAAGACATCGTGGCAGAGAATCCCAGAGTCTGGGGTCCGATTCCTGGAAAAGAAATGACCAACTCTGGGATCGGGTCCCAGAGACACGAGGGAAAAAAACACAAAGCAAAACCAACATCGCGGGAAAGAAAACCCGGAGAGGGAAAACAAAGAAACAAAGGCAAAAAGACAAGGCAAAAGCCAAAATCAAAAACAAAGGGGGACCCAACATTTTGCACACGAAACGTAGGGATGGGGATGCAGGGCATAACAACTTGAATTTACATAATCTTTAGCTTTAATTTTCCTAACCTCCTTGCATTTTCCCAAAGTTGCATTTCAAACTTGCATTCCCAAAATTTCAAAAATTCCAAAAAAAAAAATCTTGCATTTTCATATAGAAATCATGCCAATTTTTACAAGGTCTCAAGCATCCAAGGGGCAACAAGATCTTATGTTACCAATGTTTACACAACAACCAGAATCAGAATTACCCTTTGATCCAAGACAAGGTGTTGCTTATCACGATCAAACTGACCTAGTCAACATGCAACAATTGGAAGGAGTGCATCAAACCTTTAATGACCCAAGACATACCACCTTCCCTCAAGAGCCTACTTCAAGCAATGACCTATGCAACATGGGGTATCTTTCCAATGCTTCCCCAAACTTTGGCACTATTTAGTGGGGACCTCCCCCAAAATTTGACCCAATATTTGTACCTATGCCACCTGGCCAAGGTAGTGTTCCTCCTACACCTGAGGAGGAATGCCATCAATTTTCTCAAATCAATCAAGTCCAACCTAATCATTCGCAACAAAAACCTATACCAAACACGGATTGTGGATCTTATCAACCTCCTCCACCACCACCAGATAATTAATATCAAGGCAATGCCTCAAGTCTCTCTTCAGATTCTGGTGACTCACATGGGACATTTGCTTCCTTCAAGGATTTACCTACAAAGGAAATTGATGAGGCCATTAAGAACAAGAAAATTCTGCAGACATTAACATACCTTATGACTCGAGATCTGCGATGGTATATCAAAGCGATTCAGAAAAAAAATCCTCAACTATTTTTGGAATTTCAAATTCCCCCATCATCTACTTTGGAAGAGAACCAAGCCCTGGTGGTACGGGATAGAGAAAAGTGAGAATAACCATTTGATGAGTCAGCTATGGAGCTAACACAAAAATGATAGCGAAATGATTTAGCTATCAATATTCCTCCAAGGGAAAATTATATACCATTGGATAACCCTTTGTTTGAAGAAGAAGCACTGCCTCCTCTCGAGACGACAGATGTTACACAAATCCCTAAGAAAGGTCCTAAAAGAACATGGAGGATTGATTTAAAGAATCTCTTACCAAAAGAATCAAATGAGACATTCACATTTCCTTGGGGCATGCCAGATGTACCCCCTTTTGAAGAAACACAACCAAATGGTCCTCCTTTGGTAGCACATACAACATTCCTAGGAAGCACTTCAAATGCAACAACATACCAAGGGCCATTTAATGAACAACCATGGGTACCCACTTTTGATGTATCTAATGCAACTATTGCAACTATACCAAATCCATTGCAAGATCTAAAGAAAAAGAGCCTTGGGGATATTACACCGATTCTACCTAAGGTGACACAACCAGCACAACCAACGCAACAAGCCCAAGTGGCTCAACAAGGAGCATCTATGGATGTAGTGCAACCAGTGTAACCCCAATTTGCAGCCCAAGTTAACATGATGTCTCAGGCACAACCAGAAAAATGTAAGACTGCAAATCTGGATGGCATACTTGGACCACTTGGATTTCAACAAGCTAATAACGTGCAATAACTGACAATGTCGATGGGTCAAGAATCTCATCCTGTTGTACAACATGTGAAAATTTCAAAGGTGCAACAAGTGCACCCACAACAACAACAACATACCCAACAATATGTACAGCAGAAACAACATGCTCTCCAACAACAATATGTACAGCAACAATAGCGTGCTTTACAACAACAGTATATATATCAACAACAACATGCTTTACAACAACAATATGCTCATCAACAAAGACAACAACATGTTCAACAACAACAACAACAACATGTTCAACAACCATATGGTCAGCAGCGACAACCACATGTTGCACAACAACAAAATGTGTCATAACAACAACAACATGGGGCGCAAGTTCAACAACAACAATATGCACCCCAATATCAATAGCAAGTTTCCCAACCATATTATACGACACAAGGTCAGCAATAAAATCCTCCACCAATAAATCAACAACATATGGAAGATCACCAGCAATAGGCCCGACAACATGTGGCATCAGTCCATGACATATCATCTAAATTGTTAGACTCAGATCGGGCCTCAGAATATAGTCAATGTTCAAGGGCTTCTAGATGGACACATCATTCTGATAAACGTAAAAAGGCAGTGAAGCCTTCATAGAATGAAGAAATACTTCAACAAATCCAACACTTGCAGAAGCAACTGAATGATATGCAATTCAAGGACACAAAGACACTCTACATGGAATGAGACATGTGTCCTAATCTATTCGATCTAAGCATTTACATGCCTCCTTTCCCCAAGAATTTTGATGTACCCAAGTTTGATAAATACAAAGGGAAAGGCAATCCAATCGATCACATTCGGGAATTTTATACGTCTTGCATCGAGGTTAATCATGACAACACATACCTTATGAGACTCTTCTCTCAAAGCCTTGGGGGTCAAGCAATGGAGTGGTACTCTAAACTAACTGGCAATATTAGATCTTGGAAAGAACTAGCCAAAAAATTCATCTCTCATTTTGCGTTCAACATATCAAGTGAGGTTATGCTGACTGACCTATGCATGACCAAACAAAAGGTTGGAGAATCCTTCATGACCTTCCTATTGCGATGGAGGAATTTGGTGAGTCAATGTCCTTTTGATGTGCCAGAAGAACAACAAATTCTATTATTTATCCAAAATTTGGTACCTGAGATGATGTATGAGCTCAGGATTAAACGACCAAGTACAATTCAAAAGCTCATGAAAAAGGGAATCAACATTGAAGATGCTCTTATTGAAAAAAGAGTATTAAAGATCAACAAGGACAATCAGACCGCGAGAACTTCCAGTGACAAGATGAAATTTTGGTCTTGGAATAAAAATGTCACAAATGACGACATTGTTGACGCGTGGATAGTTAATGTGACACAGTAGAAAGTGAGTCTCAAAGGACCCGCTACTACAAATACACAGACAACAAATCAAGCACCACCTCCACCGCCAGCTCCAGCACAACCTCAAGCACAAACAAATGATAATGCACAACAAAATCGTCAGCGCCAACCACTGAGAAATAGAGATTGGACCACAAAGACAGTTCACACCATTGGGTGAACCGCTCCATTCGGTCCTGCAACAGTTATTGCAAAAAAATTACATTCAATTACCCAAGATCCGTGATCCTCCAACAGTAAAACCCCCTTGGTGGGATGACAACAAATACTGTGATTATCATCGAACAAAGGGACATAGAACCAATTCTTGCTTCCAATTAAAACACAAAGTCCAAGACCTTATTGATGAAGGTGTGATTGAAGTTGAACCCATGGTAGGATCTTCCAACACTAACCATACTATCTTCACAAACCCCTTGGTCAATCATGACAAGGGAAATGCCTCTACGTTGAATTCAAATTCCAAGAACAATGTCAATTATACCCAGACCGGCCATGACTATACCATCAATTGTCTCTTTGAGGCCGATTCACGTGTGTCCACTCTGACCTTCCAAGATAAAGATAGTAACCCTCAATGCACGGTCACTACCCATCGTACCAAGATTAATATTCTTGGTGCACCATCCAAACCCAAGGTATCTTCAGATTACAACCTTGTTGACCAGTTGGGTAAAACCTCTCCCTTAATATCGATCCTTGATTTGCTGCGAACATCCCCTCAGCACGAGGAAGTCCTTGACAAAGCTTTGAAAGAGTCCATTGTTCCAACTGACATTGACACTAACCAGTTTCAAGCCATGATGGGGCACTTCTCTGCATCCCATCATGTCACATTTTCCAAAGATGATGTTCCGCATGACCGGCTTGGCGACAATGACCCTCTCCATCTAGAAGTTTTTGTCCATAATGCCAAATTCCATCGAGTCATGATAGACGATGGAGCAGGACTTAACATCTGCACTTTGAAGGTCATTCTTGATCTTGGTTACAATGAGAGTGACATTGATCCTTCCAGGAGAATCATAATAAAGGCCTATGATGACGCTAAACGTCCCTCTAAGGGAGTCGTCATCCTTCCCATCAAAACTGGTCTGGTTACTGAAACACATTGCTGCAAGTCCTGGATCTTGACATTCCCTATAACATGATCTTAGGACACCCATGGATCCATGCCATGAAGGCAGTTCCCTCAACGTATCATCAATGTCTTAAATTCTTTCATGAGGGAGTGGAAATCACCATCCTGGGTGATCCTAACCCTTTCCAATTTTGTGCAAATCTGAGAGAAGGGCTTGCACAATAGGTGCCTACCAACAGTGAAGCCACCTCATCAAAATCCTCCACATATGATGCAGCCACCCTTGAAAAAATGATCAAATGAAAGCTAAATATTGAAGATAAAGGGTGTGGAGAGTATACCATGGCGCAAGATTTTAATATTGGGAAGCTTCCTCTCTCCCCGAAGTCTTATGGAAAACCAAAGTTATTGCAAGCACAACCACCCAAAACTACCATGAAGGTTATGCCCTCACCTACATTCACTTTGTGGGGAGGTTTACACGAAGAACATGTTTATGACAATGCATCCAACTAGATTTTCCAAGATCAACAGAAAACAAGAACAGGAGCCCACTGAGATTCCCGTTGAAAGATACAGGCCCAAGTTCACACTCATGTAGAAAAAAGGATATGATGGCCACAGTGGCCTCAGAGTACACAAATAAGGAATTGTTGAACCAATCACTGTAAAAGGCTATCCCCTTCATTTGGGCATTGGATTCAAACCATTACGAATTGGCTCTTCGAATGCCAAAATGGCCTCATGTGACAACATAGAGGTTTTAAATGATGAAAAGGCATCTGATGATCCTCCTTTTGAATACACTACTGATTCAAATGAATGGGAATGGAACACCTGTACTTATAGTCCTTATGAGCTTGACCGTTTCTTCCCTGATCCTACAAACCTTCCAATGGTAGACAAACATGTTAACACAATCCCCACTCCTCCCACAACCAATCCTGATCCTTGGTCTAGAATTTTCTGGGATCCCAGTCCTGAACCTTCAGTGCATGAAATCTATGACTCTGAAGACACTAAAATCTACATATTTGCCATTACCTTGGGTCCTAAACACATCTGTGCCACTAAAAATGACATCCCCTAAGTCTACCCTGAGCTTATTGATTGGGATGAGCAAGGACCACCAAGCTTGGATTTCTTCGAGAATGACGAAGCGATAGCAGAATTCTTTGAGCTCCGAGAGGGCATACTATCTGGCAACCACAAAAGAGGATTCTCCATTGACCTTGTTGCTACTGCATATCTTGGGGAGTCAACTTCGTCCTCTAGTCGTAAAATTGAAAATGAAAAAATAAAAATAATAGGTCCTCTGGTGAAAACCGAAAGGCGCTAGTTGACCATGAAAAAGTAAAAACAAAGGATGTATCTGAGGGTGAAAACCTCTCTGAGGTGCCCGAAGATGGAAGATTGGACATACCCCCTCCAAAGGAGAAGTTGACATTACTCATTGAAATGACCAAGGAGATTAACTTGGGAACACCAAACAACACCAAGATCATACATTTTGAAGCATCACTCTCAAAAGAAGAGAAAGATGATTTTATCATATTCTTCCTTGAGCACCAGATCAACTTTTCCTGGTCATATGCTGACATTCCTAGCCTAGATCTTGAGTTAGTTCTTCACCACCTCCCTCTGAAGCCAGGTGTGAAGCCAATAAAATAGAAGCTAAGAAAAATGAATCCCCAAATAGCTCTACTGGTAAAAGAAGAATTGAAGAAGTTATTAGATGTAGGATTTATCAGACCTATTGATTACGCAGACTGGATCTCCAATCTGGTTCTTGTTAGAAAGCATGTTGGGGGCATACGGATATGCACTGATTTCCATGATTTAAATAAGGCATGCCCTAAAGATGATTTTCCTCTGCCCAACATCGACATGATTGTCGACATGAATGTGGGATACGATATGTTGTTACTGATGGACAGCTTCTCTGGTTGTAACCAAACTCAGATTTCTCCCAAGGACCAAGCTAAGATAGCTTTCACTTGTCCTTAGGGAACCTATTGCTGGAATGTCATGCCCTTCAGCCTGAAGAATGCTGTAGCAACTTATCAATAGGAAATGACCACAATCTTCCATGACTTTATGCACATCTTAATGGAAGGCTATGTTGACGACCTCCTCTGCAAATCTGCAACCAGGAAAGATCATTTGAGTATTCTATCCAGAATATTTGATAGAATGGAAGGGTATAAGCTCCGCTTGAACCCCAAAAAATGTGTTTTTGTAGTTTTTTCTGGAAAACTCCTAGGCTATATCATCTCTCAATGAGGTATCGAGGTGGATCCTGCAAAGGTGCAAGCCATTTTAGAGATGCCTCTGCCAAACACGTTAAGGAAGCTGAGAAGTCTACAAGGAAAATTATAGTCTATTCATCAATTTATTGCACAACTAGCAGATAAATGCCAGTCATTTCAAACTCTACTGCATAAGGGTGTGACTTTCCATTGGAATGACAAATGTGAGCACTCATTCCAACAACTGAAAGATTATCTATTGCATCCACCAATCTTGATGCCTCCCATCCCAGGGAAGCCATTTCTCTTGTACATTTCTGCCACACAAACTGCATTGGGTGCTCTTCTTGCACAACACAATGAACAAGGATGAGAAAGAGATATTTATTACATCAGTAGAACTTTGGTTGGATATGAACTAAACTACTCACTCATTGAATGAGCCTGTCTTGCTGTGGTTTTTTCCACACAGAAGTTAAGACATTACATGCTACACCAAAAAACTATGCTCGTGTCACAGATTGATCCATTGAAGTATCTCTTTGGAAAAGTAGCTCTCATGGGTCACTTAGCCAAATGGGTCATGCTACTGAGTGAGTTTGACATAGAATATGTGGACATAAAAGCAATAAAAGGCCAGGTGATAGCGGATTAGCTCGCAGAGGCACCAGTTCCTGATGATCACCTGTTACTTTCAGAATTCCCAGATGAGTCCATTTTTGCCTTCACTAAATCTAATGAGTGGCAACTCTACTTTTATGGCTCACATACTAGGCATGGATCAGGGGCAGGCATCATGTTTGTCACCCCGCAAGGCGATGTCATTCCAAAATCTTACAGAATTGCATTTGCATGTACCAACAATATCGCCGAATATGAAGCACTGGTCACTGGACTTAAACTTGCTATTCAATGGAAAATCTAGCACCTCAAGGTGTATGGTGATTCTCAATTGGTCATCCGATTGGTCACTGATGACTACGAAACTAAGGATGAAAAGCTAGTACCTTACAAATAGTTGACCGACTTTCTCAAGGAGCAATTTGTCACAATCAGTTTCCGCCAGCTTCCACGGGTACATAACAAGCAAGCAGATGCTATGGCCACTATTGCATCTATGATCGACATACTGAATAATGAAGAGAGATGTGAATTTCTTGTTGAGAAGCTATTGCTTCTAGCATTCAACATTCCGCAATTTGAGATCGTGTGTGACATTGTTGGTCCCGATTCCCCCTGGTATCAAGATGTATACAATTACCTACAAGCCCAAATATTACCCCCTATCTTACCCCAGAATAATCACTGAGATCTTATCCATCAAGCCTCCCATTATGTCATCATTGGTGATACTATTTATAGGAGAGCCTATGACCAAACCCTCCTCAGATGCCTCAATTTGCGAGAGGCCGACACTGTCTTACATGAGGTCCACGATGGTATTTGTGGTGGACATTTCAATGGTTTGATTCTCACCAACAATTTGGTTCGAGAAGGATACTATTGGCCTACCATGGAGCAAGATGCTCATAAATTTTCTAAGAAATGTTACAAGTGCCAGATTCACAGTAATTTGATTCATGCTTCGGCACAGGATCTACAGCCAGTGGTCTCTCCATGGCTCTTTTCACAATGGGCATTTGACCCTGTAGGGAAGATCACACCCCTATCTTTTGATGGCCACAAGTACATCATCATGGCCACTGAGTACTTTACCAAATGGGTGGAAGCTATCCCCATGACATACATTATCGAAAAACAAGTTTCCAAATTCATCTTGAACTATATCATTTGCCATTATGGAGTTCCTCTGGCCATCATTACCGACCATGGTAGCCCATTCCAGAACAAGGATGTTACCTAGCTTTGTGAAAAATTCAAAATCCGTCATGGATTTTCTAGCATCTACTACCCGCAAGGCAAAAACCAAGCAGAGGCATCTAAAAAAACCATCATTAAGATCCTGCAAAAGACTGTCAATGATGTTGGCCGCGATTGGCACTTACAACTCAACCCAGCTCTGTGGGCCTACAGGACCAACATCCACACCCCCACCGGTGCTACTCCATACTCTCTTGTTTATGGCACTGAGGCCATATTACCCCTCGAGGTTGAAATTCCTTAATTGAGATTATCCTTACAAGGCATTGTTGATGATGAATAGTATAGAGTTTCCAGATTACATGAGCTCGAGATGCTTGATGGGCGGTGACAAACCGCCTTAGTACACTTGCAAACCTACCAGAATTGTCTCAAAAAAAGTTACAACAAGAAGATTTGAGCTTGCCATTTTGAGATCATAGACTTAGTTCTGAAGATGAATTACAAGACCCAGCCACACAGAGAGAAGGCTGGAAAATTTGAACCAAATTGGGACGGCCCATACATAGTCACAGCATCATATGGGTCTGGAGTGTATTAGCTTGCAACATTGGAGGGAGAACCATTGCCAGAGGCATTGAACAACATGCACCTCTGTAAGTATTATGCATGGTTTCTGAAAAAGTATAAAAAATTTTTTGCAAAAAGTTCCTGAAAAAAGTACAAAAAAATTTGAAAAAGTTTGTGAGAAAATATCAAAAAAATAAAAAAAGAGAAAAAAGTTAAAAAATAAAACAAAGCAAAAATGGTTGTCCTGATGAAAACCTGGCAAACAGGCATCTTGGCACGCAAAAATATAAATCAAGAGAAAAATCCCGTCCAATAGTGAAAACCTGGCAAACAGGCGCTTTGGGCAAGTACCGTGGTGAAAACCTAGAAAACAGGCGCCACACGTAGCAAGTCGTTGCTCCATTGTCTGTCATGGTTCCACCTAATACCTTGATGTCCTTTCCTGATCACATCTTTCAATTTATATTGACCCTAGTGCCCCTTTATGGCCTGTAACTAGTTGATCTTCTTTGTCTTCCCCTTGGTCTACCCAGTCTATCTGTCCTTTTGGCCTCTGTATATAGCCTCTTTGTTGTCTAGGGGCAGATTTTGGGCACTGAGTGTCTTTGAGTTTGAATTCAAACCGGGGACAAGACCTTGAACGTGGTTTACCCATGAGATTCCTTGACTATTCGATTCCGGAGATAACACATTGCAAATATCTTAATGACCTGAAAAAAATCCTAAAAATCCAAATATGAAAAAATTCCCAAAAAATCAAATAATTTCATTAGAAAACTTCTAAAAATTACATAATGTCCTGAAAAAATTGCTATAAATTCAAATACGATCCTGAAAAAAGACCAAAAAAAAATTCAAATATTTCAAAAAATCCCAACTATTACAAAATTTCTTCAAAAATCTGTAATAAATTTGTACATACTTGTCTTCCTTTTTGCGAATCAAACATCATGTTTGTCGACTTCAGTGGAAGATCATCAATCTATGCTTAACGAAATCATATGTGATCTGAATCATAGTGACCCAACATTCAATCTGATTGGACCATTCAAATCTTTCGATCTTTGCTATCTATCAATCTGTCCAAGACTATCAATCAGTTCTCAAATCAATTTGCAACTCTAAGCTACCAATCAATGAACATTTAATGCAAGTAACAAAAGATCAGAATGGTTGTTGGCTCACATTGTTTGATTTTTTGAGTATTTTTTGATTTTTCTTTTTGATCATGTTCCTATGATACTCGATGATATAATCTGAACTTATGAGAGTAGTTGGGATGGTTCATGACCAGTTTCTTTCATTTTACTTTTTTTGCATGTTCGACAATCTCATGAAATTCTGGGGTATGTCTGCTACATGCTTTCGGGATAGAGAAGATCATCCTCTGTCTGCATCGTGTTTGTTCACGCAAAAAGGATGACTTTTGCGCTCTGGCTTTTGTGCCATGATGCGTCGCATCTGCTTTTGAAATATCAAAATAAACTCTTATAACAAAATTGCACTTTTGAAAGCCAACATATTTCTACTAACCTTTCTTCATCTAATTATGCTTTCTACTAACGATTCTTCAGTCAGTCCTCACAGTTGTCTTGGCCTAGTACTCTGGTACGTCAAAAACAAGTGCATCCTACATTCATGAATTCATAAACTTGAAAAACCAACAAAAATATGTGCATTTGCATTCATTCATTTCTACATGGAAAAAATAATTTCAAACATACATTTGCATTTTGCATTCATACAAATTCAAATGAAAAAAAGACAAAAAACAATTATTGCATTCATAAAAAATATTATTGCATAACAAAGGCAATACATTGCAATACATAAACATCACCATATAAACAGGAAAGAAAAAGCATACACATAAACATCCATCCTGTGCATCATAAAATAGCTGCATATCATATATCAATGTCTCAAAAAAAGTATCAGAGTACAAAAATCAAGGTGTCTGTATACACTAAGGCCCGCAGGCTCATAACATATCATATGTCTGTCAAAATTATCCCTCTACTAGAGAGACTCTCTGTCAACCCCTGCTCTCTCGGTCCTCCTGATCCTTGTCCTGTTGGGAAGATGAGGCTCCCCCCGTGTGATGCCCTGTCTGCCCTGATCTAGGTGGCCACCTCGGTCCCAACACTCCCCCGCTGCTCTGTGTCCTATGGGAATGTGATTTGTTGTATGACGCTCTATAATTTGGTGCCCACTGATCCGGTGGTGCATCTCTCTTGTACATGTCCTTCCAATACTGTGACTCTGCTCGGACATCTGATAACATCCCTGCAATATCACACACACCTACATCTCTAATGGAACTGATAAACTAGCATGACTCATCCTCGGCCCTCTGTGCCCTGGACCTATCTATATCTCAAGAGGCAAGTAATGTGTCCCTCTCTGCTGTCAACCTATCCATCTGTGTTGTGAGTGTTGATCTCTCCACCATCCATGATGTGCGATCTGTATCCCATGCAGCTCTATCTGTATCCCTCTCTAGATTCATTCTGTCTATGCGATTTGTAAGCTCTGCAATACATTGTCATTTCTCCTCCACATGTCATCATGACCCTGTGGTGGCTCATCCCAATCCTCATTTATCTGCATCAACATATCATCGAGATCCATGTCATCATCATCATCCTCCTCCTCATCCGAACCCCCATCCTCATCATCATCATTGTCATCATCTGACTCCTCCTCCCTATCACCATCCTCATCCTCCTCATCATCCTCCTCCTCGGTGCTCTCATCTCTGGGCACTCGCAATCTCAGTATCGCCACATCAGGATCTGTTAGAGGAATCAGCCTGTGCTGAGAAAACCACCTATTATACTCATCAGTGGTCCCTGCGTATGCCACATCTGCATCTGCTCCCCATGGCTTGGGTTGTAACTGTGTGAACTCTTCATAGGCCACCTGAGGCCTGAGTGTTGCACCCCATATCCTAGCCTTAGCCCTCGATCTAGCAAACAACATTGTACCTATCGGCACTCCCTATACCTCTCCAAACTGTCGCCTGACTCACTCTGGGAGTTGCATCTCAATCACTATGTGACCCATCACAAACCTCCCAATGAGGTACCTCTCCTATCTACAGTAAGGAAGGTGATCTACGTCATCATCCCATCCAGGGAAATCTCTGTAGGGACACCAAGTGAAATCTCTCAGCACATCTAGCTCGTGTCAAAAGTGCAATGTGTATCCTAATGGGCCCTGTGCCAGCGCTCCTTAGTAGCAATATACATATGGAAAATCTGGTAGAACCACTCTTTGAGCTATAGGCCAGAATACCACTATGTGCTCATAGGCCCACACCTGTAGCAATGTGATCCCAGTCCTGATAGATAATCCTCTGCGATACGCCAACTGATGGAGCTGGTAATATGTCATAGCCAACATGCATGGCCCCCATGCGAACACTGTGCCATGCACAACCATCTACTTAAGTACACTCCCCCATCCAATAGGGAATCCATTCCCTCATCTATCTGGTACCAAGAGACATGTAATGACTCCATAGATAACTGCAATCAAACTATCGTGTTGCCTAGCCAAGGTCTCCCATCGTATCTCATAATCTCGGATGCCCAGATCATCATCATCACTCTCAAACAATTGGTGCAATTATGACCTCCCTATAGTGGGGTCATACTTGTCCAACTTTCCATGAATTGGAATCTTGAGGATGTGCCATACATCCTCCAGTGTCACTATCGCCTCCCCTGTCGGCAGGTGGAAGGAACTGGTCTCCGAGTGCCATCGCTCAGCTAGCGCTGTGATCAACCCCTGATTTGCCCTAATCTCGGGCATGTATGTAACGTAGTATAATCCTAGCGAACCTAGGGTCTCTCTCTCATGGCTACTCAACCTGTGGCGTATGTCTATACATGTTGGGCTGCTCTCCCAAGTCTGTGGAATTGGCAGCTCCTCCTGCGATCACCATGCAAACTCGGTCGACTTTCTATACTTTATGTTTCTTGTTGACTAACCTAGGACCTATTTTGACCTAATATGACCTCATTTTTACCTTATCCTAGGGCTTTGACCAGTTTAGGGAAGTTTAGGGAGGTTTCAGAACCCCCAGACCCCGTTTTGAGGCCTGTTTGACCAACTGCGCAGGTTCTCTTACCACCTACGCAGAAAGGCCTCCCACCTACACTGTCTGCGTAGGTGGTCATCCCACCTATACTACATGCATATGTGGGCATGTGTCCTACGCAGGTGGCACATGTGGACACCCTGCAAGCCCCGTTTGACCCCCTTTGACCCCCGAACTAACCTAGAAAAGTGTGCAAACTTGCAAAACACTGAGAGGACCAGATGTACTCACCTCGGGTCCCGCATTGGCCGACCGTTGGAAGCTATGAACCCATTCCCAGTGCTGAATCTCTGCTAGCACTCGATCCATCTTCCTTGCTCCAAAGCTCAATTCTTCTAAATGAGAGGATAAAAATGAGCTCCCAAACCCCTTCCAAGCCCTTTTATAGCCTCTTGGTTGCCTAGATGGATGTACAACCCTTGCGTTTTGTATTGGCCATGATGCTTTTGACACTTTGAACCTCATATCTTTTGCGTTTGACCTCCAATTTTTTATCTAATCGTTGTTGTCGATCCGTCTCGACATTGTCGACAAATTGACCCATCACTTGCATTTTTTGGATGATTTCTCGAGGGGGCACCTATGTATCCCATTATCACTAGGGAATGCTTTAATGTTGTTTTCTTCAGGATTCTTTAACACAACGCTCATAATCACATTGTATCAAAGAGGGGCAAAATGTAGACACCTAAAAATGGTTTGAGCCTGTTGGTCTACATGTTTTAACATTGTTCGCATTACAATCGAAATATTGTTTTGTGACCTAATTATTCCTCTATGTCGCACATATGATCTTTATTTTATAGTGACATTGTGTCTTTCATCAATGATTGAATATTGCAAAATTGTTCAATTATTTACTAACAATTCTACTTTAGCTATCAAATCGATCATTTCCCAAATCATTTCAAAACCTTCCTAAACCAATCCTATTCAATCCTAAACCATCCCAAACCTTCCTAAACCGATCCTTTTTGATCCTAAACCATTCTAAACCTTCCTAAACTGATCCTCTTCGATTCCAAATCTTCCTAAATCAGTTCAAATCTATCCTATTCTATTCCTAATCACTTGCATAATTGTTTGGACTCATTTTTGACCATTCTGGGGCTTTGTCCAAGATCATCGATGCCTAATTAACCCAATTTCAAACCAATTGATCAAACCCTAATTCAATCTGATCAATCTTGTCATCATTTTAGGAGCATTGTCCAAGATCATCGATGCTTCGTATCCTTTCAATCAACCATTTGATAACACTGTCAAAGATCATCGGTGTTATCGCTATCAATCTACAAATTTCAATTCAATAGTGTTGTTCATTATTGGCAATACTATCTCTGATTATCATTTCGGGAACATTGTCAAAGATCATCGATGTTTACCCATTTCAATCTTACGACGCCATCAAAGTTCATTGGCACTTTTCAATCATTTCCAATCATCATTACCTGGGCACATTGTCAAAGCTCATCGATGCCTCGTGATTTCCTGAACTATTCCAGAACCCTCAAAATTAACCCTAATCCTTATCAATATTATCAAAATCATTCCAATCGACATCAACACCTTCAATTCAACCTATAACCCACTAATTCCCCCCTTTGGATGAATAACCCATAATTTATCCTAAGTCCTAATTGAATAAATAAACAAACTTTATTTATTCCCTATTTCCCTAAGTCTCCAATAATTAATTGATTTTATTAATTAATTAGCTAATTTCAAATTTATGAGATTTCTTATAATTTCATAAATCTAATTTGATTTTGAGGAATATTTGAGAATATGGGATTATTGATTTGATTGATGATTCATAATCTCACC
>MU226763.1:1510104-1530361 GCA_018584345.1 Thuja plicata
CAAAAAGTGCTTTTTCCCTTTTTATAAAATAAGAATAATGTTTTATTTGTGCAACATAGGATAAGAAGAAAAGTGAGGATTTTTTATTTAAATAAAAGAGGAGGAAATTCCTTTTAATTAAATAAAGCCTTAGGATAAAGTGATTTTATTGTTTAATTAAAAGAGATTTTTAATTAATTAAAAGAGAGCATGTTCTCTTAATTAAATAAGATTTTTATTTTTATTTTTCTTCTTTTAAATTAAATAAGGCTCAAACCTTACGAAATATTGAATTGATTATGATTTGATCAAGGAAATTGATATAATTGATATTGTTGATATTTGAAAATATTGATTCAGGGATTTGATAAATTGAGAAATGGGGCCCGAAGTCTAGGCGACCATTTTAGGGTGCATACAAGACTTAATAATTTGAGAAGTATTCATTGGTGGATTAAATTTTAAATTGGATAAATTTTTGAGGCCACTGATTCACCCCCCTCTCAGTTATTACTAACATAGATTATTCCAATCCGGCTAGGATATTCACAATCTCTAATCCCCCAGTTGGATCATTTGTTTGGAACATCATGATGTCCTCTAGGGATGTGGTTTCAGATTATCTATCTTGGCAAGTACATTGTGGAGATGAAATTCTCTTTTGGAGTGATTCATGGAATGGTCTCCCTCCTCTTAAAACTATAGTAGTTGGATGAACCCACAATAGTGGGATACGCTTTTTCAGAAGAAGCAAAATCCTCACAAAATATGTGAGGCTAGAGGATATATTCGAGTACTTTTGATAGAAAGTACCCGATTGTTTCGATCGAAACATTCTTAGTTTCGATCAAAATTACCTTTTTTGCTTAGTTTTGATCGAAACTAAGTTAGTTTCGATCGAAACTAACTAGAGAAGATTTTGGTGGGATTTTTACCCATACCCATGTTAAACTAAGAAAGTACTTTCTATCGAAAGTCCCTGAGTAGAGGCCATTTCCAGAGTTTCACAAAAGTCTAAAGTTTTCATGGCTTTGGGGCTCAAACGTAGGGCTCAAATGGAAGAATTAGGAGACATCCTTTTGCATAGCACAAGTACTCTGAATGAGCTTTCTATCGAATATAGATTTGACAATTTTTAATTAATTAGGCCTATGTTTTTTGACGTGCATCAAATGTAGGTTTTTTACCAACTATAAACCTCTGAGTTTCACGTTAAATGAAAAATAGTAGAAAAATGAAAAAAAATATTGAAAAATAACAGTTTGATTTATCTTTGAATCTATTTTCTATAAAAAAAAATGAAATTTGATAAATACACAACAAGTTATAAGCTATGTAGTCAAGGTATGTCAAAATTATGGTTTACTCACCTTCAAATATGAAATAAGCATGATAATGTCATCAAACCAATTACATTCCCTCTGTATGGACGCCACAAAACTAAATTCGAAAGGAAGACATTGATATCTATTTTAGAAAAAAAATTATGCTCTATGAAATCAATGTAACTCTTTGAAAATGACGTTTTCAGCAACATAGCAGTTTTCGTGGGAGAAAAAAAAATCATTTAAATCACAAAATTTTAAAAAAAGAAAAAATATATTTAGAATCCAGACAGAAAATCCTAAAAGACTCTATAGTTTACTTCATCTTCCGATTTCAAATGATTTAATGACAATATGCATCTGAATCTGAAAGTTTTTTTCAAAATGTAGACTTCAGTGTCTATTCAGGCAAAAAAGTGTAACCCACTATTGTGGGTTCACCTAGCTCTTGAGGATTCTATAGAAACTTTCACATCTCATTGAAACTTTAAACTTATTGATTATATTCCTTTCTCATAAGGTTCTTTGGAAGGATCCATCTTCTCTTCCTTTATCCCCTTTGCAGATTCATTCATTCATTACTACTCTTGAATCTCGGGTTGTCTTCCTCTCTCATGGTAAAGATAAGATCATATGGTGTCCTTCTAAATAAAGAAAGTACTCAGTTAAGGAAGGTTATATAAGCTTATTAAACATATTAATAATCAGTATTTGTCTCATCGGGTTTATCTATTTTGCTGGAGTAGGCCAGTCCTTCCTAATGTAGGTGTCTTCTCTTGGCTTGTCCTTCAGCATAGAGTTCTTACTAGTGACAGACTCTCTCATTTGCAGATTGCCCCACCCTTTTCTTGTGTTCTCTGTGGCAATTCTGGTGAATTTGTAGATCATCTTTTTATTCATTGTGACTTTGCAACCCAGTGTTGGTCTTTTGTGATGAATAAGTTTTCTCTTTCATTTCCTTTGCCTTCTTCACTTTGGGACTTGTTTCAATCTTAGCCAACCTTGTACTCGTCATCTATTTTTGCTTGTCTCTGGTTTATCATCCCATTTTTAGTTATATGGTTGATTTGGTGGGAACGTAATAAGTGTATCTTCAGGAAAACCAATTCGGATGTATCCCAAGTTCTCACTTTAATTGACAAACACATTTCAAAACAAGTAAATTCCTATGTGCAATCTCATTTAATCTCAATGTGGAATTTACTTCTTGGTATAGTTTTGTTATTTCTAATTGGAAATTGATTCTGATCCATTCTTCCCTGGTTCTCCCTAGAATTAGAAAGCCTCCTATTGATAGGAAAAACATTAAATGACATCCCCCTGATTTGAATTTTTGTAAATTAAACTTTGACGGTTCGTCTAAGGGGAATTAGGGTGACTCGGGGATAGGGGTCTACTTGCGTAATCATCTTGGTCAAGTTATTTCTCTCAAATATTTCTTTATTTCCCTCGGTTCCAATAATATGGTTGAGGCTCTGGCTCTGTTGGAAGGTCTGGTTTTGGCAAAAAAAAATGAAAATTGCTAATGTTCATATTGAAGGTGATACTGCTCTTATTATTAATGCTTACAAATCTAAATATGTTGTGATTTGGAGTATCAAATATGTTCTTGAGCAAATTTGGATTTTGCTTGACTTTTTGATAAGCTAACTATTTCCCATCTGTATAGGGAAGGTAATGTACATGCAGATTGTTTGGCTAATATGGGTTGCTCCGAATTCGAATTTGATTATGATACTCCTATGGATGGAGTTAATTTAGAGATGTACCCCTTACTATTGGGAATTATTCAGAAGGAACTTGCTATGTAATACTCTCCTTTTCCCTACATAGTTGCATACATGTATTTATTTATGCCTCATATGTATATATTCTCTCTATATAGCAGTATTATATTGTTATGCAGATTGTGGTATATGACTATATTTGGTCATAAATATGTATGTGGGTGCAGATGTATGGGTATGGTCTATTTTGATAATATATCTTTATCTTACATTATGTCTATTAAATCCAAGGGGGTAAAGGTATGGAGTGTTTCGTGTCTGGGTGATTTTAATAGGAATTATTACGGCTCGGTGGGTGTTTTTATTGTCATGTGCTTGGGATATATGTTGAGATTTATTTCTTCTTGCTTAGGTTTTTGTAATCTCATTTTTTATTCTTGGGACACATTTTCATTTCGATGTCTTTTCACATTGGTTGCTCATGTGGTTTCCTAGTGTGATCCTTTTAGGGTTGGCCATTTTAATATGCTTGACCTTATCCTTCATTTGGTGTATTTGGTTATGTAGTAGTTTAAATGTATACATGTGCATAGGGGTATGGGTTTGTTTTTAATTTTTTAATACCCAATTTACCTTTATTTATTCTACTTCTTATATCTTGGTAAAGGTTGTATTGATATTTCATATCTCTCGATAAAGGTTGCATTTATGAGAGTTATGAAATTACTCAGGCTATTGGTGGGCAGGTATCTATTTTGATTTACTTCTTTTTTATGTCGCATCATCTATACGTGGGTTGCTTTTGGGTTTCCCACGTATATTCTTCTTGAGATTGAGTCGTTATTATTATTAAGTTGCTCGCTCCACTTGTTTATATATGTCATCATTATAGATGATGCTTTGGCTGCATATTTGGGATTATGTGGAAATTGGGCAGCTCTTGTGGCGTCATGAAAATGTAGTATGGCATGTGTGAACTGTCTTCTCTTGTAATTTTTTATGGTCGTGGGATTGACCTCATTTATTTTGGCTTGAGTTATATCTACACTAACGATCCTTTGTACTTGCATTTGAGATTCTCCTTTGCTAACAAGGCATTTAAAGGTTGTTTTTGTTGGGTTTCTTGGCTGCTTATTTACATGGCATGACACTCTTCCTATATGTTGTATCTGTGTACTACAATGGAAGGTTGCTCTGTCTATAATTCTCTCCACATAGAACATTATCCCCATAAATATAGAGCGTTGTTTGAGGTTGAAGACTGGGAGCAATCATTTCTTGGGCATATAAATGATGATTGTTTGGCAATGATATTTGTCTATGATCGCATTCACATTCGGAGGGCTATCAGGAGATTTTTGGGAGATTATGTTTCATTCCCACAGGGAAAGCGTATGATTTTTCCCTCTCAAATCTTGTCTATTTTTCTCTCTAATTCATTTCATCTTTTACAATCACCATTTCATCTGGAAATTCTCGCTAACAAATATATCAGAGTGGAGTTTTTGGGCACACATAAGATGTCGAAGGCATTGCAGAAGTATGATTTATGGAATGGGGCAGCTTTGGTTGGAAATGTGTTTCACCATCATGCATTACTCAATAACCATGCATTTTTTCTGTTTATGTAAGCATCAAGAAAGCTTCTGAACAAAATAACTTTCATCTTGTGAAGGTGACATTACAGCTTCACGGTTGTCATTTGAGCATGATTTGGGTTAATAGTATTCATTCCATGATGTATGCTCTATTGGATCTTCTTGAATTTGATATGAATCTTGCGGCCCCACCCATTGTTGTTGACCCACCTCAGCAAATGGTATCTGATCCTTCTTGTGGCATTGATTTAAATACTTATATGGAAGTAACAGGTCTGGATCTACACATGGGAACGATCGAAACATCCCTGAAAATTATGGAGCATTAGTAATAGTTTAGTCAATCATCAATTTTGGCCACCCTGGCTTATTCTGAATGAATGATAACTTATTTTTTGTATATGGCTTTAGGCCACATAGTTTATTCTCGGGTAGTTAGTATTCAGTATTTTTGTTGACTAGCTTGGCTAGTCGGGTGGGTTATGAGCTCTTCTCTAGGATTTTCTCTTCTAAAAACTTTATCTCTGGGGCAAGCCTCCCTTTTATATTTATGGGCAAGGATCAGAGTTTTTCTTTCTGGTTCTTTTCTCCAGGAGCCCTTTGAACCAATTTAATATTAATATAATATATCAAGTGGCATTGCCACCTTGCTTTTAAAACAAAATTATAAAGTATATTTACTATTAAAATATTTACACTGTCATGTGTAAATTAATATACAAAACTTGGAGAAATTAAAATCTGTCCACTTGCATATAGTTAGTAAAATTTCCTCTACACTGTAATCTTCCTAAAAAGTAATTTGTCTCTTAATGAGAAAGAAGCTTCTTAAATATGAGTAATGATCAAACTATGAGTTTCTTTGGCCAACTAACAAGAGTGTGATAGCTCATATTATGTTCTAGAGCTTTATCAGATCTTTGTAGGATATACAAACACTACTTATAGTGACACTTCTAAAAGATTCAAACTTCAAATCCCTCACACTTATTAGTCTCTTTTTTTTAATAACCCAGGGGTGTCCCTGCAATCCACCCAACCTAAGCCTCTCCTAGGGAAAGTCTGGTCCCCTTGGGTATGAACAACAACCCACAAGACACCATCATCAAGTAAGCCTAGGTAGAGAAAATCGGCATCGAGACCTATATGGGAAGAACTCAAAGATCTTATCCAATTATGTCACCCATTTGAACTCTAGTTTACCATCCTTTTATACCATAGATTTATGAATAAAACAAACTAACAAATAACTTAAGCTGCAACTTAAAAGTTCAACCATAAGCATATGGACCTAAACATAAATCCATTTATCATTTTATATTTCATATGCAAGTTTAAAAATTAAAAAACACATAACTCTATAAAATGAATTGCAAATATAGGCTCTCAATGGATATATCAAATATTTATAGCATTGAATTCATACAATTCAGTAAAGGACAATTAACAAATAGTTTATTTAAAATTTCAATAAAAAATTATTATTTAAAGCTTAGTCAAATGGCTAAAAATGGGACTAGTGTCTTGATCAAAGGGTAATACAATCAAATCCTAAAATAATGAGAGAACATATATGTAAATCTAAAATAACAAATTAGAAAAATGCATAGAAAATCAAACCATGTTCTTACAAGATTTTTGTATGTTTTCATTCCAATTCATAATTCAAATAATCTAAAATTTCACGTGACTCAATATTATTTCCAATCCAAAAATAATCAAATAACCTCATATGATATTAATAAAAAAACTTTTGCATTAAAACAAAAATAATACACTAATTCAACCAAGATATACATATTTGACTTAAAGAACCATCCATTTTCTACTGTAAAAAATAATAATATGTAGTTACATAGAAATTAAAAGATCTTAAATTGTATATTAACATATTTCAATTTCCCTTACTGTTTATTGAGTTCTCTCGACTACACTATCAAAAGCTTTCAGAAGGATCCTCAAGGGGATCACGCCTCGCACCAGGGTTTAATGCTTCTGGTGTTTGATCTTCTGAAAATGAAAAAGGTTGAAAAACCCTTCCTCAAGGGTAAAGCTAGGGATGAAGAAGAGATTGAAGGGGACACATATGATGATCTGTATGAAGAAGAAACTAAAGATGACAAGGAGGAGCCTTTTGAGGTTAAAACCATAAAAAGACTAAATTCAAGGGTCCCCTCTAAGAAAAAGAAGTGGAAGACTCTGCTATTGATAAGGATACTAAAGAGGATGGTTGTGAGGAAGAAGGGGAGAATGATGGAGGCAAGAGGAAAAGAGGGGATCTTAGTGAAAGCAGGAAAAAGACTAAAAGTATTAAAAAAAACCCGTAAGAAGAACATTGTCATTTCTTCTAAGGATGATGAGGACTTTGAGAAGATGAAGAGTAATAAGGAAAATATTAGTGAGGAGATTGGGGATGAAGGGAACTTGGATGGTGACTTAGGCAATCTATGTAAGGACTAGAATTCTCTGCATAGGGAGGAGGAAAACCTGCAAGAAGGTAACTAGGTCATGGATGAAATTATGGGGAAAATTGAAAAAGATGTTCTTAGACACAAGGTGATTGCAGGCAAAGAGAATGACAAGGAGAAAAGTGGGGTTAGCGATGTGATGAAAGATAAAAAATGCCTTGTGGATTTTACCTGTACACTGGGGAAGCTGATGGATGATGTCGGCATGGTCAAAGAGCAAATGTGTGTGATATAAACCTCCTTAAGAAGATAAGCATAGGAGAAAAACTAGTTGTTGTGTGCCTTGAGGAATGGAAGGATGTTATTGGAAAAGAGGATGCTCATGTTGCCATGGTCGAAAAGATTTGTAATCTGGAAAAAAACCTAAAAGAGAAAGAGGCCAGGGTTACTGAAGGGGACTTCGAGGGAGGCTTGACACTCTGTAAAATAGAGTGGGGAAATTAGAGAATACTATGAGGAAAATTGGGGAGTGGAGCCTTTTTCAGCCTTAAATCCTACGCTGAACATGTTAAGATCCTGGTCGACAAGATGGAGCAGACTAAAGGCGAGAAGGAGATGAAGGACCTGAAGGAGTCTATGAGACCTGGAAAGCGCACTCGGGTAAGCACTAGGAAGATTGAGGCCAAAGAAGACAAGGAGCTGGAAGAGCTCAAGAATACTGCTGATCAGATGCAGATAATGGTGGTTCAGGCTGGGGACCTTATGAAATGTATTTAGCTCTCTTTCTGTTGTCCTATCTTTTTGTTGCGTTGTCTTGTTCTGTCTCTTTTGGTGCAGCATTTTGTATATCGGTAGATGCTATGTGTTTTTTTCATGCTTTTGTTTTTGGGTGTCATGGCACAGACTTTGTTATGCTTTTGATGGTTTATCTTTGAGCTCTTTGTAAAAGGTTTCAGGTCCTTTCAAAATCTACTTTTACTTAATCAAAACATATTTCAATTTAAATTATTATCTTAAAACAAGAATATTTTGCATTTTCTTCATATAACAAGAATATTTTTATTTTTCTTACTTCGTATTACACTAAAATATATAATTTAGAACTCCAAAAAAGAAATTGAAAATTATTTCATTTGTAGCGTAACTAATTGATTATCATTTCCTACACAAATATTTCAATTACCAACACAAAATATTTTTCTCTCAACTACTCACTTCCAAAAATTAAAAATACATATATTCTTTATATGAAAAGCAGAGATGATTTTTTTTTAAATGCCGAAGCACTTTAAAAAAGAAAAACTAATATAACAATACGTTTAGCATCTTTATGCGAAGATGTTTTAAAAGTCCCACTATATTTATGGTCGGAAGAAAAGATTTGGCTCTAAGATATTCCTTTGCCCATGAAAATGATAATAAAATTCCCTTCCAGATTCGCCACCATGATTTCGTTTAAAATCTTACACGTCCCCGTTTATACGTTTATACTACTCAAAGTTTGCTTAAAACCAAAGGCCTATATTGGTGCCTATAAATAAAATTCCATGGTGGTGGCCCACAAAATAAGTTGAACGCCCATAACTATATCACCTTTAAACTAGTGGGCTAATTTTCAAAATAATCAACGGTCCAAATCAAACAGCTTTAGATCTAATGGCATTTGCAGGGTGGCATAGAATAAACAAACTGCAAAATAAATGCATCATGTGTATCTCTAAGAATTTGGTATATTTATATCTGATATTTTGAATGTTTGGCTATAATAGACTTCATATTGGCAAAAAGTTTGACCAACCAGTAATTTCTGTTATTCAAGTTGTTAAAGTATATGAGTAGTTCTTAAGTTAATTTTGTGTACTTATAGATTTTAAATTGTATATTGAATTTTGAAAAGAATTACTTGATTATTTTCATATGCAACTTAACTTTTAGTAGCTATTGTTATGGCTTCTAAGTGGTAAAGACTAATGTTGGGATATCCGTTATGCATGCAAGAGTCAAAAAGTGGTCATTTCAAAATGTTGTTTGAAATATGTTTCATATTGCCCCATTACCCGTTTGTTTTGACAACCAAGAAGTTTGCACAATTAATCCAATACTCTTACACAAATGCCCCGATAAACATGCACTCTTTTGCACGAATGTCCTACTAATTGATGATCAAATTACTAACTTTTTTTTTCCAAGAAAATAGGTGGTTATTGGCTCATAGATGATCTTCTAGTGGACTTTTAATTTGTGAAATTTAGGGTGTGGTAATTCAAACATGGGCTAATTAGTGGCCTTTGCCTATCCCTTTGACAATATATTGGCTTCTATGCTATGCAATTGAAGGTAGAATGAAGACATCACTTTCCACTAATCCTTTTCTTACCATTGAAGAATATTTTATAAGATTCAAATCTTTAATATCTCAAATGGTTATTTGTGGAAGGATAAAATTAATAAGGAATGTATATTCATGATTTTGTCTATGTTATTTTATTCTGCCATGTATAGGCTAGGTGATTCATTTGCTATTCCTTCTTTGAGGCATTTTGTGATAAATTGACTAGAAAGAAGCTAAATTTAGTTAACTTGATGCACTTCTAGATAATCAAGCATTAATTGCATAATCAACTAAATTGGGAAAGAATAAGTCTAAACCTAAGAAAATTTAGTGATACATTCACCTCTTCTAAAGAGGACAAATCTAGGCATAACAAGTATAATTGTCATAAGAAATAGCTAAAAGATATGAAGCAATTCCTTAAGGAGAATAGCATTGCATTTCCTTCTCAATATTTGAACTCGCCCTTTTCCTCTTCACAAGTGTCATTTCCACACACTCGAGATCTACATGTATTGCTAATGGAGATAATAAGATTAGTAAAACTATTGTTGTGACTTATATTGATCGATTTGTAGAATGGGTACTTGATTCTGGTGTTTTAGATCGTATGATAGAATTACTAGACTAACTCTTTTCACTTAGACCTTCATAGATAACTAAGATCTTAATAGCTAATAACAACTATATCAATATTTATAATATGTATTAAATATTTTAAAGATGTTATTTTCATACCTAATATTTCCCATTCATTACAACATGAAAAACCAATAATATACTACCTATTTTTACAAACCCTAGCTTATTCATGTTGAGTGTGAAATTATTTGGCTTTAGGATTTGTCATCACTCGTGGAAGAAAATCTAGCTTCATGTTATAAATGAAGATTTAGTATGGAAACGATGGTGTGGGCCACGTTGACTTCCTATGACAATGACAGTCACTTGCATCCACACATACCAATCTTTATACTTTTAACATTGTTGGAAGAATAAAGATGGGCACATAAAATTCTATATTGGTGCCCTGCGACTATTTGAGGAACAATATGAACTAAACGCCATTTTGAAACTTTAGGAGTCACTAAGCAAGACTTTAAACAAAGAAGGGCCACTTTTGAAAATAATATTTCAACTTGAGATGTAATGGAGCAAGCCCACAATGAAAGGCCCCGCCCACAACAATAAAAAAGTTTGGTTTAATTATTTACTTGCTAGCCCACCCCGTCACATTTAATATATATTCTTGGATTTTCTTGCCACAAACCCATTCATCACATTTTTTTTCAATTCAAAGAAAGCTTTACTAAGAAATAATAATAAATTGTAGCGTTTACGGTTTCAAGAGAACCTCAAATCTAAGAGATAATCAGCAAAGTTCACATAATACAACAAATTATACATACATGATGACAAATAGCATTTTGAAAATTATATATTACAAAACTATGTTAAAAACTATCATTACCAATTTAAACGTAAGACTAAATAGAAATTGTATACAAATACTTTTTCTCATTATTCTACTATATGAAAATAATTATTAATACTTCTTGAAGTTTTTCTTCACCATACAAATCCCATTGATATCCATCTACCTCATATCATATTTGAATGCAAAAAAGTTAAAAATGTCTCACTTGTTTAGGTGTAACTAACCTTGAATGATGCCTCTTTCAAAACGGTCCATACACACTCTAATTGCATAAACAAATAGTCAAAGTTGGTAACATAAACAAACCACCATAAATTAATAAAATAATTGAATATTATTTCACGTACAGAAGAATATGAATAATATTTAACAATCGAAAGGTAATCGTCGTATCACTAACAATGTACGTAAAAATATTTTAATATGATAGAATCCAAAGTACCCATCCGTGAAGTACCCTCTTATAAAACTAAAAATAAAAAAATACACATTAGAGCCTCCTACGAGGTCTCACGGATGTTCAGCAAGGAAGGGTCATGGGGGGCTGTATTATTATATTTATTTTTAAGTATTTTGTTACAAATATAGTTGAGATTTTTCAAAAATATTATATTAATGTTAGGTTCTATCAAAATTTATATATTAAAATGATATACAAATAAATATTGTTATAAATGTTATTTTTTTTAGATAAAGTAAACTTTGTGTAGAGACTTTCTTTTTAATGAAAATAAATGGATTATATAAATGTGGATCTTTTTATATAGTTGATTATAACAAAATGAATACATTAGAGCCTCCAACAAGGTCTTAGGGATGTTCAGCAAGGAAGGGTCATGGGGGCTGTATTATTATATTTATTTTTAAGTATTTTGCTACAAATATAGTTGAGATTTTTCAAAAATATTATATTAATGTTAGGTTCTATCAAAATTTATATATTAAAATGATATACAAATAAATATTGTTATAAATGTTATTTTTTTTTAGATAAAGTAAACTTTGTGTAGAGACTTTCTTTTTAATGAAAATAAATGGATTATATAAATGTGGATCTTTTTATATAGTTGATTATAACAAAATGAATACATTAGAGCCTCCAACGAGGTCTCACGGGATGTTCAGCAAGGAAGGGTCATGGGGGCTGTATTATTATATTTATTTTTTAGTATTTTGCTACAAATATAGTTGAGATTTTTCAAAAATATTATATTAATGTTAGGTTCTATCAAAATTTATATATTAAAATGATATACAAATAAATATTGTTATAAATGTTAATTTTTTTTTAGATAAAGTAAATTTTGTGTAGAGACTTTCTTTTTAATGAAAATAAATAGATTATATAAATGTGGATCTTTTTATATAGTTGATTATAACAAAATGAACAAGCATATATCCAAACCATCATTCAATTAAAGCAATGACATGTAAGGAAATGTTCTATGTAAAAGTTACAAATGTTGAACTTGATGAAAATAGACCTATAAAAATTTGAAATTTGATTCATATCACCCAAATATATAGTAGTGAAATATAACAAATTGATCAAGTATACATCTAAATCATCCTTCAATCAAATAGTCATAAGGAGGATTCTAACCCTCTTCCTACAAGTGTTCAAACAGCGAGTTCAGAAGAAGACCCATAATCTACCACCTATGAACACTTAGTCCAATGAAAGTCCACCCACAACCTTCCATGTAAGAGAGTGGGTGATTGAACTTTAATAAGATACTATACCTCAAATAGATAATAAATAGTATTTTTCTCACATCAAAATCAAACGTAGGCAGTGTCACCAACTGAATATAAAAATAGAGCTCAAAATCATCACCAGCTCATGATCAGATAAAATCAGAAGTGGACTTTACCATGTTAAAATGTGGCCTACCTATCTAGTCCATAGGACAACACCACCAAATAGGTAGGAGGATTTTTGAAAGTTCCAAATACAGCATCGAATTCTCTGTTCAGTATAAACCAGCATACTTTTAAAAAACCAACTGCCATAAAAAAACAGTAATGTTCAACAGCTTGAACGGAGCAGAGGGATTTAAAAAAAAGCATTGTCAGGCAATGCAAAGGACCAAAGTGGGTAACAGAGCACATAGGTTAAATTCAAATTAGCATCCCTGTAGGTACCTAGGTCTTGCCCAAACGTTATGGAGGTCTCCCAAGAAGAATTGTCAGTAGTTGTTTGGGTAACGTGCCGTGTTTTTCTGTAAACTATTCATTTGAAAGTTGTTGATACAGCATTAACAGGGCCTAGGGCCTTAATCTCTAAAAGCTAATTATAGGCATTGAAATGTGAACCACATGTATTCAAAATATGACTGATTCCTGCTCTGCACCGTCTTCTAGCTTTGTCTTGTTGTCTTTATTTTACTCAACTTGTTCTGCAAATATGCCATAGTTTTTGGCATGGAAATGAAATTCTCTTTCATTCCTGCCTTTTTCTCCCAAGGCTTGTTCTTTGGCTTAATAAAACCAAGGATTTGCCATAGTTTTTTCATGGAAATGGAACTCTTTTTCACTCCTGCCTTCTTTTCCCTAGGCTTGTACTTTGGCTTCATAAAGCCTGGTAATGTGTAATGCATGCGAAAATCAGTAAAGCCTCATTGTGCGTGTGGGCTTGAGAATGGGAATGGAGAGGGTGATGATGTGGGTGTTTTTGACACTGGTGTTGTTGATATTAGGAAGTAGAGCAACAAGGGTAGAAGTGGGAGTCCTGATGGAAATGAAGAGGGCATTGGACCCAAGTGGAGAGATACTGAGTTCATGGCTGGAAGGAGGAAATCCATGCAGTGGGTCTTTTAAGGGAGTTGCCTGCAATGACCGTGGTAAGGTGACAAATATTTCATTGCAGGGCTATGGATTATCAGGTTCCATTCCTCCTGCTGTTGGCAGGTTGAAGTGTCTCAGTGGGCTCTATTTGCATTATAACAGTCTTCAAGGTGAAATACCAAAGGAGCTCTCTAACTTGACAGAGCTTGTGGACCTATATCTGAATGTAAATGTACTATCTGGGTTCATTCCCAAGGAACTAGGTTCCATGTCTAACTTGCAAGGTACTCAAACAAATGGGTACATTGTTTCTGTATTTACTTTTGTTATGTTTTGCTGTGCGAGCACCCAATTGACTAACGTAGAATTTTTGTGCAGTGTTACAGCTGTGCTGCAATGGGTTGACAGGTCCTATACCCAAGGAGTTGGGGTCTCTGAAGAAGCTAAGTGTACTTGCATTGCAGGACAATGATCTGAGTGGAGCAATACCAGCCTCTCTTGGAGGTCTCAGCATGTTGACAAGGCTGGACCTCAGTTTCAATTCCCTCTTTGGTCCCATTCCCAGAACTCTCTCAAACCTGCCTCATCTAACTGTTTTGGACGTGAGGAACAATAGCTTATCTGGAAACACTCCAAAAGGTGATTCTCTGATAGCAAATAGCGATTACAGTTTTCTGTTCTTTGGTTTTCTTTTAATTCTAATGTTTTGTATGAAATACAATGTGTTTTTGTTATATAATGCTGGCAATGACAATGACTAATCATAGGCAGTGGTCAAAATTACAGCCTGTAAAAGATGTAGGGCTTTTGTTTTCATCTCAATAAAAGTCCCAGCTACTACTCAACAGTCTTCATTAATGTTTGTAATAAATTTATAGACTTCCTGAGCAGCTTTCCCTGTGTACTGGTCAAATAATTTATTGGCCAGGTTTTTTAAGTTTTGTAGGCTGCTGCTCCAGAGTACCGAATCTAAGAGCCTTATGCAAGGGCTTCCATTAATTATCCAAGCAGGTACTAGCATTACATAGCCTATTTTAGAAATGAACATATCCAATACCTCCCTTTTCAGTACTAGATGGCCACTTTTCAAAATGAAACTGCAGAAGAGCCCCTGCAACGCTCCGTATCTTCCTTTCCCTTTCTCTGATTTGTCATAAATTTTCTTCTTAAACAATAACTGCTCCAATTTTAGGGAGAGATTCCATGCTGCTCCTGTATTAAATAATCTATGCCTTTTTTGAGGGGCCGTGTAAGCATCTGAGGTATAAAAAAATGGAGCAGAATCTCTCTGACTCTCCATGGACCTCTCTTAACCACACCATAACAATGTAAGAATTAACCCTGACTGAGATGAACAATATATAAACCAAGGCTTATGGAAGCCCTTCATATTGCACCATAACGACAAACAAAATTATGGTAATAGCAAAAGGGTATAAGCACCTCGTAACAGACCTCTCTCTAAGATTCTATAGAGAAAGAAAGAAATAAATTATGTTAATGCTGAAAAACAACTCTATTAAGGGGTTACGTGCTCTGTCCTGTACTTAAAATCCACAGAGTGAAACACTGTGCATTAAACTCAACAAACGGGAACACATCATGACCTTGTTCGGTAGCACTTACACCGTCTTCGCCACCTGGATTATGCATTCTCCCCACCCTTTCAACGTCCTCTATTTCAGCTGCCTCCTTATTGAGTACATAGTCACATCATGGATTTTAGATAAGAATGTGCTTTTTGTCGGATTGATGGTAAAGAGTTTTTTTTTGGAAAAGCCCAAACCCTTGTACGTGATTCTACAGAACTTTTCTGCTACAAACTAAATACTGCAACTCCATCTCTGTGTCTGCATTCTTCTTCCATCCACTGACATTATTTCGTTATAATCCACCTGCAAATCAAGTTCTAGGACATCCATTGATCATACCTTTCAGCACTAATATCTCCTTGGGGAGAGTTGAACCTCAGTCTCCAACATTAGAACCAAGCAGTCCAAACACTCGACCACACTCTATTGACAAATGAAAGTCAAATGATCTTCAGATGTTATGTTTTATATTTTATCTGTAATTTTGTTGTTCCATAGATCCTACATTGCCTGCGTTTTTTTGCCATTTAGATATTAATAAAACTTTTGTTTGTCGGAAGACAAAGTTTCTACAACAATGTTGTCAATAAAACCCAAAACCCAAGAAAGCATTGTAGTTACTCAGCTTTCTCACCAACCTTACAAATCTCCTCGCTCTTACATTATAATGTGCACATTTATTTATTGAATTGATTTTGCATTTCATTGCACTCTTTACCAGGAGATTTGACACTATACTTCCAGTCTCTACTTGCCTATAATACTAGTTTTACATTTTATCTGTAATTTTGTTGTTCAATAGATCCTACATTGCCTAATTTTTTTTCTATTAGATGTTAATAAAACTTTTGATTCATTTCAGTATTTCTATTAGATATTAATAAATTTTTTGATTCATTTCAGTATATACAGTATTATAAACTTAAATTTTAGCAATGAAAAACCAATTGATAAGTAGCATTGATTAGTGTTCCATTCATTCTCATGAGAGATGGGTTCATGTGAACCACTACTCATGAATTATGGGTCAATGAGTTTGACTCAAAAAACTACACAGTTGAATCCTGATAGCAATATCACAATGAAAAACCAAGTTATCTACAATAAAGTTGTCAGTAAAACCCAAGAACGAGTAGTAGTTATCCCAGCATTCTCACCAACTTTTCAGACATCCTTGCTCTTAGCTTATAATATGCACATGTATTTGACTTGATTTTGCTTTGCATTGCACTCTTTACCTGGAGGTTTGACACTACACATTCCAGATCTTTGTTCCAGTCTCTAATTGTCTATAATACTTATAACCATTTCCTCACTCCATAAGTAAGCATTAGTTTTATGGAATTATAATGTGATTTTCTCTTTGAAGCTACCATTTTCTGTTCAGTTTCATGCTTAAAACAGGGTGAACTTTTTTCTGATGTGGTTGAAGGTTTGAAAGGAATGCGAGACGGATTCCAGTATGGAAACAATTCAAAGCTCTGTGGAGAGGGTTTTGTTGGACTAAGGCAATGTAAATCGAGTTTGTCTTTCATAAGGCCAGAACCTTTAGGTTCAGAGGCACCAAACATCACTGGGAAGGTTCCAAAGCTCTCAGTATCTCCCTTGCAGCAAATTCCACAGAGCACCGATTTGTCAAAGAGTTGCAAGGATTGCTCCAAACCCTCTAAAGCTCCTGGCCTTGCCATTGTTTTAAGCGTGATTGCTTTAATATCTGGAGGAATTATGGTTAGTGTGTTTATGTTTTCATGGTTTCGAAGACGCAAACAAAAGATTAGCAGTGCTTATGAGACAGCAGAGAGTAGGTTAAGCATTGATAATTCAAAGGATGTTAGCAAGAAATGCATCACTCCTTTGATTAGTCTTGATTATTCAAAGGATTGGGATCCTTTTGCACATGGAAGTACAGGCTCGCAGAACCTACAGAGCTTTAGATACAACCTTGAGGAAATTGAATCTGCAACACAGTATTTCTCTGAAAAAAATCTGCTAGGAAGGAACAGCTATTCTGCTGCTTACAAAGGGGTGTTGAGAGATGGATCTGTTGTAGCTATCAAAACCATCAATAAGATGAGTTGCAAGACAGAGGAGTTGGAATTCCAAGATGGTCTTAAGTCTCTTTTGAAACTTAGGCATGCAAATGTGGTTAGATTAAGAGGGTTTTGCTGTTCCAGAGGTCGGGGTGAGTGCTTTCTGGTTTATGATTTTGCACCCCGTGGAAATCTGTTGCAATTTTTGAATGCAAAAGATGGGAAGCATCTTGATTGGTCTGCAAGAGTGAGGATTGCACATGGTATTGCCAAAGGTAAATCCCCAAACCTTCTTTTCAAGGGATTCTTATTTTCCTTTCTTTATTTTGTCAACATAAATGTACTGACAGTACTAACCAAAAAATTCAGTTATTAACAACTTTTCGATTCAAATACTGTGGGGCCAATTCACCTTGACCTACACCCTCATAATGATACTATAATACTAGACTCTACTCTCAATTGGCTGCCCAAACTATTAGAATGTATGTATAAGTATGCAATAAAACATCAACTAGGAGCAATATCCTAAAACTACTTTTATTTTAGATACTTTTATTGTGAATTCTTCTTGATCTTCTATGCAGTAGATGCTATATTTATAGATGCATTTTGCAGGTATTGAGTATCTTCATGAAGGCATGGGCAAAGCTGTTGTGCATCAGAACATCTCAGCCAAGAAGATTCTTCTTGACCAACACATGAATCCTCTTCTTTCAGATTGTGGGCTACACAAGCTTTTAGCAGATGACATAGTATACTCAATCCTCAAAGCTTCTGTAGGAACGGGATGTTTGGCTCCAGATTACACTACGGTAGGCCGTTTTACAGAGAAGAGTGATGTGTATGCTTTTGGAATCATACTCTTGCAGCTTATAACTGGTGAGAAGATAAGCTCTACAATAAGGCCTCTTGTAGAGACTGGGAAGCTTGAGGAATTCATTGATATAAATCTAGGTCAAAATTATTCAAAAGTGGAGGCCTCTAATTTGGCTAAAGTTGCATTGGGCTGCACCACTGAAAGCCCTACCCAAAGGCCTGCCATCAATGTTGTAATGCAACAGCTGGGTAAACTTGATGAGGAGCAAGCATGAATTCTCTCTTCACTATAATATTCATCCTGTCTGGAATTTTGCCCATTTCCGGAAATCCATCCAGCAGGTGTTGCTTATTTCCTAACCTTGTTTATATTACACTGGGGTTCTAAAGATTGTACTTCCGATTTCACCCAAAAGAACAAGCCATTTCAAAAATTTCTAACAAGTTTTTATCTTTCAAGGTTTTGACACTGCATTGGAATATTTTAGAGGAAATGCTTATTATCATCTTTACATTTAGCTCCTCTCTTTTGTTTTTTCAAAATGCTAGTTAATGCAGGCACTTACAATTTGATGGGTACCGTATTTTCAATGATAATTTCGTAAATATACTGTGGAATTTTTTGACTTTAAGTCCTTATTCCTACATTATTCTCATACCATTTTTTGGTTCGAACTTTCAAATTCAATGGTTTTTCCATTAATCGAATGTACATCTACATAAACGGTTATCTAATTGACTGCATAGAAACAAAGCATGGATTAACCGGAGGAAAAACTTAGACAAGTGTACTTGCTATTTTTGAAAGTGGATGAAGTGACACTTAGCTTGATAATTGTAGAATAATTGTTATGTAGAAGATAACTTAATTCTCTGTTTGATAAATGGTTTGATTTTTGCGTTACTCCTTTGGGTTGTTGAGTTAGACCACTTGGGTAGATTTGTGATCACAAACTTGTTTTGTTCTCGTTGTCTTGCCTGATATACAAACTTTTGTTCTATTGTTTGTGGGCACTAATAGTGTGATGGAGGGGTCGTTGCAGAGTCACAATCCTTTCTCATTTAGTTCTAATTATCGATCCAAGTGTGTCTATTTGCGGTAAGAACAAGTTGTTGGGGGTTGTCTTCAATTGTTAGTTTTTGGATGTTTTTCAGATTTGAGTTTGCTGCTATGCCTAACTAGGTTCTGTTATCATCTATCCCATTCTACCACTTCTGTCTACGTAAGTTTTGCAGAGATAAACTTCTGTCAGTTCAATTCAAAATGATGGGTGGTGAAATTAGCTAATCTAAGAGCATACTTGCATAGAAATAAATCTAATCTTGTCACACTTCTGGAATTAAAATTTAACCACTTGCAAGAAGTAATATTTACTCTACTATTTGTGGGAAGGAAATCTAAACTAGTCACACACTTGCAGATAAATTAAATCTATTCTACTTCTCACACTTGCAGAAAGGGAAATAACTTCATATTCCATCACAATGAATTGAACTTCTATTTTTCATCATTCTACTGCAAACCATTAATTAAAATGAAAACACCATAAATTTGCTTGTAAACTTAATCAAACCAAATACCAATCTAATTCGAAGGACTTAAACTGAAACCAAAATAGATTGAATCTTCTCTTGTTACTGAAGAACTAATTATTAAAATGAAATTTATCAAATTTTTTTGAAATTAAATTAAAGATTCCAATGATTCTAAATAAAACAAAACTTAAAGTGATTGAGTAAACAAATTAAACTGAAACAAACACAACAAAGACCCCCTTATTCCGTAGATTGGCCCCTATTCTACTTCTGGAGGGATTTGAAGCTAGGTGGATAAATAAAGTTCTATTATTGACATCAAATGTGCTCTTGATGGGGGCGTACAAAATAACTTACAGCACAAATGCCAAAAATGCAGCTATAGAAAACAAAAAAACCTGTATCGCTAACCTATGATAGATTATCGGGATATATTTATTGTGGCCTTATTCAAGAAACAAAATTTAAGAAAAAATTCTTGCTCAGAATTCGCCCTCATGGTGGAAACGAGAGTGGAAATTACATCTTGTATTTGGAGCAATCTTGAACAAATCCGACAAGTGTAAAAATAACAAATTTTTCTTTCCTGAGATCTTTCTTGATTAATTATGAACAATTCAATTAACAGCCCAAAGATCATCAATTCCAAATATTTCACAAATGAAACTTAATATGATCTATTGTTA
>MU226763.1:1535862-1563469 GCA_018584345.1 Thuja plicata
ACAGATCTAATGCTCAATTATAGAATGATCCATTTATGACTTTCTAATCGGGTCACATTAAGATTAGAAATTGCATAACTGAATTAGAAACTGCATAACTGAATTAGAAACTGCAGATTTCTAACAACAAGATCTAGAACTAAAGGAAAATCTTGAGGTGAAATGATGTAACGAGAAGTTCCATCATCAATGAAGACACCTTGGTTTGACAATAGATGTCTAGCTCAACAAGAATAAGAAAAAGTCATGCTCTACTTGGCTGGGGCCAAAGTGCGCTGTATAGGTTTACAGACAGAGAGATGCATCATGAAACACAACATCAGATTTTTCAGAGCCGTCGATAGCCCCTCATTTCCAGGAGTTATACCTGCAGAATCAATTGAAATAGAACATATTAGCAACCATTTCATAGACAAAGCATTAAAAAGCAAACATAACATATTAGCAACCATTTCATAGACAAAGCATTAAAAAACAAACATTTGCATATTAGTAGGAGATTTTAATGCTATTTTGAACAGAGATGAGAAAGCTGGGGGTCTAGGAAGGACAACACAAACAATGATGGCATTTAAGGAGTGGGTTAATAGGAATGAATTGATGGATATCAGTACAAATAATGGGACGTTCACCTGGACAAATTGCAGATTTGGATTTAGTAACATCACTGATAAATTAGATAGATTTTTTTTTCGAGGAAGCTTGATTGACTTTAATTTTGAGTTGGAGTCATCTATCCTCCCTGCCTCAGGATAAGACCATTTTCCAGTTTCTTTCTAGATAAAGGAAAATAGCAAACCTTCTAGATGTCCGTTCAAATTTGATTAAATGTGGTTTAGGGATAATGAGTTGATGGTCCCGCTGGAACAATGGTATAAAGAGGAAGTTTTTGAAGGATCAAAAGCCTTTATATTTATGGCAAAGCTGAAAGCTATTAAAAGGAGATTAAAACAATGGAATAACGATAGTTTTGGGAATATTTTTTAGTACAAGGAAGAGATAGAAAAGGAAATGGGAGAACTAAATGAACAGGGTTTTAAGGAAGGTATGAATCAGGAGAGCTTTTTGAGAGAAAATAATCTATTAGGTAGATATGAAGACGTTTTGACTTCAACTTTTGCTTCTTCTTTTTTCTGCTCCATTTCTTTATGTTCTTGCTCTCTCTTTTCTTCCTCTTTCTGTTCTTCATCCTCAACCATTGTATTGTCAATGTTTCCTTCAAATGGATCCTTGTCATTATGTGAAGTGTCAAGAGTCACAGGCACACTAGAAATATAGAAATCTGGTTGCATATCATCTTCGCTCTTCTCAACACTTGCCTTAGCTATTTTGGAACTCTCTCCCATTCCTAAAGGTGTAGGCATTGTAGGTTTAGGAGGTGGAGTCTTCTCAGGCATAGTAGTCATTAGTATCTGATCCAATGCTCTTTGAGTCTCTTAAGTAATTTCATCATACTTTCTTGTCATAATCTTTACTAACCTTGCCTTGGTCCTCAATAAAGGTTTCAATTCACCAAATATTCTATCTCTCTCTTGCATGGAAATTATAGGTAACATGTTATCAATTGCTTGATTTCTGATAGTCTCATCTTCAATATGTGCTAGCTGTTTTCTTATTTCCAGTCTGCCATACAACTCTTCAGGTACACTGCCCTCTATCTCTAATAGTTTTTTCTTGAAAACAAGTAAGTGATTTACTACAATATCTTCAATCATAAGTTTATCAGTTTCCTCATACCTGTCATAGTACTTGTTTATAGAAACTAGCTTCCCTTGCTCAATAGCTCTCTTCTCAATCATTTTCAAGTCTGGTTTCCATACTTGTCTGTCACTTTCAATTTTCTTCTCTTCTCTCTCAATCCTCTGTACTTTAGGTGGTGAATCCAATTTGGTGGATCTAGTGTTAACTCTAGGAACAATCTTAACTGCCTCTTCTTGTGATGTCTTCAGTGGTGGTGAAGGGGTGGTTACATCAATAACACTAGAAGGTGGAGTATCTACCATCACTACTTCAGGATGTGGAAGGGCTGCAATAGCAGTACTTTCCAATCCAGAAGAACGTTCTGCTAACTTCTTCTTTACTTCCTTCAACTCTTCCTCAGTCAATCCTGCCTTAACACAACATTCAAGAATAATGTTGTCTACTTTCCTTTTCCTCAAGCCCCTGCTTTGTTCCTCTCTTACTTTAGCTGATTTTTCTTCATAAGTACCCCATCTCTCCTCAGATGTATCTACTTCAGATGCCAAAATATGTTCGATCTGCATAGTTAGGACTTCTGAACTCACCTCATATCCCACAGGATAAGTACACCATTTCTTAATCGGTATAACTGCTTCAAAACACACACAGTCTGTCTCAACCATAAAACATATTGTGTCCTTATATTTTTCAACTAAGTCTTCTGGAATCCTGTATCTCTCTTTCATCTGCCTCTGAAGAATCTTAATCATTTCAAATAATTCTCCATCAACCCAAGTGCAATTCTACCTTCGGTAGCTCTCAGAAATTTGAATACCAGTAGGTATCCCTTTTCTCCAACCACTAGGGTGCATGCCTGAAAATCTGCGCTCAATGTGAATATACATGTGGACTAGCAGTGAACCAAATCTGAAGGTTTTGGACTTGTCTTTCTTTATCAACTTGACATTCTCCAAAAACTGTTGTGCCAATACTTCGCATAGGTTATACTTAGTATTTTCTTTCACCATTCTGTAAGCCATCATAATGACTCCAGCAGATACTGAATTAGGTCTATTACTATAGTAAAATTTGTAACCAAGTATCATTGAAATCAATCTCACATCCTGTAGATAAATGCCATTCACTGTCATAGCTCGCCTATCCCATTTTGAGTGTGTTAGGGTTTCAACTTGCTTCTTTATATGCTTCTTCGCCACATGGATGACTCCATTATTATCCAATCCAGTGATCTCATGTATTAGCTGACTACAAATCTTCATAGGTTGTTCACTTGTCCAGATAAACTAATCATGAACTCTGCTCAACAATATTTTAAACCATTCCTCTTCGCTGAATTCATATAAGTCCAAAATTTTCATAATGTTCAACTCATCTACATGTTTGAGCTCATCTCTCATTTTTCCATTATTCGTCATGTACTCCATCTCAGTAGAAATTTCATCAACACCTGGTATGTCATACTTGCAATGGATGTATGCCCTAATGTCTTCTACATGCAAGACATCGTGCGGTGTCTGGGAAAATGCTCCTTCAGGGTCATCTTCACACGACTTAAAAGGATGTTTCATGAATTTATATCTAGGTCTATCCACAACTTCATATATCAAAGGTGCATCCATAGCTTCTGTAGATGTAAATGACGTAAATACCTTAACCACGCTGAATTCCGAGTATTCGCTTCGATCGATCACACAGGGTAGTTGCTAGATAGTCTGAATCTCTCTGCTCTCTAATCTCCTTAGGTCACTGCTCGTCAAATGGTAAGGAAATAGATAACCATTAGGCTCTTTATAGATTGTTAAGTGTTAAAAAATCACATTACTCAATACTGTCCAGTCAGTCATAAATCTCGCGATCATAATATATGCATCGCCCAATGTTGCGCTCTTAGATATACATTCCATGATGTCGGCCAATATCATACCTAATCTCGCTAGATCTTAATCCACATAATAAGGGGCTGGATATATTTTGTTGCGCTCATCCAATGCTCCCCCTAAGGCCATGCTCGACCAATTAGGTCGATTCTGCTTTGCTAGCATAAGGTTAATTCCAAAACCGGGATTTGACCAAGGCAAACCCCTTTCCCCAAACAAACAAACATTTTTCTTGTAGGTACAGGTTCGGGACTGTAAATCCGAGGCCAGATCTAGATACCCTTTTCGGATTTCTTTCGGACTGTGCGAACAGGGACACTTTTAGAGTTGAGCAGATCGAGTTGGCAAAAGTGGTACATGGTTGACCTTTTTCATAAGACGACATTGGAACAAAAAAAGATTTCTGGGTTTTGTCCGTCTCTCTGTTCTGGTTCGGTGTCAACTGTCAGCATCTCCAGAAACAGTCTACAGATCTCAAAAAATAGCAATCCTTAATCTGCCACTTTGGAAGGTTGGTACTTTCTCCTATTATTTTCAATTATTGTCATTAATCATATTAATCAATCAATTTACAGAATTTAAGATCCCCTTTCTTGGTCTCTTTCCAAATATTGGATTCATTTGTGTATTAACCCTTTGGGGTTGATCAAAATTGGATCTCCTATTTGTGTATTTGAGGGTGAAGGAAAGGAGCATCTTATCTTCCCTTAATCACAATCATAATTGCAATATACAATCAACATAGGTAACAATTAACAATTCAAACCCTCTTAAACCACAATTCTCTCCTTTACATTTTGGTAACATAACATATCATTCAATCATCAACACAATCTTATATATCTATATATCAATTTTTTATGTTACAGAAGCCAATACCAGTTATATCTCCTTTAGGTTTCTGTCTTTCTCTTTGTTCATCGATCAAGTCACTGCTCATATGAAGTTTCTCAATGTGTTTCTTTGTCTCAACAAGTTCACCCTTTATGATCTGATTGTATTTCTCCAATTCTAGATACTTGTTCTTGTAATGGTCAACCTCATTCTTCATTTGTTCCATCAGAACATTTGTATTTTTCAAAGCATCTTCAATCTTGATCTTAACATTCTTTTCTTGTTGAATCTCTTTAGCGATTATTTCTTGTCAGTTTCTTGTTGAATCTCTTTATACTGAGAGTGGGGGTGAATCAGTATTACACCACTTGAAATAAACTTTAAACCAATTCCACATAAACCATAAAATTTCTGAAATGAAAAGAGAATAAACAAATAACACAAAACTCATAACACCATTATTTGTTGTCGAGGAAACCCTGACCAAGGGAAAACCCCGGTGGGGATGGTACCCACAAACATGTACTAAAGTATAATGTCCATATTAGGAGACCTAGCCATGTTAGGAGCTGAATATCACATAGTACAATTCTTTGTTAGAGGAATACAACCCTATTAAAGGTATACAACACCCTGTTAGGGGCAACTTGATGTAAGGTCAGGGTCTATTTTGCTAGAGAGTCAGCCTGACTCTTCTCCAAGGTCTCTTTCTCAGACCTTTTAGGGTAACCTAAACCCTAACCCAAGGGAAGTCACTAAGATCTTCACCGCTCACTCAAGACCCGGTCCCCATCGACAAGTCAATCCTTCATGCTTAATGAACCTACAAAGGATAGATTCATTCTCCTGGCTGAATCAACTCATTCAACCAATACACTCAAAACATATTCTCTCTTTTCTTTCCTAACCGGACTATCACTAAGCTCGCGTAGGGTAAGAACTCCACTTTCATGTCCAACACCTCTCCTACAAAAACAAAATAGAAAACTATATACAAGGGCTCCTCTCAAATCCTATCTAGGCACATGGTTCTCACCATGGATTCAAGAACCTCGAGGAGCCATGAAATGTTACTACCCAAAACGGGCCAAGAACTCACAACTTTCAAAAATGAAAAAAACTAATCTACTTGCACTTGAAACAGATAAGGAAACTCACAGATTAGACAAAAAAAACACACTGCAATTTCTATTAACTTCTTCAATCTCTAAACATACATCCTCTCTCAAAAACAACATGCATCTAGGTATATATCCCGCGTTCTCCAACAACTTTCACCAACCTCATGAATGCAGACATGGGTGATCATTAAGCAACGTCCCATCACTTCGAGAACGTATCACTACTCATTGAAGACAAGGCGACACATAATCAGACATTACAATTGACTAGCCTGGTCATAAAAGTCAAAGCTGTGATTTTCGGGTCATTAACCCACATCACCGAGCATCAGACCGACTTTACCGAGCACCATCGTCAAGCGTTGGTACAAATAGAACATCGACACCGAGTGTTAGTTAGAAACCCCAAGCAATCATCACCAAGAAACATCCCCGAGCGATGTAGTGTAACCCGAGCGACATCACCGAGTGAACTGAGTAGCATCCCCAAGCAACATAGTGTAACCCGAGCACCAGTACTGCCCGAACCTTAGTGTAAAAAAAACACTGTATCTTAGTGTCATTTTACCTTCCTTGGTTGTTAGAGCCTTGGTTGGATTTCCAAAGGTTTACAAACTACTTAAACAACTATGGTGTTTGTTCACCGAACTGACCTCGGTCATTACAAAAGTGGTAGAAAAAAACACCTTACAAACAACTAACAAACCCAAAATACTTTCTAACCTAGGTGCTCCTGCACCATACTCCACCGAACGAGATAAATCAACTTCCAAGTGATTGGATCAAGTTAGGATCGATGCCTAACTTCTTGAACTCTATCTCTTGCACCCATGTAGCCTCTAAATCAGCTTATCCTTGCCATTTGACCAGATGTTCCATGTAAGTCTGCCTTCTAGTCTGTTTGTCAACTCTTGAATTTGGAATATTTTCTGCCTTCGGTTTTGGTGCAACTGGAAGTTTTAGTGCTTTGAGATCTTCTGTGTCTACTACTAGATCATGACCTCCTTCTGGAATTGGTGCTTTATAGAATACCAGATCTACCACATTGAAAATTGGAGATAATCCTATGTCTACAGGAAGATCAAATTTATAAGCATTAGATCCATACTTTGCCAGAATTGTACAAGGTCCTATCTTCCTCATCTGAAGCTTACTCGGAACACCCTTTTGTAGCCTTGCTTTGTTTAGGTGCACCATGACCCAATCTCCAACTTGAAATTGAACACCTCTTTTCTTGGCATCTACCTTCTGCTTGGTGTGAGTTGTACTCTCCACTAATGCTTTCTTCACTGTGTCATGGAATTCTTTCATGGATTGAGCAAAATCTTCAGCATACCCACTCTTCTCTATATTTCTTCCAAGATCCCTGAGTTCACATACACCCCTGGGATGAATCCCATATACTATTTCAAAAGGGCTTTTTCTAGTGGATCTATTGACGGTGTCATTATAGGCGAATTTTTCTTGAGCAAGTAACTGATCCCATGATTGTCCATATTCTTTTGTGAGACATCTCAACAGATTTCCTAAACTTTGGTTCACCACTTCAGTCTGACCATCGGTCTGTGGATGATATGCCGAGCTAAATGAAAGATTTGTACCAAGCTTCTACCATAAGGCTTTCCAAAAATGACTCATAAACTTAGAGTCTCTATCTGATACAATACTCAAAGGTAATCCATGTATCCTTACTGCTTCTTTGAAGAATATATTTGCCTTGTAACATGCATAATGTGTGGTATTACATGGCACAAAGTGACGCATCTTGCTGAACCTATCAACAATCACAAAGATGTTGTCCATTCCCTGCTTGGTCTTTGGAAGTCCCACTACAAAATCCATGCTGAGGCATTCCCAAGGTCTATTTGGGATTGGAAGGGGTTGATACAATCCTGCATTGGATGAAATCCCTTTTGCCTTTTGACAGACTATACAAATCTCTACATATCTCTGGACATCCCTACTCATTTTTGGCCAATAGTAGTACCTTTTTACCAATTCTAGAGTTTTATTCAACCCAAAATGTCCACTTAATGATTCATTATGCTTCTCTTGTACTAGGTTCTCTCTCATTGAACCTCTCGGTACATAGAGTTGTCCTCCTTTAAACAAAAGACCTTCTTGAAGAGTATACTCAGAATACTCACTATGAAAATCATTTTGAAAATCTTGACATACCTTATATGTTGCTGAAAAGTCTTCATCTGCTAGATACAGATCCTTGAAGCTTTCTATGCCAATGCTTCTTAGCTGAACTTCTTGTATCGTGAGCAACCATCTACTCAATGCATCTTCTACCTTATTCTGTACTCCTTTCTTGTGCTTTATGGTGAAGGTGTAGGCTTGTATGTACTCCACCCATTTCATATGCTTATGGCTTAGTTTATACTGTGAATTCAGAAAACTTAAAGCCTGATTGTCGGTAAAGACTACAAATTCTTTGGGAAGGAGATAATATCTCCATTTCCTTAGTGCTTTCACTATTGCATACAATTCCAAATCGTATGAGGAATATTTCCTCTTTGCATCAGTGAGTTTTTCACTACGAAAAGCTACTGGCTTTCCTTCTTGACTCAAAACTGCACCGACAACAATATTAATAGCATCACACTCCACAATAAACAACTTGTCAAAACTAGGAAGTGTCAATATCGATTGAGTTTCTATTCTCTTCTTCAAGTGCTCAAATCCTTTATTATCCTTCTCATTCCATTGGAACTTGGCTTTCATACCTACTTTTATGGTATCTAAAACAGGTGCGTTGATTTCACTGAACTACCTGATAAACTTCCTATAGAACTGTGCTAACCCATGGAAGCTTCTTACTTCTGTAGCTGACTTTGGTGTAGACCAATTCAAGATTGCTTCCACCTTGCTTGTATCCATCTTTAAGTTACCCTATGAGATAAGAAAACCTAAGTATACCAACTCTTGTTTCATGAACTCACTCTTTTCCAAGTTGATTGTCAACTTCTCCTCATGCAACCTTTGCATTACCATTTGCAGATGTCTAAGATGATCCTCTTTGGTCTTTTTGAACACTAGGATGTCATCTAAGTACACTACAACCCATTTTCCAATGAAGTCCTTCAAAACCTCATTCATCAATCTCATAAATGTGCTTGGGGCATTTGACAACCCAAAAGGCATAACAAGCCATTCATAAAGTTCTTCGGCAGTCTTAAAAGCAGTCTTTCAATCATATCCACCTTTGATTCTTATCTGATGATATCCACACTTAAGATCTATTTTGGAGTAATATCTAGCTCCACCGAGATAATCCATCAAATCTTCTATCCTCGGTATGGGGAATTTATACCAGATAGTGATCTTGTATTTTATGGCCCTGGAATCGGTACAAAACCTCCAAGTACCATCCTTCTTTGGGGATAAGACTGTGGGACACCACATGGACTTATGCTCTTTCTAATCAACCCTTGGTCAATTAGTGCTTGGATTTTGTTAGCAATTTTTGCATTTTTTTGTGGGGTCATTTTATAAGTAGCTTTGTTTGGAAGTGGGGCTCCTAGGATGAAGTCAATCTGATGACTAATAGACCTCTCAAGTGGTAGGGTAGCTGGTTGACCATCACTAACTATGGTATGGTATTGAGTTAACAACCTTTGGACTTCTAAAGGTAACTCTTCCCTCTTATTTCCCTCTTCATTCTTCAGTTTCAAAACCAAAGCAAAGCCCACTCCATTTTCTTCTTCCAATGTCTTCAAGAATTCCTTCTCACCGACCAACAGTAGGTTAGGACCCACCCCCTTCCTTCACTTCACCGTCTCCCAAGATTGACTGTATCTTGAAAGTCACTCCATCTTTCTTAAAGGAATATGAGTTCTTAACTCCATCATGCACTGCAGCTCGGTCGAACTGCTAAGGTCTACCCAATAATAGATGACAAGCATCCATGGGTAGGATATCACACAACACTTGGTCCTTATATCTCCCTATAGAAAATTCTACCCAAGCTTGTTCATTAACTAATACATGTTGATCTTTATTCAACCAAATAACCCTATAAGGATTAGTATGAGGAATACTTTTTATCTTTAAATTTTCAATAGCTTCTAAAGAAACAATGTTATTCGTAGAACCTGAATATGTGATAACTTTACAGACCTTACCAAGTACCTTGCATTTGAATCAAAACACAGATTCTTCTTTGCTGGGTTCTTGAAGGAGTGCTATGTGAATCATTAGTTTCTCTCCCATCTCAGAATCTAGTGCAACTTCTGGTGTCTTGCTGCTAGAAGACTCTTCCTGCACATAGTGGACTCTCTTCTCTCCTCCTTGTGATGTAGATCTCTTGTCAGGACACCGATATGCAGGATGCCCAAATTGTTGATAGTTGTAACACTTCATTGAAGAGAAATAAGATCCTCTCCCTTGGTTATTGGTTCTTCCTCTTGAATTGTTATTTGAACCTCTTCCTCGGTTGTAACCACCTCTTGTGTTACTGGATTCTCCTTGATTCTCAGTAAGTTTGGACTCACTCTGATTCTTAGCTTCAAAATTCCTTCCTCTATATCCTCCTCTACGACCTATGATGTCTCTTCCTTTTCCTCTACTGGTTGAATCTTGTTTCTTTTTAAACTTCTCTTCTACCTTGAGGGCTAGCTGATAGCATTGGTGTACTGTCTTGGGGCTTAAGAGACTAATTTCCTCTTGGATACTCCACTTGAGACCATTCAGATACCTATCCAATTTTAGGCTTTCTTCTTCCATTACATGCAACCTTAAGCATAGCTTGCGAAATTATTCTGTGTTGGCATTGACTTCTAAGTCTTTCTGTCTCTTCTTGTGCAATTGAACTTCATAATCATTAGGAAGATAAGTTTCCTTCATTTTGGCCACCATACCTTTCCAACTAGTTATGGGGTTCTTTCCTTCTTTAGTCCTTTCATCTTGGACAAATTTCCACCAAGTGAGAGCAGTTTCTCTCAATCTTGTCTTAGCTATTCTTACTTTCTGAGCTTCGATCACACTGTCACAATCAAAGTGATTCTTGAGACCTTCCATCCACTCCATGATTAGCTCTAGTTCCATCTTGCCACTAAATAGAGGCACACCTTCTAAGGACTTACCACTCATTGCCTTTAACGCTTTCAAGAATGGTTCTTCTTGAAGCATAGGGTCTGGCTCTGGTATTATGCCTTCCTCGACCACTGATTTACCCTTTCCATTAGCTTATCTCATCAGTTCACTAACTGCTGCAGTCCTAGGCTGCACTTCTTCTAACTTAGTTTCCATTTCAGCCAACTATTCCTTTAGGAGTCTATTCTCCTGTTTTTGCTCTTCTACATTCATTGCCAACTCTACGTTGGTCACCATTTTGCGTGAATCTACAAACTCATCTAAAAAATATCACCCAAACAACACAAGCCCAAATCTTTTTAGGGCTCTGATACCAATCTGATGTAAGGTCGAGGTCTATTTTTCTAGAGATTCAATGTGACTCTGATCTAAGGTCTCTTTCTGAAACCTTTTAGGGTATCCTAAACCCTGACCCAAGGGAAGTCACTAAGATCTTCACCTCTCACTCAAGACCCGGTCCCCATCAAAAATTCAATCCTTCATGGTTAATGAACCTAAAAAGGATAGATTTATTCTCCTGGCTGAATCAACTCATTCAGCCAATACACTCAAAACATATTCTCTCTCTTTTCTTTCCTAAAAAGACTATCACCAAACTCGCCTAGGGTAAGAACTCCACTTTCATGTCCAACACCTCTCCTACAAAAACAAAACAGAAAACTATATACAAGGGCTCCTCTCGAATCCTATCCAGGCACATGGTTCTCACCATGGATTCAAGAACCTAGAGGAGCTATGAAATGTTACTACGCAAAATGGGCCAAGAACTCACAACTTGCAAAAATGAAACAAACTAATCTACTTACACTTGAAACAGATAATGAAACTCACAGATTAGACAAAAAATAACACACTGCAATTTCTATTAACTTCTTCAATCTCTAAACATACATCCTCTCTCAGAAACAACATGCATCTAGGTATATATCCCGCATTCTCCAACAACTTTCACCATCCTCATGAATGCAATCATGGGTGATCATTAAGAAACTTCCCATCACTTCGAACAAGTGTCACTACCCATTGAAGACAAGGCGATACGTAATGATTTGTTACAATTGACTAGCATGGTCATAAAAGACAAAGCCATGATTTTTGGGTCATTAACCAACATTACCGAGCATCAGACTAACTTTACCAAGAACCAACGTCAAGTGTCGGTACAAAAAACACATCGGCACAGAGCGTCAATCAACAACCCTGAGCAATCATCACCGAGCGACATCCTTGAGCGATATAGTGCAACCCGAGCGACATCACCGAGCGACCTGAGCAGCATCCTCGAGCAACATAGTGTAACCCGAGCACTAGTACTGCCCGAGTGTAAACCGAGAACTGTATCTTAGTGCCATTTCACCTTCCTTGGTTGTTAGAACATTTGTTGGATTTCCATAGGTTTACAAACTACTTAAACAACTATGGTGCTTGTTCACCAAATTGACCACGGTCATTACAAAAGTGGTAGAACAAAACACCTTACAAACAACTAACAAACCCAAAATTATTTCTAACCTAGGTGCTCCTGCACCACCAACTGAGCTTACAACTCTTACAAAAAAAATTATTTTACAAAGTGTTCTTCAATAATGAACAAAAAAAATCATCTTCAATGCTTAGATGGTTGCAGTCATAGTTCTCCAAGGATCTATGTCATCCTCTACTCTGCCATTCACACATACACATATATTCGCTCATCAATCTCCAATATATCTTCGCTCTACAAAAAGTCTTCATATATATATATATATATATATATATATATATATATATCTTTCTCATTACTAAGTCGGCTCACTTAACCAATATTACACAGTCGGCTCTCAATACAAAATAGTATTAATAACGCAAAGAGAAAATACAAAGTCAGCGCTCTTACATAACGAAAATATAGATTATCCACAATCATAATCCAACTTAGCTTTCCAGGAGTCCACGTCATACTCCCCAAATCATCAATGTTATCCAACTGCTCTGTTTCGTTGTTCTGCTGATGTCGCATGTCTTCAAATCTCTCTAACTCTCTGTACTCATCACCAAAATAAAATCAATCTTAGATGTAGGTCATACATACCCCATAGTATCTTCCTCTAATCTTGCACGTGATAACTCATCGATCTTGATCTTTGATACCCAAAATAACTATGTATTTCTGCCTCTGTACTTAGTCGATTTCAGAACTGAATCACCAAAACTTAACTTCTATTCAATAGATCAATATGCCATATGTGCTGCCATAAATAACAACCAACAAGTGATTCATAACATACAAAAGTGATCACTTTCCAACATGATCAAGTAGCCGCCATACTACGGACATCAGAGATCAGACAAGGGTTTTAGGACAAAGACTACATAGCAGTAATCAGTTTTCAGAATAGAGGCAAGACTACCGAGAATAACAGAGAAGAAGGTATCATCATTCACAGTAAGGTGATATGTTGTATATGAACTTAAAGGACCTGTATCAACAATAGTGATCTTGTATTTGTTCATATCACAATTTTGTTACTTTCTAACAATTGTAATAGACCCCAAAATATTTGAACAAAGTAGACTTAATCGTCTTTATGTAAATCTCTTAACCGAGTGCACACATACTTTGTGTTTCTAAATCCTCTCACAAGGTAGTTCTAGTCGATCTCATTGTTACTCCTAACAGGGTAAGATCATCAGAAGTGATCAATCTTTGTAATATTTAACATGCTACTTTATTTACTGTAGTAGTGAATTTTTGTGGGTCTCATCCCCACCGCTATTTTTACCTTCTAATAGGGGTTTTTGTGATACCAAAATACTAGAGTCATGAGTACTTAAATTTCATGTATGTGTATTTTTTACTTTACATGCATTTAAATATCAACAGTGACATTATATGTTTGGTGTATGCAATCTACTCAGTCGGTATTATAGAACATTTGGTTACAAAGATTAGATTAAAAGTTTTTAAGGTTACTAATTCACCCCTCTCCTCTCAGTGCACACCTCTCTATTGTCCCAACAATTGATATCAGAGCTAGTTCTCTTGTTTAGAAGGTTTAATCACTGAAGAGAAAATATCTTACAATGGAAAGGTATACACTTGATAAAACTATTGAAAATCAGAAGTTACAGTTGCAGATCTATGTCGAATAATACAAAGAAGCCAAAGAGAAACTCAGGGAGATGTTGATTAAGATAAAAGACATGGCACTTCATTGTCGTGAGACTGATTATCAGGAAGAAGATATTCATGACCCATCTGACACATGGATCTGAATCTGGTAGCATATTTGATGCATCTGAAGGAATCATATCAAAGCTATATGAGAGAAATCAACAACTTACTGAACAAGTGAAAGCACTACAGATCGGTCAAGATATATAAATGGTTAGAATGGTTGAAGTCTTGAACATTGCAAAGAAAGCTGAACAAGATAGAAACATGGTTGTTAATGACACAAGACATATGACTGAAAAGTTACAAGACAAAGAATACGAGATATTGAGACTTACTGAACATTACTTTGAGATCACCAATCAAGTCGTTGCTATGAATCATGAGACAAATCGAGTAAATAATGGAATTGCAAGAAGAATAAAAGCCATTGGTGTATTGAAAGAAGAGAATGAAAAACTGAGAAATGAAGTGAAAATTTTACAACAACATAATGAAGTGATTAAGAGATCTGAAGAAAGTACTAAGAGAATGGATGAATTTCTGAACTATCAAAGAAGACTGAACAACAATACCATATTAGGGTATACCGAGCAAGGAGAATCATCAAATCAAGCTGAACAAAGGAATGTATACTCAAGTCCGAAGCCTATGAATCCCTCTTGCCATCACTGTAGAAAACCATGTGACACATCAAATATTTGCAGAAGGAAAGTAAAAGGTATTCCTAGAAACCCTCCTAAATTTAATGGTATTTTCTATAGTTGTAATAAGCTTGGACATCAGGCACATGAATGTAGATCCAAGTTGAACAAACCACAAAAGAAACACTACATGGAAAAATATTGTCAAACTTGCAACATGCATGGTCATACATCACAAGCATGCAGGAACAATACAAAGCAAATCTGGAAGCCTAAAGGACAAGAAAAGGTAAATAAACTGAGAAGACAAGGTAATGCTTATGCATGGGATTACAACACTTAGAGTAGTTGCACTGCATGTGGTAAATATGGGCATATAGCAGAAAAATGGATGAGACAATCACGAACTAAATCTAGAAATTGGTCAAACTCTAGTATGGCATGTTCTCACTGTCACAAAGTCAGTCACTTAAGCAAAGATTGTGCATATCAAATAAATACTTATGGAAATGGCAATACAATTGAAGAAATTGCGAGGATCAGAAATCAAATGTGGAGGAAAGCATCAAATGATAATGCAGGACGAAGCACAACAGTCCACCTCATCCAATGGATTAGGTGGTTCCACCATCTCCACCTAAGCAATACAAGAAGGTAAGGAACTATGTTTTGCAAATTTATATCTTACATCAATTCTTGTATTCATTGTACAAATTTCAAATTAGCATGATTAAAGATGCACTATGGTATTGTTTTTTTGATTATTTTGATCTAGTTGATTCGGTTAATATGTACCAAGTTAGTAATGCCAGTCGGTGAATATGTGTGAGACCACCGAGTTGCTAAGGCAATCGAGCATTTGGTATACTCACCGAGCTGAAGTTTTTGTTAGTGTTAACTAAGCATAATGTTTATCCACCGAGTGGTTGGTGATGAACATTTATTGCACCGCTCAAAGTTATTTTCTATAAATTCAATCGATGTGAACTCATTTGTTCACACAACAATCACAGAGTACTAGAGAAGAGAAACAAAGAGAAAATTTGCAGCAGAGTATTTTGAGCACTTTACATAGATTTTGAGTCTATTCCAAGCAGCTAAGAGGTTAGTCGTTACACATTTTTCACTTACCGAGTCATTCAAACACTTTTCGTGGAAACCCTAAATCAGAAATCATGGCATCCTCATCTCATACTATGAAGGCAAAGATGGAGAAGGAGAAAAAGATAGTTCTTGTTAAGAATTCAACTTTCACAGAGCCGAACTACAAGATACATCCGCAGGTTGCAGCCCAACCCAATGACAAAGGAGCATTTTAGTCGATTCTGTGTAGGGTTTTGTTAGTTCAAGATGTGCATGCATACATTCACTGTAAGATAGGTGAAATAGGGGATTTTGACATTATTTCTACATACCAGTGACTATGTACAGATGGGAAGTTAAAAGATGATCATAAGCATCTGGAGGTCAAAGGGTTAAGCAATGGGCTAAATTTCTAGAAGGTTTTTCGAACCGAATGGATCCGCATTGTTTTGAGCAGAGTACATGATGGAAAGCTCTGGCTGGATGAACCAAAGAAGATAACCAAAGATGTTATTCACGCAGTTACCGGGTATCCCATATCTGACAAAGCAAAAGCCCTAAGGCACCCACCGAGAACTGAGATAGAAAAGCTTATAGGAGCCGAGTGGGATGGAAGAGGTCTAAAGATCAACTCAATCGGTGATCCTGAACTTAGGTTGGGTGCATATGTTATTGGCTACAAGATATTCCAGTCCAACAGACCGAACAACATTGCATGTGGAGTTGTTGACATTTCTTACAAGATTGTAAAGAAAGGTTTACAACTTGACCTCAGCGAGCTATTGCAGAGGTAACTTGAAGAGAATATGAAAACCATCAGATCAACATAGTCGAATACTTATAAGTTTGGTTCATTACTACTTTGCACATTCTTCTACCTAAAAACCTTTTTACCTCCGTCAGTACTGTGAAATGGAAGACCAATCAACCTATTACATTGCAAATCGGTGATTTTATTATAAGTTTAGGGACAAATTTTGAACTTGTCGTGAATGATCATTTTTCTAAGTTCAAATCTAGGATGGAAAAGAGAACTCGAATACTAGTGCAGTTGGTAGAAAAATACAGGGATGAAATATGTTTTTGTTAGAAACACTGAGGGGGGGGGGGGTGAATCAATGTTTGTCAATTATCTTTATTTCAGCAACTTGAAACATAAATCAAATGGATAACAAATGAGGCATAACACAATAAAACTTAACACATAACACATAACACAAGATATGATTACAGGGAAACCTTGATCAGAGGAAAACCCCGGTGGAAATTAGTACCCACAAATGATTGTACTAGTCTTATGAACTTGTTAGAGTTCCTTTGCCCTGTTAGGAGCAGTCTTTACAATGCAAGTATAATGAACCTGTTAGGAGTCTTTAAAAAACCCTGTTAAAGGTGGATGACTCACTTCCATAGCTCACTTCCCAATAGGATGAAGGCTACAACCTTCAGGTAATAGATATACACTATATCAAAAGATGAACTGTTGCAATGACACTGTTGTCTGATCAGTTCCTTTTATGCGTTGATGTTTTAGTCTCTTGAAGACTTCTACTTCATACTGATTTTCTTATATTTATCTTCTGGATATCTTCTCTGCATATTTTCTACACCCGTCTTAATACAAAATTTCATGTCAAGTATATATACATGCCTGAATAGACGCGACCAAAAACAAGACCTTAGTCAGTCCAAAAACAACATACACAACGCTTCCAAACAATTTGGATTAAGCGTGTTTACATGAGTGTTAAAGACATAATTACAATCATATTACAATAGGTTCATGGCCATTACAAAATAAAATATTATACGCTAATCAAAATCTGAAGTCGGCCTCATGCTCTATTTTCTGAATTGCTAGTGACACTTGAACTTGCTGTAACTTCTTCGTACTGTCATATCGTACCATGTGTGTATAGAAAAAGATTAATAACATATCATAAATCTTAAGTATGGAGGCACATAGTCTGATTCGATCGTACACACGTGCGCTGGTGCTCTGATCAACTGTATATCTCTGCACTGTTCTGTTTTCTATACTTAGCCAATTTTGATCTTCAAGTTTACTTGTTAGAACTTTATATGACTTTGTTGCCATAATGACAACACAAAATTAGTCATGTACACCTTGAATGTCAACTTGCCAATAGTTTTGTAGTTGACACTAATACTACTCTCATCAAAGCAACACAACCGAGGACAACATGGCTACCTCCGATGGATTATGAGTTAGACATTGACATTGCTTATGAAGCTATAGAAAAATTGTTAAATGAACCAGCTGGAAAATATGCCATGAGATTTGGCACATATGATGAAGCCTAGACCCGAATATCTATTGGTCTACAAATTGAAAATATGGGGAGGAAAAAGAATAAGATAGTCAAGACCTTAAAAACAAAATTTGATATCACTGATGAATAATTGCACAAGTTAGTTGATGATACCGAGGAGAAGACCTCAGTCGGTAAAGATGAAGAACCTGAACAAGATACTGATGCCACCAAATATGATGAAGCAAAAGTTGAGGCACCTAAGGCTAAAAAGGGAAAAAACTTAAAGAATGAGTCTCCACCAAAGAAAAGATCACAATTGGTGACAACAGATTCACCACCTTTAAAGAAAGGAGTTGCGAAGATAACAAGGCCCTCACCAAAATTCACATATCAAACAAGGAAACAGAAGGGCACTACCAAGAATCCAGCACCGAGACAAAGAAAGAAATATGTGAGGAAAAAGGATGACAAGGATGATTATGACAACAATCCTAATCAATTTAAGGTTGTACAAAAGAAAGCACCTCAGACCATTGATGAAATTGCAGAGGCAATCAGAAAAACCAGACGGTTAGGACATCCTAAGATACATGCATATGTAGATCTGACTACCGAGCACAAAGATAAACTTGAAGAAGCAATCATAGGTATGATGATCAACTTTAAACAAGTTCCTGTTGAATTTTCTATTTACATTGCCTCTGAAATATATGCTAAGATATCAACATGATGGTCATATGCACTCACCACTAAGAAATAGATGAGAGAGGAAGCTCTCACTCTAATTAAATTTGTTTGTATAATAGATAAAATAAATGATATTATGCAGCAGTATGCCAAGAAATTTCCTAAGAAGGCATGAACATTGAATATCCTACAAGGAAATGTGAAGGAAGTGGATATAGAGAGCACCCAAATACAGAAAAAACTACTGAATCCACTTGAGGAAATCAAAGGCACCGAGGAAGCAACATACATTGCATATACAGTCGATACTAAGGGAAATTGAACGAATACAAAATTGATAACAATTGATATTGATGATGCAACTATTGACAATGTACTAGATAGTATTCCTGAACTGTTGACAAATCTAGGACATCCGGAGATCACAATTAATGATATAACTGAAGGTGATCCTGATGATAAGCCTAAAGAAGATGAGACAATCAGAGATACCAAGATCATAGATGAGTAAGACACTACAGAGGTCGCCCAAGCAATGGTACTTGGCCAGTTGCCTATTTTGGTACAAGCTATTGAGATAGAGAGTGAAGCACAATAGAAGACATCCAAGATGGTTACAAACACAAATGAAGACAAGGGTGATACACAAGGTACATAGACCGAGCACAGTGGTGGAACAACACAAGGTGATGCACCTAAAGATACCACTGATGCAACAGAAAAAGGTGAAGGTAACACAGAAACATTGACGATAGACACTTCCACTACTGAAACCAGGTTAGCTGCTGAAGTACCTTCACAATTCATCACACCGAGTACCGAGCCAGCCAAGCAAGAAACTGAGCAAAAGGCTCAATTAGCATTGACACTATCCCCTTCATCGAGAACTAAAGAGAAGAAGAAGAAAAATAAGAAAGGAAGCAAGGCTTCCATGACACTTGATGAGATCATTGAAATCCATGATTGTGATCCACGGACACTTGACCCTGAATCTTTAACAACGTATGGTGAACTCTACACCCAAAAAGTAGCACATGATAAGCTGAGGCAGGAACGCAAAATGGCACAGGTGCTAGAGACCACTAAGGAGATTGTCATGCAAGTTGTTCCTGATGTGAACATCGATGAACCAACCCTGAACATCGATGAACCGACCCCTATACTTGATCAACTTTCACTTCTCACCGAGGCAATTAGAAAACCAGATATTGAGGCCTAGAAGAAAATGGAAGAGAGAATCATAAAAAAGATACAGTACAAATTTACTGAAAAGATCAGCCAGGCAGTGGCAGTAAACAAGGTAACATTGTTAGAATTTGTAAATGGATTAGAAACTATTCTATCTGAAGCCATTAAAATGCTACAACAATTAAGCACTTTAGATCACTTCACTACCAAGATTAGTGAAAAGATGCAGAAATTAGATCAAGATCTCACAGATAGTGCTAATAGTCTGTCAACTGAGCAACATGCATTGCAGATGCATTACACCAAGGTTCTCCAAAACCAACTATTGAGACTAAATTTGAAGAAAGAAGAGGATAAGATGAAAGAACAAGTAACCGAGCTATAGGCAACATTACTACCACATTTAGTTATGATGCATAAGCATGTGACATTGGCAAAGAATTTGATTTCCACCCAAGAAATGTCAGTCATAGAAAGCATATATGATATGCATGCTTAGATAAAGTTAGAACTATTGACCCTTGAGAATTTAAAGGAGGAATGGGAGAAGCTAATGGAAAATCTCAAGCAAGCCCATCCTAACATTTTTGACAAATTGTAATTTGTATTCCTTTTCTCATTATTTTAAAAAAAGGGGGAAATATATGTATATACATATAGTAAAGGGGGAAACCATAATCAGGGGAATTCATATACATATACCGAGCATGTACAAAGGGGGATTCACTATGTATAATAATTTGTAAATGATAAATTTTTGATACTAATGCCAAAGGGGGAGAATGTTACTCCAAATGAGCTTTGAAGGTTGTCATTAGTATTCATGCTCAAATGGACAGTTGGTAACAACTTCACAAAAAGACTAGTCAGGATAATCACCAAAGTACAGAGTTAACTGAGAGCACTGATCACAAGTAGAATTAATCGAGTGCAGTGATTACCGAGAAGACAGAATTTACCGAGCAGCAGTATAACCAAGATACATAGATAATACTGAGCACCGAGAGCCAACATTTACCGAGTGGACCAGAGGCCACATAAAAGTTTATTATGGCACATCATTCTAGGTAAAAGAAAATTGCTAACTTGGATAACAATTTACAATGATCGAGGACGATATTGATTACTGATTTACAACATTAATTGTTTATATCTCCAATGTTTAGATGATCAAGGTAAATCACGTACACCATTGATCTTAGGTTAAGGATGTTATTGTAAAACCCTAATTAGGTCATAAAGTTTGATATATATAATGTAAAGATGTCATTTGTAAAGTATGTTGATCAAGCAATGATCAAGTAGCCACTATACTACGGACATCAGAGATCAGACAAGGATTTTAGGACAAAGACTACATAGCAGTAATTAGTTTTCAGAACATAGGAAAGGCTACCGAGAAGAACATAGTAGAAGGTATTATCATTCATAGTAAGGTGATATATTTTATATGCACTTAAAGGATCTATATCAACAATAGTGAGATTGTATTTTTTCATATCACAAATCTGTTACTTTATAACAATTGTAATAGACCCCAAAATCTCCTAACAGAGAAGACTTAACCATCTTTATGTAAATATCTTAACCGAGTGCACACATACTTTGTATTGCTAAATCCTCTCACGAGGTAGATCTAATCGATCTCATTGTTACTCCTAACAAGGTAAGATCATTAGAAGCGATCAATCTTTGTAAGCTTTAACATGCTACTTTATTTACTGTAGTAGTGAAGTTTTGTGGGTCTCATCCCCACCACAATTTTTACCTTCTAACAGGGGTTTTCTGCGATACCAAAATACTAGTGTCATGAGTACTTAAATTTCATGTATGTGTATTCTTTACTTTACATGCATTTACATATCAGCAGCAAAATTATATGTTTGGTGTATGCAATCTACTCAGTTGGTTATTACAAAATATTTGGTTACAAAGATTAGATAAAAATTTTTAAGGCCTCCCCTCTCAGTACACACCTCTCCATTATCCCAACACCACATGCTGCACATGAGATTCTTGTATTTTAGTCCCATGGTATTGATGTTCCTTGTCAGTTGCTTGGTGAACTCTCTCGGTTAGGGACACATTTATCATTTCTCATTTGGAACCTTCCATCTTCAGATTTGTGACCATATTTATTGCAAGTGTTGCAGTAGCCATCAACCTTAGGCTTCCTTGTGTTGTTAACAATCCTTGATCTGCACTCAAATTCTTGATGTCCATATTTTTTGCAATGATAACAGTAACCATCAAACTTTGGAGTACTCGGTGATTTACCTCTTTTGCTGCTACACACATTTGTTGTATGTCTAGGTTTCCCATAGTAATAGAAAGTAGACTTATTTTAATTTGGTGGGGAAGCAATATCTTGGTTGTCAGGTTGGTTAGAGGACTCTCCTTTCTCAGTTCTGTTGTTTCCATTGAATCCAAGTTTAGTTTTGTCTCTCGGTTGCTTCTGACTTCTAATCTGCTTGTCTAATGTCTTTAATGCTTCTTCACTTCATTTTAGTACTTCATTGTATTCTCTTTCTAATTTTAGTTCACTATTCAATCTTTCAACATCAGTCTTCAGTGCCTAGTTCTCAAATTGTCTTCTGGTTATCTCTAGATTTGCATTCACGAACTGATTGGTCAAAGCATGGTGAGCTTGGATCATTCTCATGATCTCATTGTATTTTTCAATTAGAATTATCTCAGATTGTCTTTTTTCTTCTTTAGCCATCCTTTGTGCATCTTCAAATTTTCCTTTAGATTTAGGTATCTCATCCATTCTGATTCATTGTACTTCCTAATCTTTCTTTATCAGGCTTATCTGCTTGGTAAGTGTGTCATTGTTTTCAATTAGGTCTGCAATGGTTGTATCATATTCATCATTAGGCTTCCTTCTGATGCAGTCTCAAGTATATCAACATGTTCCTGTGAGGACTTCAATTCATTACATAAGTGCTTTCTCACCCTTAGTGAATTTTTCCAGCTTTCTTCTTAGATCATTGATCACCTCTTGTGCATTTTCCAATTCAAACTCAAGACTCTCAATCTTCTTAGCTTTCGTATAACTTTCCACAGTTGTGATCTTTTACGCTTAGGTGGTTAAACCCATATTTCAAGAGTCCAATCTCTGGTACCAATTGTTGGATTAACTAAGCAAAGTTAAGTACTGAGAGGGGGGGGGGGGGGGGGAANGGGGGGGGGGGGGGGTGAATCAGTGTTATTAAAAATTTTAAGCATACAAACTGATTATTTACCCAACTAAATATATTGCAAGGAAAAATTGTAAAGCATATAACTCAAAACTTGAAAGCACATCTCATGAAACCATGATTTTTGGTCACGCAGAAATCCTTTGTTAGAGGAAAAAATTGTGGTGGGGATGACACCCAGAATCCTTCACTACTATAGTAAAAAGGTTGCTTAGTTAGAGCTACAACATTAGCTAATTCATATAGCTTATACTATTAGGAGTACAATAAGACTTATTCAGTCTACATTGCTAAAGAATTTTACAATCTCTAATCTAAGAGATGTACCCTGTTAAAGGATTTACAAAATGATACCTATTACTATTCTTGGAAATACAACCATTACTTTTTTCTCTTGATCTTCACCATATATTGTAGTGGCATTGCATTAAATGTCAATATGACTCATGTTTACCAAAATTGTTACTGTTATTCCTTCCTCGGTAACATACTTCATAATTTCAGTGGCTCGGTAACTGTTATGCACTGCTCGGTGCTTGGATTTCTTGGTGTATTACCAACTGACTCGGTGTGAATCTTTCTACTTTATCAACTACCCTTATACTTTCCCCTCCTTTCACCGAATGACTTACTTATTCAATATGACTTTGACAAAACTAATGACAAAAAAATAACTATATAGGAGTATTAAAAATTTCTCTTCAAGAATACGATAAAAGTTTGCTACAACAATCTTACATATATAGATCCCATCTGCTTTACTTAGCTTGCAATAAAATAATCTTTCCTTGCTTTCTTTGGCTTTATATCATATCTAAAATTACTCTTGATTTTATGCAACCTCGCAAACTTAGAAATATTCTATTAAAGAATAAAAAACAAAGTTGTTGCTAAATATCCAACTCGAGTTGTTTAAAGAAACTCCACTCCACCTTCCTAGCTAAAAAACAAAAATCAACATCAAGATCTAACTATAAGGTGGTATCTTAGAAGTGTAGAATTGTAATTAACTTTCTTTCAATGTAAGGAGTAAATTTTTATAAATATTACATATACAAACTCCTAATAACTACAATAAGGCTTTTGGAAAATCAGGTGGTAAGTGTCAGACACAAATTAATTCTCAATGATTATCTTCTGACAATATCTTAACCTGACATATAAATGACACATTGTAAACATCTTAATATAAGGAAATTTGGTTTCAACTTGAAAGGAATTCCCATGTTCTTTAATCTGTCCTGTGCACCATTGTTCTATGCCCTACTTTGCTTTTTGAACTTTTGGTGTCCAAAAGGTAATTCTTAGGATCGAGAAGAATTAATATTAGATTGGACCCTATTAGGGAAGAACCCTCTATTAGGAAAGAACCCCCTATTAAACAATCATAATATCGAATTAAATATCCCCGTCTGTCAAAGTATGAAATGAATAGAGTGACGGTTATTTGAGTTGTTGAATTCCAAACTGTTTTAGGTAATGCGTGTAAGGTGTGGTGGTTTAATTTTGGGATTTTTACACTTTGCGACAACAAGAAATAATGGGAGTGAACCAGACACAAAACGCAGGAATGGGAAATTTGTGATGGAAAATAGTTTAGGAACCTGTAAATAGGTTTTAGGTAATGAGAAATTTATTTTAAGGTGTGAGACAAGCTTTTTGGTTAATTGTGGAAAGTGAAGTCTATGATATAAAGTCTATTAGCTAATAAGTTAACCTTAAAATAAAAATGAGTGGATTTTAGACACATGAAATAAAATTAATATGATAATATCAAATGAAAATTGCAATTATACTCTAAATAGTAATAATGAAGATAGATTGGTTATCCTTGTAGCCAATGTGTTCGATGATTATTTTCTAAGGATAGTGAGATTTATACATTTCAAAATCTATGGATGTTTCATACAATCCTATGTGTGGATCAAAATTAGAATCATTTTACTTTCATATATTTACCTAGGATTTAAATGAGGAAACACCGATTTCATTTACCCTAAGCTTACTTATAAGCTAGGAAACAACATCGTGAAGAACTACAAGGATCCAAAAAGGACAATGGAAGATGGAGGTTAGGAGTGCATAAACTATTAGAATCGTGTGTGCCAATTAATTATGCTTTAGATTAGGTTCACATCCACAAGCTTGATCAATAACCATGAACTTGATCCCTTTTGACAAAATTGTGTTGAATAATCTTGTGAATTCTTAGGATCAGGAAGAATTAATATTAGATTGGACCCTGTTAGGAAAGAACCCTCTATTAGGAATGAACCCCTTATTAAACAATCATAATATCAAATTAAATATCCCCGCCTGTCAAAGTATGAAATGAATAGAATGACGGTTATTTGAGTTGTTGAATTCCAAATGTTTTAGGTGATGCGTGTAAGGTGTGGTGGTTTAATTTTGGGAGTTTTACACTTTGCAACAACAACAAATAATGGGAGTGAACCAGACACAAAATGCAGGAATGGGAAATTGGTGATGGAAATAGTTTAAGAACCTGTAAATAGGTTTTAGGTAATGAGAAATTTGTTTTAAGGTGTGAGACAAGCTTTTTGGTTAATTGTGGAAAGTGAAGTCTATGATGTAAAGTCTATTGGCTAATAAGTTAACCTTAAAATAAAAATGAGTGGATTTTAGACACATGAAATAGAATGAATATGATAATATCAAATGAAAATTGCAATTATACTCTAAATAGTAATAATGAAGATAGATTGGTTATCCTTGTAGCCAATGTGTTTGATTATTATTTTCTAAGGATAGTGAGATTTATACATTTCAAAATCTATGGATGTTTCATACAATCATATGTGTGGATCAAAAATAGAATCATTTTACTTTCATCTATTTACCTAGGATTTCAATGAGGAAACGCCGATTTCATTTACCCTAGGGTTACTAAGCTAGGAAATAACATCATGAAGAACTACAAGGATCCAACAAGGACAATGGAAGATGGAGGTTAGGAGTGCATAAACTATTAGAATCATGTGTGCCAATTAATTATGCTTTAGATTAGGTTCACATCCACAAGCTTGATCAATAACCATGAACTTGATCCCTTTTGACAAAATTGTGTTGAATAATCTTGTGATTTCTTAGGATCAGGAACAATTAATATTAGATTGGACCCTGTTAGGAAATAACTCTCTATTAGGAAAGAACCCCCTAATAAACAATCATAATATCAAATTAATTATCCTTGTCTGTCAAAGTATGAAATGAATAGAGTGACGGTTATTTGAGTTGTTGAATTCCAAACTGTTTTAGGTGATGCGTGTAAGGTGTGGTGGTTTAATTTTGGGAGTTTTACACTTTGCGACAACAACAAATAATGGGAGTGAACCATACACAAAATGCAGGAATCAGAAATTGGTGATGGAAAATAGTTTAAGAACCTGTAAATAGGTTTTAGGTAATGAGAAATTTGTTTTAAGGTGTGAGACAAGCTTTTTGGTTAATTGTGGAAAGTGAAGTCTATGATATAAATTCTATTGGCTAATAAGTAAACCTTAAAATAAAAATGAGTGGATTTTAGACACATAAAATGAAATGAATATGATAATATCAAATGAAAATTGCAATTATACTGTAAATAGTAGTAATGAAGATAGATTGGCTATCCTTGTAGCCAATGTGTTTTATTATTATTTGCTAAGGATAGTGAGATTTATACATTTCGAAATCTATGGATGTTTCATACAATCCTATGTGGATGAAAATTATAATCATTTTACTTTCATTTATTTACCTAGGATTTCAATGAGGAAACACCAATTTCATTTACCCTAGGGTTACTAAGCTAGGAAATAACATCATGAAGAACTACAAGGATCCAACAAGGACAATGGAAGATGGAGGTTAGGAGTGCATAAACTATTAGAATCGTGTGTGCCAATTAATTATGCTTTAGATTAGGTTCACATCCACAAGCTTGATCAATAACCATGAACTAGATCCCTTTTGACAAAATTGTGTTGAATAATCTTGTGAATTCTTAGGATCAGGAAGAATTAATATTAGATTGGACCATGTTAGGAAAGAACCCCCTATTAAACAATCATAATATCGAATTAAATATCCCCGTCTGTGAAAGTATGAAATGAATAGAGTGATGGCTATTTGAGTTGTTGAATTCCAAATTGTTTTAGGTGATGCGTGTAAGGTGTGGTGGTTTAATTTTGGGAGTTTTACACTTTGCGACAACAATAAATAATGAGAGGGAACCATACACAAAATGCAGGAATGGGAAATTGGTGATGGAAAATAGTTTAAGAACCTGTAACTAGGTTTTAGGTAATGAGAAATTTGTTTTAAGGTGTGAGACAAGCTTTTTGGTTAATTGTGGAAAGTGAAGTCTATGATATAAATTCTACTAGCTAATAAGTTAACCTTAAAATAAAAATGAGTGGATTTTAGACACATGAAATAAAATGAATATGATAATATCAAATAAAAATTGCAATTATACTCTAAATAGTAATAATGAAGATAGATTGGTTATCCTTGTAGCCAATGTGTTTGATTATTATTTTCTAAGGACAGTGAGATTTATACATTTCAAAATCTATGGATGTTTCATACAATCCTATGTGTGGATCAAAACTAGAATCATTTTACTTTCATCTATTTACCTAGGATTTCAATGAGGAAACACCAATTTCATTTACCCTAGGGTTACTAAGCTAGGAAATAACATCATGAAGAACTACAAGGATCCAACAAGGACAATG
>MU226763.1:1563519-1587840 GCA_018584345.1 Thuja plicata
CCAATTTCATTTACCCTAGGGTTACTAAGCTAGGAAATAACATCATGAAGAACTACAAGGATCCAACAAGGACAATGGAAGATGGAGGTTAGGAGTGCATAAACTATTAGAATCGTGTGTGCCAATTGATTATGCTTTAGATTAGGTTCACATCTACAAGCTTGATCAATAACCATGAACTTGATCCCTTTTGAAAAAATTGTGTTGAATAATCTCATGAATTCTTAGGATTAGGAAGAATTAATATTAGATTGGACCCTGTTAGGAAAGAACCCCCTATTAAACAATCATAATATCTAATTAAATATCCTCGTATGTCAAAGTATGAAATGAATAGAGTGATGGTTATTTGAGTTGTTGAATTCCAAACTATTTTAGGTGATGCGTGTAAGGTGTAGTGGTTTAATTTTGGGAATTTTACACTTTGCAACAACAACAAATAATGGGAGTGAATCAGACACAAAACGTAGGAATGGGAAATGGGTGATGGAAAATAGTTTAAGAACTTGTAAATAGGTTTTAGGTAATGAGAAATTTGTTTTAAGGTGTGAGACAAGATTTTTGGTTAATTGTGGAAAGTGAAGTCTATGATATAAAGTCTATTGGCTAATAAGTTAACCTTAAAATAAAAATGAGTGGATTTTAGACACATGAAATAAAATTAATATGATAATATCAAATGAAAATCACAATTATACTCTAACTAGTAATAATGAAGATAGATTGGTTATCCTTGTAGCCAATGTGTTTGATTATTATTTGCTAAGCATAGTGAGATTTATACATTTCAAAATCAATGGATGTTTCATAAAATCCTATGTGTGGATCAAAATTAGAATCATTTTACTTTCATCTATTTACCTAGGATTTCAATGTGGAAACACCGATTTCATTTACCCTAGGGTTACTAAGCTAGGAAATAACATCATGAAGAACTACAAGGATCCAACAAGGACAATGGAAGATGGAGGTTAGGAGTGCATAAACTATTAGAATCGTGTGTGCCAATTAATTATGCTTTAGATTAGGTTCACATCCACAAGCTTGATCAATAACCATGAACTTGATCCCTTTTGACAAAATTGTGTTGAATAATCTCATGAATTCTTAGGATCAGGAAGAATTAATATTAGATTGGACCATGTTAGGCAAGAACCCTCTATTAGGAAAGAACCCCCTATTATAAACAATCATAATATCGAATTAAATATCCCTGTCTGTCAAAGTATGAAATGAATAGAGTGATGATTATTTGAGTTGTTGAATTCCAAATTGTTTTAGGTGATGCGTTTAAGGTGTAGTGGTTTAATTTTGGGAGTTTTACACTTCGCGAAAACAAAAAATAATGGGAGTGAACCAGACACAAAATGCAGGAATGGGAAATTTGTGATGGAAAATAATTTAAGAACCTGTAAATAGGTTTTAGGTAATGAGAAATTTGTTTTAAGGTGTGAGACAAGCTTTTTGGTTAATTGTGGAAAGTGAAGTCTATGATATAAAGTCTATTAGCTAATAAGTTAACCTTAAAATAAAAATGAGTGGATTTTAGACACATGAAATAAAATGAATATGATAATATCAAATGAAAATTGCAATTATACTCTAAATAGTAATAATGAAGATAGATTGGTTATCCTTGTAGCCAATGTGTTTGGTTATTATTTGCTAAGGATAGTGAGATTTATACATTTCAAAATCTATGGATGTTTCATACAATCCTATGTGTGGATCAAAATTAGAATCATTTTACTTTCATCTATTTACCTAGGATTTCAATGAGGAAACACCAATTTCATTTACCCTAGGGTTACTAAGCTAGGAAATAACATCATGAAGAACTACAAGGATCCAACAAGGACAATGGAAGATGGAGGTTAGGAGTGCATAAACTATTAGAATCGTGTGTGCCAACTAATTATGCTTTAGATTAGGTTCACATCCACAAGCTTGATCAATAGCCATGAACTTGATCCCTTTTGACAAAATTGTGTTGAATAATCTTGTGAATTTTTAGATAAATAGAATACAAGGTCATGATCTTTATAGTTTAAGTACGTAATTTATTTAATGATGCTACTCTTTATAGTTGAAGCACACAATTTATTTATTTATAGAATCTGTGGACATATGAACATCTATCTAAACTCCAAAATAATAACGACAATAAATGAATGGACTTTTACATAGTTGCGACGACACCTGCAAAGCTACTTTTCTCATAATATAAATTTATATATATTAAATGAATAGTAATATAACTTCATGTCAAACGTAATAATGATATAAAACTTACAATGACAAAAAAAATGGCCTGCAAAGCTTTAGATAAATTAATGACAATATACTTACATAGCTGCCACGTTACCTTCAAAGTTTCAAATAATTTTCAATTTAGAGTTTGCACAGGGCGTCCAAATTAAGTACTTTTAGAAGGATTGGTAATATATAATAATTTAATCATGTATATATTTTTTAACTTTTTACTTTAAATTTGATTGTCATTTATATGTCAAAGTATTAAATAATAGTAATAAAAATAATATTACTAATTTTAATTAATTATGAAATAGTTCTTTAGTAAAATGTTAAATATAGTTATTGATATCTGATTAAGATAATGATAAATTTATGGCTCCTTTTACGATTGGGGAATTACATAAGGTGGTTTTTTTTGTCTCGTATCAGACAAGGCTCTAGGGCTTGATGGGTTTACAACATTATTGGAAGAATCGAGAATGCTGAAAAACTTTAATTCCACCAATATTGCCCTTATTCCAAAAGTGAAGAATCCAAAAACTTTTGTAGACTTTTTCCCAACCTTATTTCCCCGGAGTAGCCAGAGAGAAAATTCTGTCATAAAGCTTGATATGATGAAAGTTTATGACAGAGTATGTTGGGACTTTTTGTTTAAACTACTTGATCGGTTGGGCTTCTCAACTAGATGGTGTAAGTGGATAAGAGAATGCATATCAGGTGCATGGTTCTCAGTACTAATTAATGGGTTTCCAGCTGGATATTTTCCCTCGTCTCAAGGATTCAGACAGGGTGATCCTCTGTCTCCAATTATTTTTATCATAATGGCTGAGGCACTTAGTAGGACAATTAAAAGTCAGCATGAAAAGGGATTATGGAATGGTGCTCAAATTAGTGGACCTCTGATTTCAGTGATGCACTCCTTATTTGCTGATGATACCCTCTTATTTGGTATGGAAAGTTTGATGGAGGCTATACAGATCAAGAGGGCTTTAGATATGTATTGTTCAAAAATGGGTGAAAAGGTATGCGTACGACTCTTTGTCTAAGATTTTTATCCGAGTTTCCCACTTCTCATACTGCATTTACTATGGGAATTTTCTTTAGGGTTAGTTTATAATGGCTCCGGCCAACTTCGGCCCAGCAGTTGATGCTGGTGCTCAAGTTGCTGCTTCAAAAATTCATGGCACCTCCTCTGAACAAACACCCACGCAAGTTTGTCCCGAAGGTATTCCACGAGGTAACCCTGATATTGTGCTTAACATGCAAGAATTTGATGTTGCTTGTGATTGGTTGGAAAACATACCTTGATAGGGTATTTTGTGGGTCGCACTCCTCCTGAAACTATGCTCAAAGAGTGGGTCACCAAGAGCTGGACTCCTCATGGAGTCTTTCTTGAGGGTGTACAAAACCTTACTAAAGGTTTTTTTCTATTTCATTTTTCTAACCCTTCTCAAGCTGAGGCAGTTTTTAGCTGTGGCCCTTGGACGGTTCGTTCATCCTTGCTTGTGTTTCAGAGGTGGTCTCGAGACTTTACTATCTCGGACAACAAGAAACTTAGGGTTCCCGTATGGGTTGAGTTTCCTAGTCTCCCATTTCCATGTTGGCCTTTTATTGAGTCCATTTCCAAAACCCTTGGAAAAATCATTACTATGGAGCATGGTAATGTTTTCAATCCTTGTCTGTAAAAGTGTATTTGCATTGAAGTTGAACTCTCCAAGGACCTCAAGTACTATGTTGAGATTCAGGTCAGCCCTCACACTTTCTACCAAAAGGTGATTTATTTGAACCTTCCAAACACTTGATCTAGGTGCCAGTTAGCAGATCATAAGATTAAGGACTGCCCTTTGGCTGTTCCCCAGGTCAAGCCTCAGCCAAAGGAAGCTCCTGCTAAAAATGTAGAGACTGGAAAAAAAGAAGAATGGACAATGGTTGTGCGAAAAGGAAAGACCTCTTCAAATCCCAAGCAGACACCCGTTGCTTCCACTTCTATTCCTCTACCAGTTCTTTCGGCTGGAGAGAAATTTCTAGCCATCGATGACCTGTTGGTGGGTCAACAAATGCCAAACCCTATTTCATAGGGGAAATCCCCAGCTGCATGGTCTACCACCTCTAGGGTGGTGCACACTCTGCAAGTTGTGTCTTCAATTGCTACTTCATAGACATTGTGTTGCTCTCGCAGCCCTGACAGTCATTCGAAAGACCCAAATGAAAAGCAACGGTTTATCTCGCCTAGAGATTTACCCACCACCTTTGGTTCCATCCCAACCTTTTTGTAGAATATTTTTTCCTCTCTTGAGGAAGAGGAAGACATGCAAGAGTTTTCATGAATTTTTTTATCCTAGAATGTGCAAGGTCTAACCGACCTCTCCAAAAAGTATTATGTTCGGGATATCCGTTGCAGACTTTGAAGCCTAGATATTTTGTGTTTGTAGGAAGTTTAAATTTTTGGTTTTTTTCTTACTCCTGCTTATCGTGTCATTTGGCCGGATGACATTGTGTTTTCTTCTCAACATGAAGCTGGTAGAGGTGGTGTCATTACTATTTTATCACCTTGTTTTCAATCTGCCATTATTGCTCATGGTTCAGATCCTATGTAGTGAGTTACTTGTATTTTTTTGTCCTTCAATTATCATTCCTTTGGTATAGTTAATGTTTATGCTCCCATTGATGTTGTGGAAAGATCTCACCTTTGGTGTTGGTTGGCATATAATTTGCGTCCAGCACCTTGGATTATGTGTGGGGACTTTAATATGGTTGAGCTGGCCTCTAACAAGGAAGAGATTCTACCTTTTTGGTGGACATCTGGAGAACGAAAAGGATGGTACTATATGCACAATAAATTGGGCCTTTTTTATCCAAATTCTAACCGTCGTCAGCAGAGTGGGGTCTGGCACACTTGGTCTAATTTTAGAGTTGTCTCTGACCGCATATTTAAGAGACTTGATCATGCTATGATTACTGCCCAATATTTTTTCTCTTTTTCTGAAGATTGGGAATTACCTGTCATTATGTTGCCAAATGTGACTTTTTCTGATCATTACCCCCTTTTTTTCCATCACGTGGAAATCTGTTGCTCGACAGGCTGTTAGAACTCTTTTTTTTTTCTCAACACGTCTATGCTGACTCATACTTCCACCATTTCTCAAATTCTTTGGGTTTGGAGTTTGGAGCCTCAGCCTCACAACCACACTAGTTGGATCCCATGGTGGAATGATGCAATCACCTGTACTTCCATCTTTCTCCGCATCTACGGTCGCTGACTATCCATGTACAAAAAGCGTTCTTATGAAGCTAACACTAAAGCTCTAGCTTTGAATCCTTTTGATTCTGAGCTTCAGCTTAAGCTCGATAAACTTTACCATGAGAAGAAAATTGCTGAAACCTATGCTGCTAGGGAAGCTCAATTCAAAGCTCGCCTCTACTGGTTGGAGGTGTGCGATCAATATTCTAAAGAATTTTTTCACGCTCTTAGAGCCCGTCATACCAACTTTGGGATAAAAAAGATCAAGCATTGTTATGAAACTCTCTCAGATCTTCCTGTTATTCCTCAATCTTTTTTTCAACACTATGAAAGAGTGTTTTATTCACAGGGAACTTCGGTTTCTAGGGAAGAGGCTCTTAGAGCATGTATTATTGTTACTCCAAACCACATGGCGGTCGAGCAGTGCACATTCTGTGAGAAAATTCTCACCATTAGTGACCTTAAGGAGGTTGTATTTTTGATGGCTAATGACAATTCCCTGGGTGTGATGGCTTTCCTTGTGAATTTTACAAGCATTTGTTGGATTTTATAGGCCCTGATCTCCATAAAGTTTATTTCGAAGCATACCACAATAAAAGTTTGGGATCTATTTTAACAAAGGAAATATTAAATTCATACCTAAAGTTAGTGATCCAGAGGATAAATATAATTGGAGGCTCATCACCTTGTTGAATGTCTCCTACAAGATCATTGCTAAGGCTTTGGCTCTTAAAATTAGACATCTCCTTCCTTTGATTGTCCGACCAGAGAAAACAGGTTTCATTAAGTCTATATATATCCTTGACAATATCATTACGGTCTGGGAAGGGATGGAATGGGCACATCAGTCCAAACAACACACTGTGTTCCTTAAAATTGACTTTTCCAAAGCTTATGATCGCATTGAATGGACTTTCATACTTGTCATGTTGCAAGCTATTGGTTTTGGCCACAATTTTTTGTAGTCTGTGGAGATGCTTTTTGGTGATGCCTCTGCTTGTATATCTATCAATGGTAACCAGTCTGAAGCCTTTGGTATTTTTAGGTCTATTTGCTAGGGTTGTCCGTTGGCTCCTTCTATGTATGTTCTTGCTAATGAAGGCTTTGGTTTCTTTCTTGCCAATTCTATTTCCTCTGGTTGGTGCGTCACATCTCTCTACCAGATTATTATTCTCATCTTGGCAATGGTCACTTTTTTGATGATTCATTCCTCACTCTCATTGAGGATGAGGACAATATCTTTAATGCCTTGCAATGCTTGTTTACTTTTTGTCTTGACTCTAGGTCTGCTATACAATGACATAAGACCCTTTGTTACAGACAATATTTTCTTCTAGATCCTCCTTGGCAGGCTCAGTTTGATTGGAAGAGGGTTCAACATTGGGAAGTTTTTTCTTCCTGGGTATTTCCTTTGCTTTTCAAGGCTCTCCAGTGGAATTATGGAATGTTGTGCTTGCTAAAATTGAAAAGAAGGTTCAATATTGGATTTCTAAACCCCTCTCTCTTGCGAGAAAATTTCAGATCTGCTCTAAGGTTTTGGCTGCCACCTATGTTTATTATTCTTCATATTGGGCTCCTTCTAAAGCTTCTTATCTTAACTTGGAACGCCTTCTTAGAGATTTTTTCTGGGCTTCAGGTGTCGATCATCACATCTTTCACAGAGTGGCTTGGGACTACTATTGTCTTCCTAGAGATTCTGGTGGTCTTGGACTTCTCTCCACTCAGAGACAAGGGCTTTCTCTCTATGCAAAATGGATCATTTGTGCTCTGACAGGCGATGAAGCTTGGAAAATCCTAGTTAGGCATTGTATTTCTTCAAGGTATCCTTCTCACAACCCAGCTTGGAAGGGGATCGATCTGCAAACTCTCCTCATTATGTGGGAGCCTGTGCATATCCTGGGTACTTTTTTTGTTAAGAGCATCTGGAAGGCCTGGGAAGAAATCAAGCCTTGGCTTTGTTTGGATGGGGATGGATTTCATAATGGGATTTCATTGAATCAACATAGCCTTTGGTGGTCTCTATTGTTTTTCATTCAGGGTATCCCTCTTGCTAAGACTCAAGGTGCCCATGCTCTACATTTTTTCAAATGTGGCATCCAGACACCTAAGGATCTCTTTTCTAGGGTCACTATGAGTCTCCATCTTGGGAAGACATGCAAGTCCAGTTCTATCTGGCTCGTCCAAATTGTTAGACTTTTGATCTGTTGGTCTCTGCCATTCCAGATCATTTACTGCATAAGTTGGGTATTCAGTCTGTTCAACCTTGCTGGTGGAAGGACTGGAAATGGTATCCTACTACGCCTCTCAGCAACTACAAGCCTAAGATGGGCTATCAGTGGTTATCTCCTCATCTCCCTATGGTTGACCCACTTAACTAGAGATGACATTTAAATTATTCAAGTCATCACTGGAGCTCTCACTTCCAGACCATATGGTCTACTATTAATGAACCCAAAATGACTTTCTTTTCTTGGTTTCTGCTATTCCAAGGTCTTTCTTTGGGCCCTCAGCTCAAATTCCTGGGTGTTCCTAACCCTCAGTATCCCTTTTGTGGAAATCCTGAGTCTTTTTTGCACATTTTTTGGTTCTGTAGGAGAGCTCAACAGTATTGGCAATGAATTCATGATTTTTTTAAGCCTTTCCGACCCGAGCCCTTCTCTTGGAATATGATAGTCCTTGGCGACTCTCTGAGACTTCCTTCTAAGTTTACCTAGATTTGGCATACTTTCAGGATGGATATTTTGTTTAATCTATGAAAAGATAGGACTGTTGTTCTTTTGACTCACAAATTTCTTGACATAAATGTTGTTTTGTACACTAAAGCTTGTATATGTACTAATGTAATGATGTAGATTCAAGTAAAGCCAATAAAATGGCACTAAAGGTGTCCCACCTTCATGAGCTTCTCAATCATTGGGGCAATTCTCCTTGTACGGTTTCCAGAGTGCCTCCTGATTGTGTTTCTGTAGGTGGCACTCCGCCCCGGGGTCGCAGCTCATCGCTCCCGCACTCCGCAGCCACAAGCTCCCTGCCACCGCTCTCCTAGAGGTGGCGATGATACTTGGCAGAGATGCTCAACCTCTCCACCTTGCCGCGGCTCTGGTTGGTCCCCGGGCCCAGTCATGTTTTCTCTTCCTGGTGCTCCTGTTGTTCGTGGTGGTTCTACTTGGATGGAGGCCAACTCCTCCAAGTGGTCCTTCCCCATCCTGGCTTTGGCTATTTCTCCACCTCGGGCGGAGGAGAAAGAAAAATAAAATGAAGATTTTTCTGATGATTGGTCGGTTCCTAACCCACCTATTAATCGCAGGGATGCCTAGGGACATGATGACAAAGATCCTCCTCCTTTGGGGTCACCGTCGGGGTCACAGCTCTTCAGCTCTTCACTCCCGCACTCTGCGGTCACAAGCTCCCCACCACCGCTCTCCTAGAGGTGGTGATGATAGTTGGCGGTGGTGCTCGGCCTCTCCACCCTGTCATGGCTCTAGCTGGTCCCGATGCCCGGTGATGTTTGCTCCTCCTAGTGTTCCTGTTGTTCGTGGTGGCTACTTGGCCGGAGGCCAGCTCCTCCAAGTGGTCCTTACTCAGCCTGGCTCTCGCTATTTCTCCACCTCGGGCGGAGGAGAAAGAAAAATGAAATGAAGATGTTGTTGATGGTTGGTCAGTTCCTGATGCACCTATCAATCACATGGATGCCTGGGGATCTGATGACAGAGATCCTCCTCCTTCGGCTAGCAATGCTCTTGCCACCTGAAGGATTGCTTTATAAGTTTTTTTTGATGAATAGTTTCTAGTTTCTGTTTCTGGCCTGGTGTCATGTGAACTTTCGTGGGGTGATTTTATATCCCCCAACCCCTTTTGTGAATACATAACTTTAATATTTTATTAATAGGAAAGGCACTATTCATAAAAAAAATCTATTTGTTTAACATCAATGATACATTATCTCAGCAAATTGTTTCAATTCTATGATTCATAGTGGACCAATTTCCATCAATATACTTGGGAATTCCCTTCTTCATGGGTGAAAATAAGAGCACTTATTGGTCAGCCATAATTGATAGAACTAAAATTAGGATATTGGCATAGAAAGCAAGATGGCTTTCCTTCTCAGGCGGGATATTATTGGTAAAGATTGTTTTAATGACCATTCATAATTATTATATTGCTATCCTCAAAGCCCCAGTTGTAGTAGTAAATCAGATTGAGAAACTAATTAGAAATTTCCTATGGAAGACAAATTCATCATAGCAGAAAAATATCCCACTTGTATCACTACAAGACATGGGCAATTCAAAGTTTTCAGAGGGAGTTTGCCTACGTGATCTAACAAATAGAAATAAAGCATTTGGGGGAAATTTAGTGTGGTAGATGTATGCAAAACCATCTAAGGAACTTAATTCCTTCACCTCTTATGATTTAGTCATTAACCACTTCTAGACTGTATATACCCCATGCAAAAGTTTTAGTTAGGTCAATCCATTACAGTTTCTGCTTAGGAAGAAATGTTGAGAGAGTCAAAAGATAAAGAAAACAATTATTGTGGAGACTATTTCATCTCTTTAGAGCATTGTTCCATCATGTATAGTTGACACATCATGTAAAATAAAGGATAAATGTAAAAAAATTGTAAATGCAGTTAAAAAGTTAACAACTTCTATAGATAGTAAGATCCAAATGAGACAAGAAGTGACCAAACAAATGATACTATTGCAACTTGAGAATAAGTATAAAAAATCCTCCCCTGGTGGTGCGGGGATGGCGGCGGCTAATGATTATGTGGATATGTCTCTTGCAGGTTCTACTGGTATTTTGGTTGTCTATGTTGGCAGCCATGTTCGCTCTGGTTTGGTTGATGATCCTCTACATTGTTAGGATGAGGCAGCTAGAGTTGAAGAGGGTTGGATAACTGTTAAAGGAAAAAAATTCAAGATGTCCTCCTCCTCTTTTGATATGACTCTTTTTTCCCATCAGAAGGGTGCTAAAGGTAAATCTTAGATTTGGATTTGTTTTTAGCTTGGGTTTGCATGAAGGTTATTTCATGCATTGTTTCATCTAGGTTGTGGGTGCCTGTTGTAAAACCCTCTCAGTGGTCTAGATTTGTTCTATGTAGAGGTTATTATGGAATATCTTTTGTGACTTTTTTGTACAGGGTTTCGGGGCCCCTTCAAAACCTGTATTTACCTCAATCAAAAACAAGTATAAAAAATCATTTATATATCTACAGTCTCTTATTTAAGAAGGGCAATAATTACTTGAAGATGAAAACCTGCTATTTGATTATACCTTGGAATGACTTGAGGCCACAGAGAAGATCAAGCAATAAATGCACACCATCAAATTATCCATCCGAAATGCATACAAATCATACAATATATCATAAGATCTAGATGACTTTGGTAGAAATTCTTTGGAATAGTTGCAAAAGAAATTATTCTCCCTTCGGCAATAGGGAGAGAACATTATTGTTCTCTTGGGAAATCTTCAGGACATGTGCGCTCCATGTATCTCTTCTCTCGATTATACAATTCTCTTAGCCCAACAACTTACTATGGCCAATCTAGTCTCGATTGACAATGGCGAGGACCTTTTTGTCACAATTCGTGTTCATATCTACCTTCTCACACAGGCTACCGATGATTGGACTACCAATAAAGATAATTGCATTCCTAGGCTGCACAGGTTGAAGCAGTTCTTTGAGTCCATTAAGTCCAATAGTGCCTAAATATGTAAGTTGTGTTATGACCCCTTTTCATTGATGTCAAAAGGGGGAGTATAAATAAGAATAAATAAAATAAAAAATGTTTCTTTGTTTCTACAAAAAAAATGAAAAATATTTTGGAAAAGAAAAAGACAGAATGAAGATTGTCTCTCTTAGGGGGGATTTTTGCGATTTTCAAAAACAATTGCTAGTCTTCATAACTTTGGAGGTTTTACAATTTAAGTTGTAGATATTATATGAATTTTTGGCCTTCTAGAATATTTGGTTTTCCATCAATTATAAAGGGGGAGATTGTTAGGTTATCCTATTTTCTGGTTGTCATTGATAACATCATTTTTGATATATCGGTATAGCTTCTTACTGATATATCAATCTATCGGTACAACTTCTTACCGATATATCATTTTGATTCGGTCTTTTGTTTCACCAACATCGAAAATTATGGCATATGAACTTTTCAGTCCAGACCCAAATTGAGCGTACATGGGAAACATTTTTGGTATGGCTGACTATCGTTACACATTTCAGTTTGATTATGGATTTTGGGTCTCAGTTGACACAATCAGGTTTAGCCGATATGGAAGGGATGCATAAAAATGGTGATATATAATCAAGGCGGCCTCATCAGTTGTAATAATGTGTAATTGTAATGTAATATGATGTGTTGCAATAGATGTTATACATAAGTTATGTGATCTGTATATGCAAACTTTTGATGTAATCTTGAAAAGTGAAAGATTTGTAACTCACCGAGAATTGTACTCAGTGCATTTGTAGATGCACACTTATCAGTTCATTTTTGTATAAACAACTATTACTTATTTTTGTATTAGGATAGTGACAACCAGAAGTGAGCCACACTGGTAGTGAGCCACCCTATGCATTTGTTAACTGGTTACTTAATACTTGAGAGCTATACCTCTCTGTGGTCTTTTCCATCTTGGGTTTCCACACAAATTTTTTGTGTTATGTGTTGTTGTGTTGTTTACTTTTAGTTCTTTTATTTCAAGAAAGTTTAAAGTATTTTATGTGGACAATTACTCAAATATTTTAAATTTTTCAAGGGTATACTGATTCACCCCTCCCCTCTTAGTATACCGAACGTTCAACACTCTCAATGTCTGGAAAATGTCAGAAACAATATGAGGGGTATATGAAATATGTGTTCTCAAGCACTCACTTAGTTTCTCAAGACTAGACAATACATGGGTGCATATATCCTTGTACACCCCATCATATGTACGTATAGCAACTATCAATATCCTCATCTCAATATTAGCATACTGAAAGATACTAGTGATGTCAGGGACAACAGGCTCATTAGGATGTGCGTCATCATGAGGTGTGACATCATTAGGATGGGCCATCTAGGAGTAACATGTTTTGTTGCAAATTATATAAGTACATTATGTGTGTAACATGCAAACAAATTTGATATAAAACCATGCCATTAAATATAAACCGATATTAAAATCTAATATACATGTACAATTCTAAATGATGAAAATTAAATAATTATTTAATATTAACATGTACATCACCTAAATTAGATTGGAAATAACATGTACATAACCTATATTGGACTATAAATCAGATAAATTATAACATAAATGTATACATCCATAAAGTATGTTTTTCATGTATTTAAGGATTTATAAAAAGGGGACTGAGAGAGAGTGAGGGGATTGATATCTAGTGAGTATGTGTTAAGGGTTATAGAAAATGGATTGAGAGAGAAGGGGATTGAGATCTAGTGAGTGTGTGTTAAGGGTTTATAAAAAGGGGATTGAGAGATGGGGGGATTAGATCTAGTGAGTGTGTGGTAAGGATTTATAAAAAGGAGAGAGAGAGAGAGAGAGAGAGAGAGAGAGAGAGAGAGAGAGAGAGAGAGACCCAAGTATTTTTAAAGACATTCTAAAATGTTTCTATTTCTTTTTTAAATTTCTCCTTAAAAAAATATAATACAATAATTAAAAATTATAAAAATGAAACATATATACCTAAGTAACTAAACTTTAAGTTTTTCTAAGGTTTTCTAATCATTTTCTAAATTTTTCTAAGGTTATCTAATAATTTTCTAATTTTTTCTAAAGTATTCTAATAATTTTCTATATTTTTAAATTAAAAAACAATTGAAAATTACATAAAATGAAAATATATACTTGCATAAGATTAAATTATGATAACAAACTAAGTAAAAAAATATATAAAAAAAAAATTTAAAAATGTAAATAAACTAAAAAGTGAAGAAATTAGTGCACTTGGTATCAAATAGTGTCGATCTCCACACCAAAATAGCTTGAACATCGTTGAAAGTGGTCTCCTCCAGCTAGGGTCCTCGCTCTAACTCCAGTGGTAAGCATCTAAAGAGTATTTGAAAGTGACAAAATAACTGTCACATCCGGTTTATAAACAAAATCCAATAAAAAATGGGTTTGTGTAAACCACCTCACGTAACCAGGTTCACGTGAATAGGGTACCTCGCACGAACTACCCCGTGTCATGTGTTTCACCCAAAGTTCCTGGGGTACTTTGCGCAAACACCCTTCTTCATGCGAACGGGCTTACTTGGTGCAGATTTCATTTGCTTGCTTTTCCTTCGTGGGAAAAATTATACCCCACTGTTGTGGGGTCACCTTTTCATGAATGGAGACTCAAACATTCATTCAAAAAAAATCAAGAACTATGACTGACAAATAATACACTAAAGATACTCGGTCATTTCCTAGCTTCTTGTAGGGGATTTATCATGTATACAAAAGATTGCAACTCTAGAAGATCAAAACTGGCATATTGTCAACACAACTAAGTGAGACAAGCAATATGTCAAGTATATATTGACTCTAATAGCAACACAAGTATTAAAATAAATTTCGCACCCAAGTAAGATTTTATAATTTCTCACCTTTTCCTTCAAGAATATATTACAAATGTATAGGAGTTTTAGCTATTATATTATTAAGGGGTTCCATGACAACTTTCCAATTCAGTATAACAAATGAACAAACTTCATTTATCATAAGACTAATAGGAATGATGTAATATTTGTTGTTTGATAACTCGACTTATTAGTACTTGATCAAGAAGGTTTGCTTCAATTCTATTTGGATTTAAAACAATCACGAGTGTGTTATCAACGTTACAATTTAAAATGATAATGATTTCATAGCTGGAAAACACAGTGTAAATTTGTATGATAAGCATTGGTTATTATTGTTTTTTACTATAAAGAATTAGATTTAAAAAATGCATATCATGAAAGTGACATTTGGAGGAGCAGCAATTTCCTTCTAGGCTTCGAAAGAGGTGAGTCTAAACCTACTAGGTTGAGAACTTTCTATTTTAAAAATACTAATTTTAAACTCAAGATAAAAAGAATATTTCATAGAAAAGAAATATAAATAGATGAAAAGTAAATCATTCAATACAATACACATAGTTATTGGAATATTAATTTTGATACGTAATGTCCAATTATTTGATATAAGCTCAAATCTTATTGCTTATTCATATGAAAAAGATCTACACTTTGACAAAATATTAAAAATAAATCAACATAAGATACAAATAATTGTTGTAGATACAAATCATTTTTTTTCTAAACATAGAAATATCAAAAACATAACTTCTACCAAAACAAAAAGTCTTGATCATCATTCCACACTAACAACTATTACTTCTCAAAATGTTTAACATTATACATAAAAAAAGTAGAAAGAGAGAAAATGATAAAAAAATGTAAAATAAATAAGAAAGCAAAAAAGGTGCATAAGATATTTAAGTTATCTTACTAAAATGATAATAAAGTCTATTTATTTTGTTTAACTAGATTATAATTAAATAAATTAACACTTGGAAATATTATGGAGTTCACTCATTTTGTTTGGTTAAATATAATTATAAATTAAGGTTTCAATAAAAATATTTTAATGTAATAATAAAATTAATTCTAAATCATAAATTCTTTTGATTTCCTTTAACTTTTTAAAACTATATGAAAAAATGCTTCATTACAGTAACTAAAAAATGGTATATCAAAAAATAAATAAAACATATATTCAAATAACTGGATTCATAAATTTTATGAATATTAATTGCATTATATTCAATATTACAATTGTATTTTTTTAAATATTCTCCAGTCTTAATCCATTAATAATTAACCTTTTATTTACCTTAATTTACCCATATCCACCAAATTAATTCTTATCAAAATTTTCAACACACCGATTAATATTATTATTTAACTTTTAAAATTCAGGTGTATTATTAATATAGGTAGTTGGCTTCTGTGTCTCTTTTCCCGACGTTTTCTTCGATGTGTGACCACGTCAGCGTGATCTAGGTGTGATCACTCTGGTTTTCTTTCTTTTATTTATGTTCTTTAGAATCATATTGGTAGGTACGCTTGTACTCCACCCTGAGATCTTCGATCTCTTCACAGGCTTCTATGGAGCCTGTGTCAGACTCCATTAATGCGTTTGGTGAGGGAATTAATGCTTCCTCTGCGCCCATTATGCTTATAAACAATAAAACTTCGGGTGAGGGTTTCATTGCCTCATCCTCGCCTGTCATGCCAAAAACATTTTCTACTACGGTGGCCTCCCCGTCTTCCCCCATAGCATCTGGTGTGAAGTTTGTCCTAGCTCAAACTGATGGAGCCAGCAAATCCGGTAAGGTTTCTGGCAATGCTTTGCCACCTCTCTCTGTTTCTCCTAATGTTGAAATGGTGAATGAAATCTCTAAGGAAACAAATAGGTTAAAGGATTCTGCTATCTTATTTGCTATTGTGGAAGTTGATAAATGCCTTGCGAGGAAATTTATGGATGAATGGTTTCATAATTATTGGAATTTGAAATTAGGTTTGCATATTTCATTCTGTCGTCAGATTCAAAGAGGGTTGTTTGTTATTTTTTTTGCTAACCCTAGCTCGCAGGCTGAGGTCTTGAAGAGACAATACTGGTCTGTCGGGAGTACCTAATTTCGTGCCCTTGCTTGATCTCCTGAAGCTATTCACAAAGAGGTCTTGGCCCTCTCATCCCTACGCTGGTTTCTAATCAAACAAGTGCCTCCTTTTCTTTGGCATTTCCTACCCCAACTTTTGGAGCCCATAGGAAAAGTGATAAGAATGGCTGAAACATCGCGGCTCATCCCCCACATGGATGCTAGGGTTTTGATATCTCTAAAACTTGGTATATATATTCCGGCCTCCGTAGATGTGAACATTGAGACTAAAAATTTTACCTACCCACTTGAAATGGTTGGTGGCCTCAACGCTTGCTTCTTGTGTAAATGCGAAGGACGCCTAAGGAAAGATTGCCTATCCTATCACGCAAACAATCTACTACCAAAAGCACTAATTCGCTGAATGAGAACGCGCCCAAGTTGGAAACCCTTGTTACTAAAACTGTTCAGCCCGAATTCACCATACATGTGCCTAATCAAACTATCTCCTCTAACCCGAGCCCTAAAAATGCCTCCGCTGGCCCTGTGCTCAGCGCGGTTAACATTGACTTTGACGGATTTCAATCCGTGGGTAAGAAAAATATCAAACGTAGGAGGAAAGAAGGCCAGCAATTGATTTCTTGTGATAGCATTGTTTCTCCTTCGACTATTCTCGTTCCCCCAGCGTCTGAACATATTTTGAATCCCTCCTTTGGCATAACTCCCCAATCTCCTCATTGTAACGACATTCTCGATGATGTCAGAACCTGCAGCTCCTCCCAACGCCATCCCTATAAGACCTTTAAAGAACTTGAGGACGGATATATTGTCAAAATCATCCCTGCTGTTGTTGATGATCTTGCTTCTCAGAGCTCTTTCCCTGATAAGTGTGCGCACACTAAAGTTTCTCCCCGCGATAGTCAAGCTACCATAGGCATGGAGGTTACTACTCATGTGCATTCGGATGATGATGACATAGAAAGTATGACTGATATGCCCAAGTCCAAAAGGAAGGGGCGACCTTTAGGATCAAAAAGAAAAAACCAGTTGAATAAAAAACAAGGAAAACACCATGACTCACAAATGTTATCTTTTAATAGTGACCGTGACTCTAAATGTTCCCCCCCCCCAATCTGTTTCCTCATGAATTACATCTCTTGGAACATAAGGGGGCTTGAATCCCCTGATAGGAAGTTAATGGTTAAAAGTTATCTTAACTTAATTAAGTATGTTGATATTTTATGCTTCAAGAAATTAAAGCTATAGGTTTTATTTTAGATGTTAACCTTGATTACATATGGAGAGATGTGGTTAAATTTTACACTGATCACCCCCAAGGCAGGGGCGCGGTGGCTATCCTCATTATCCCTAAATGGGATAATCTAATCACGGATCATGGCATTTCTCCCTGTAACAGGGCTGTGTGGGTTACTATTAATTTCCATGGTTTAAGCATTGGTATTTTCTCTATATATGTGTCTAATGACTATAAGGAGAGCCGATTTGTGGGCCTAGTTTGCGGCCCTTCCCAACATTCCCTGGGTATTAGGTGGTGACTTCAACATGATTGAATCCCAATATGATAAAACTGGCGGTCTTCCCTTCTCCTGGAAAGACCTAGAAAAAACCAATTGGGATAGAATGATCCATCATAAGACCCTTTTTGATCCTCTAGGAGGAGGAAATGACTCTAATTGTGGTCCATGGTACACTTGGTGCAACTCTCAGTCTAGCACTTCCAGGATTTATTCTAGATTGGATAGGTTTTATGCTAATAGAAATTACTTCTCTTTTATTCCTAATAATCAAGGTAACTTTGTCACTATTACCCCTATTGCTCTCTCTGATCATCGCCCTATATCATCTTGTATTTGGGTTAATAACTTGACTCCCTGATGCAAACCTAGCAACATGAAGTTCATTCTCAATACCAGTCTCCTCCAGGATGAAGACATCCTATCTACTTTAAACCTTATTAGACTCATTAATAAGAATAACCATGCCTTCCATTCCCACATTGATAGATGGAACCAGAACATCATTGCTTGGAAAAACTTGCTACAGACTATTGGTAAAAAAAATGCTAAAGACTTCAGATTTATTGAGAAAAAGCTCTCTACTGACCTGCTCTTGGCCGAAGAAAATATCCAATCCAACCCCACTGATGATAATCTTGTTTTTCAAGTCACCAAAGCTAGAGATTCTCTTCGGAAACACCAGCATGTCAAATCCAAAGGTGCCATCATTAGATCTTGCGCCCATTGGCTCCAACATGGTGATAGAGGTTCCAAGTTTTTCTTTAATCTTCTTAAGCAAAAACAACTTAATGAATCCATTGATAGATTGAATGTTAATAAAATTGAAATTACGAATCCTGATGATATCAAGTCTGCTTTTGTTATGTTCTATCAAAAACTTCTTGCCTCTGAAGATACTGTTGAGGCTAAGAATCTTAGAGACAAATGCAGAACTCTTATCCCCAGCAGAATTACTAGTTGTGACTCGGATTTTCTTAGCAAACATATTTCTTTAGAAGAGATTCCAAAATCCACCACTACTTTAAAAGATGACAAGGCTCCTGGGACCGATGGTCTTCCTATAGAATTTTATAAAGCCAATATTAGCTGGATTTGCAATGACCTGCAAGATATCTACCTTGAAGCCTTTAGTAGAGGATCCCTAGGTGACTCTATCAATAGGGGAATTATTAAGTTAATTCCTAAGGATGGTGATAAGGCTCTCATTAAGAATTGGAGGTTTATTACCCTTCTTAATGTATTCTAAAATATTCTTGCAAAAATCCTGGCTCTTCAGCTTGAGACTATCCTTCCCAAATTTGTTTGCTCCACTCAAACTGGATTCATTACAGGAAGATATATTCTGGAAAATCTTGTCACCAGTTGGGAAGCCATGAACTGGGCCAAACACTCTAATCAAAACTCGGCCATGTTTCTTCTTGATTTTGAGAAAACTTATGATAGAGTCGAGTGGGATTTTCTTCTCATGATGCTTGAGGCTTTTGGATCCGCCCCCCCTTTTGCAAAATGGTCATGATGCTTCTTAGATATGCCTCTGCCCAAATTGATGTTAATGGTTCCCTCTCAACCCCTTTCTTGCTTGGCAGGTCTATTAGACAGGGTTGTCCCGTTGCCCCTGATCTCTTTGTGATTGTTTTTGATGCTCTTTCTTAAATCCTCAGAGATAACTCCCTCTCTCCTTGTGTTAAGGGCATCTCTTTACCTAATAACTCTGGTCTTATACATTGCCAGTTTGCAGATGACACTGCTCTATTCTTTGAGATCAATGAGACCGATTTTGAAAATTTGAATAATAAACTCAACTTCTTTTGTTCCATCTCTGGTGCCCGGTTATCTCAATCTAAATCGATTCTCCTTGGCTGGGAAACTCAGCCTCCTGATTGGATTGGTAAATTTGGTTATCAGTGGGAGGGTCCCCATAAAATTGTTCGTTATCTCAGCATACCATTCTCTGTGGAACCGTCCCTTAAAGAAATGTGGTTATGGATAAAAGAGAAGATCAATAAAAAGTTGTCCAAATGGCATAATAGATCCCTTTCTTTGGCTTGTAGAGTGCAAGTTTGTCAAAACATTCTTTCATCCTACAACATTTACTACTCTTTTGCATGGATGTTTAGTAATTACCAGATTTTGGAAATTCAAAAATCCATTAGAAGTTTTATTTGGTCTGACGGTAAGGGTAATAAAAAGATGCACTCTGTCAAATGGGATTGGTGTCACACTGATAAAGCCTTGGGGGGGGGTGAGTCTCAAAGACCTTAGACTTCAAGGGTTTTCCATTGTCCCCAAATGGATATTTCACTCTCTAGAGGGCTCTAAACCATGGAAAGTCCTGTTTAGGAATATTATTCAATGTGGTTTCCCCAAGAATGCCAAAACTTGGAAGAATCTCCCTCTTGGGGATCTTACTGAAGGGAATTTCCTTGTTACTGTTCAAGGATCTATTTTTTTTAGATCCATATGGAAAGCTTGGGAGTTGTATCATCTTAAAATGGAAGCACTTCCATGTTAAGAATGTGTATCCCTCCTTTAGGGGGTTGTTTTTGACCATCATCATATTGTCCCCTCATTTCTGCACCTTCTCCTACTTCTGTGCTTGTTTAGGACCTTGATTGGCCTCTCCAGGCACCATCCATCCCATCTAGCACATTTTCTAGGGGTTCTAACTCCCTGGGTCAAGGTCGACCTCGATCTCGACCTAGGTCAAGGATGACCTCGACTTTGAATTGGGTCCCACTTTCCAGTTTGAAAGTTTATCGGCTGCTGGAGGTCATTAAAAGTTTATTTCCCGCTTTCGGGTCTGTTGTTTTGGGTTCCGAAGCGACAATTCTTAAATTATATTTAATATAGATCCTCTTCTAGGGATATAGGTCTAATTGGAATTTAATTCTCCTATGTAGGCCTCTCTAGAAGATTGTGCCCTAGATTCATATATAAGGAAGTTTTCTCCTCTCATTTTCTCTAAGTGATAAGAAGCACTAAGCCAAGCACTAAGTCATATCAAGTACAAATCATCTACTATCCAAGAAGCAAAAAGTTCAAGCATCCATTGTTCTACATGTTTTCAAGCCTTCAAAGTGTTCAAGTCTTCCTCTCAAACTTTCAAGTTCTCATTGAAGATCAAGGACTCAAGCTTTTAAGCCTTTGAAGGGATTTGGTTCAAGCATTCAAGGTCCATGATTCAAACCCTCGATCTATCTATCATGGTGGTATGATCTTCCTTCAAGATCCTTTGTGCATCCTCAAGACTCATTCATTATCTCTTCAAGGTGGATTCCAAGCATACAATCATGGAGGTTTATGGTTTCTAACATTGATTCCAAGCTTTCATATTACATATTTGTTTACATTTGAAATACAATTGCATATCTATTGAATATCATAGCTTCATTATTAGATCTATTTCTACTACTTGCTAGCATTCTTTATTTCAATTATTGATTTCAAGGTTAATTCATAAATCGGGGTTTGACTAAGTGATGAAGGGTGCTCCTCTTATTAACACAAACACACAACAAAATCGAGAATAACAAGATTTGCAAAGACATGAATGAGATTTCTATTATCCACCATGAAATGAAATTACAGTATTCTGAAATATAACATGCACCTTCAGAAATGCAACATGCATAGCCACATGGGCATTTTATTACAATAATCTGCAAACCAGAGCCACCAGCTACATAACCCAGAACTGCCCTAGACAACCCTACGGTCCTTCAATATATAGCCAATTTTAACCACCCAAAAAGACTCTAGAAATCAAACCCTAAAGTTTGAGGCCGACCAACCCTAAGATATCATTATTCATTTTTATTACATTAGAGTAGGCCCAAACAACTTCAGAACTCAAAAAGAAATTTTGAAGAAACTTTAACATTTTCAAGTTCAAGTAGTGCAACTTCCGAAGACCATAACTCATCAACCGTTGACCCAGTGGGCCGTCGTAACCCCATTTCAGAAATGTCACGAAGTGCTCTACAACGCCTATCTTAGGCTTGCCCAATCAACCAAGGTTTCGACCCCATTCAGATCCTCTAAAGCCTTCAAAACTGAGTTCAAAGTTTCTGTACCCTGCTGCCAATACCGAAAATATCCAATATCTACAAAGCTAGATTTGATCTGGCAATGAAACTTTATTGGCAGGCTAATACAATCACAGTGAACCTCCAGGGAAAAAAATAGAACATTCTAAGCTCAAACGTAAAACTTACTAAAAATAGCAACTTTCCAGAAATAGTAACTCTGCACAAAATAGCCCTTATTGAAAGAAACCAGAAAATATTTTTTGGTGATGCAAGATTGCTCTTACACCTAGGATGCTTCTGCATCAGACACCTGGGGTAATTTGAGAAGTGACCCTGTCACGTCTCAGGTGGGAAAAGGAAAACCAAGACGGTTAACCTCCTCCCTTGATAGTCATGATGAATCTTCTATAGGTCGTCCTTTCCATTTGACCAAATATTCTTCATATGTCATGTTCCTTGTGCTTATGCCAACACGACTGTCCAAAATGTCTTCAATCTCCTCTGTAGATGAAGTAGTTGCTGGAATATTCCACTGTGCTTTTGTGATCTGATCCTCAACATCTCCCTCATGATATTCTGTCAAATCTGAAATGTTAAATACTGGTGAAATATTGAGTTCACTGGGCAAATATACTTCATAAGCATTTCCTAAATCATGCTTCTTCAGTATTTTGCATGGTCCAAACTTCTTCATCTTCAACTTATTATATGTTCCTACTGGAAATATCGCCTTTCGCAAATGAACCATGACTTCATCTCCCACCTGAAATTCCTTTAACCTTCTTTTCTTGTCTTCCTTAGCCTTGTACTGTGTATTCATTTTATTAATATGTTGTCGCACCTCCTCATGCAAATTCTTCAAGTGTTCTGCAAAGTCTTCAACTTCAGCGCTACTTGTCTCTCCTTTGTCCAACTTTCTTAATTTTGATGCATTTCTGGGGCTACTTCCATACACTATCTGGAATGGTGATTTACCAGTGCTCCTATTGACAGAATTATTATATGCAAATTTTCCCTGTGGTAAAACCAAATCCCATCCCTTTGGTTTATCTCCAACCAAGCATCTCAACAAGTTTCCCAGACTCCTATTCACAACTTTTGTCTGTCCATCAGTCCATGGATGGTGTGCTGAACTGAACTTCAAATATGTCTTCAACTTTTTCCACAAGGTTCTCCAAAAGTAACCAACAAACTTGGTGTCTTGATCTGAAACTATGCTCTTTGGTAAGCCATGTAGTCTTACCACCTCCCTGAAAAACAATTCTACTACATGAACAACATCATTAGTCTTCTTGCAAGGAATGAAATGTGTCATTTTTGAAAACCTATCCACCACTACAAAGATGGAATCATGCCCTCTCTAAGTTCTCGGTAGGCCAAGAACAAAGTCCATACTAATATCCTCCCATGGATTCTCTGGTACAGGTAATGGTTGATATAAACGTGTATCCTGCTTTACTCATTTTGGTATCTAACATACTCTGCAACCTTGTACAAATTTCTTAACATCTTGCTGCAACTGTGGCCAATAATAATTCTCACTAACCAGAGAAATGGTTTTATCTCGCCCAAATTGTCCAACCAATCCTCCACTATGCTTCTTTTTGATTAAATTCTCCCTCATGGATCTCTTTGGAATGCACAACTGACTACCTCTGAACAACATATCATCCTGGATTATGAAATCCAACCATTTGGTTCTATCCAGAGTAACAGGTTCTCTACAAGCTTTCCAAGCTTCGCCAAAATCTAGATCTTCAAGATACAAACTCTCGAGTTCCTTGAACCCAACAACCTCAATCTGCATCTCTGTTAGCAATAATCGGTCTTCTGCTAAGGGCATCTACAACCCTATTAGAATTTCCACTCCTGTGCTTCAAAACAAAAGTATAACTCTGCAAAAACTCAACCCATTTCAAATGCCTTTGATTCAACTTTTCTTGACTATTCAAATATTGCAAATCTTGATGATCGGTAAATAAAACAAACTCTTTCGGCAAAAGGTAATGTCTCCACTTCCTCAATGCTTGAACTATACCATAGAACTCCTGATCATAAACATAATATTTTCTCTTGACATCATTCAACTTCTCACTAAAATAAGGAATGGGTTTACCTTCTTGACTCAAAACTGCTCCAGTGGCATTACCACTAGCATCACAGTCTACTTGAAACACCTTGTTAAAATCTGGAAGTGTTAAAATCTGGAAGTGGTAAAACAGGTTGTTCTATAAATTTTATTTTCAACAATTCAAAACTCTTATCTGCCCCTACAGTCCACTTAATCTCTTTCCTATCCCCTCTCATTGTTTCAGTCAAGGGTCCACAGATACTACTGAAACATCGAATAAAATTTCTGTAAAAGCTAGCCAAACCATGAAAAGATATTACCTCAGTGGCACTCCTTGGGGTAGGCCAATCAAGGATAGCTTGCACCTTCTCTAGGTCCATTTTTAGACCTTCTGCTAAGACTACAAATCCCAGATACACTAACTCCTTCACAAAACTGCACTTCTTCAGATTAATCAGCAACTTCTCTTCCCTTAACCTCTCAAACACCTTACGAATATGCATCATATGTTCTTCCAATGTCTT
>MU226763.1:1587929-1600801 GCA_018584345.1 Thuja plicata
CCAAAAGGCATGACTAACCACTCATACAAGCCCTCCTTTGTCTTGAAGGTTGTCTTCCATTCATCTCCTTCTCTGATCCTGATTTGGTGATATCCACTCTTTAGATCTATCTTTGTGAAATACTCAGTTCCACTCAAACAATCCATAATATCATCCATTCTTGGCAAGAGAAATCTGTATTTGATAGTGATCTTATTGATAGCTCGCGAATATGTACACATCCTCCATTCTCCATTTTTCTTTGGTGCTAATATCGCTGGTGCAACACATGGACTCAAGCTCTCTCGGATCAATCCCTTATTCAACAACTCATGCACTTGTATGTTCAATTCTTCACTCTCTGCTAGAGTTATCCTATGGGTTGCCTTGTTTGGCAAACTAGCCCCTGGGATCAAGTCCATCTGATGGCTGAACTTCCTCACTAGTGGTAATCCATCAGGTACATTATCAGAAACAATATCCTGAAACTCCTCCAACAAGTCTACAACTTATGCAGGTACATCTTCTACTTCTTCTTTACCCACTTTTGGAATTAGGGAAAAACACATGCTCATGCCTCATACCTTCTAAGAACTTTCTTCCATTAACTAAACATATTCTTGCATTACTACATACCTTTTCTCCTGTTTCCTTCAATGGCTTCAGCTTGTGTAGAATTCCATCTTTTGTCAAAGAATAAGTATTAGCATGACCATCATGTATGGCCCGCCTATCGAACTACCAAGGCCTTCCCGACAAAAAATGACATGCATCCATGGGGATGATATCGCAAAGTACCTCATCTCGGTAACTTTCAATCTTGAACTTTACTAAGCACTACTCATTGACCAGGACCTTATGGTCATCCTGCACCTAGGAAATTCTGTATGGACGTGTGTGCTTTTCCCTTTTTCAGCTTCAACTTTGTGACCATTTCTTCTGATACCAGGTTATCAGTGCTTCCACCATCAATAATCACATCACAACACTTATCCTCACACTTGCATCTAGTGCGAAATAGGCTCTTCCTTTGATCTGAGCTCTTCTCTTCATTTATCAGGATCCTCTTGACAACTAGGGTTTCTCCTCTCTCAACATCATCTGAGTGTTCTGACTGAGCTTATTCATTTGCATGCACAACTCATGCATGGTCTTCATTCCTCCTATCTGTCCTTCCTTGACGCTGTGGGCATTCATAGGCTCGGTGTCCTCCACAAAGAAAACATGTCCCACGAAAACCTCCTCTTCCTGGTCCTTTCCCTCTTCCTCTTCCTCTCTGATCCCTATTATTTTGATCACGGAAGCGATTGTAATTATTTCCCCTCAGATTCTGACTGCTACTTGACTCATCATTCTTTTTCTGATCTTCATTTCGGCCTCCATAAGACCGTCCGCCAGATCTTCCACCACGACCTCTTCCACCTTGCTTGCTTTCAAATTTTTTGTTCAGCTTCTCTTCCACCCTTAGGGGAAACTAGTATGCCTCTTCAATACTGGTCATTCTAACCAGACTCAACTCATCCTGAATACTTGGCCGCAATCCATAAAGATAACTGGCAAATTTCTCCTTTTCAGGTTCTGCATGACCTGTTCTAACGAAGACTCGGTAGAACTCTTTTGTATACTCCTACACAGATTTTCCTGCTTGTTTCAACCCTTGCATTTTCCTGCTTGTTTCAACCCTTGCATTTTCCTCAGCAGATTAAGCTTATAATCAACGAGAATGAATTGTCTCTTCAACTTCTCCACCATTCGGTCTCACCTTGTGATTTTCTCCTTTCCTCTTCTATTCCTCTCCAACTGAATCTTCTGCCACCAAATTTTTGCATGGCCCTTCAGTTTGACCTTCGCAAATTTGACCCGATCTGGATCTTCGACATCCTTATATTCAAAATATTCTTCTAGATCATTGATCCAGTCGATCAACTCTTCTGGGTTAAGATTTCCCGAAAACGTGTGAACTTCAATCTTGGGTCTCTTTCTAATCTTGGAAATGGCCCTCAAAAGCCTATCCTCTTCAGGATTTCTAGGCGCTTCTGGTGCTTCCTGGTCACCTTGTCCTTCTTCTTCGGATTCCTCATCACTTTCATCTCTAACCGCAATATTCATTCCTCTATGCAGCTCCTCTTGCAATGCTTGCACTTGTCTTTGGAGGACTCTAAAACCCTCTTTTGTGACACTTGCAACTCTCCTGCCACGGTTTCTTCGTGGAGGCATTTTGGCTCACAGATTTTGTGATATGAAGTGGCTGGATGGGTCTATGGTGACTAAGATTAAAGCTAAAAATATCTACAATGTTCTTGCTCATAACAATACCATTATTAAGCATATCAATAAGTTGTGGTACTCTGATCTGGATGAAAAATCTTGGAAAAAGTTTCTTAATAATCTCTGGAAAAGCTCCATTGATCCCAAAATCAAATGCTTTATGTGGCTGATGTTGTTGGACAGGCTTCCTTTGAGAAAAGATCATAACAATACTGAAATCTGTGAAGTGTGTAGGTGGCTTCCTTTGAGAAAAGATCATAACAATATTGAAATCTGTGAAGTGTGTAAGCTTCCTGATACTTGCAGACATATTCTATTTGACTATATTATTGCTAAAGAAATTTGGATGTTATTTGGCATCACTTATCCGCAGAATGTTAATATATTTGAAATTGTTACTAGTTATATTTTGGGTTTAAAAAAGGACTAATCTTTTTTGGAATATCATATCTTATAACATTATGTGGCAGATTTGGAAAATTAGAAATGAAGACAGGAGAACCCTTATTGAGTCTTTCAGAAGACTCACTTTCTTTAAAATCTCCTCGCAAGTTATGATTAACATGATGATTGATCAGAATAAGCTGAAAAGATTCCTGGAAGTGGGACACGCTACGATGTTCATTTTTTAGATGAAAAATGGCTATGATGGGAGGAAGACCATGGACAACCTTGCTGCCTTTGAAGAGGCGGTCAACAAGCTAAACCTGGAGCTTAAGAGGGATAAAAAGAATGCATCTGATGAAAAAATTCTTATGCTTGATCAGATTCAAGATAGGATAAGTATTGTTTGGATGGAAGGCCCAAAGGGGTGGACTACCTAGGCCCGTTCCTACAATGATCTACTACATTAGCTGGGCCTTTCTTTTGTTGCTGTGATCTCTTTTTGGTCTACTTTGTCAACTTGTAATTAACAGTATGATTTACTTGGCTCTTTCTTTAGTCGGTTGTTTCCTGTAACACTTACTGTGAACTATGGTGAACCTCAGTTGATCTTGGTGTGAGGCAGTGCCTCCTGGATCTTTTATTGTTCTCTTGTATACTCTCTTTTTTTGATCTCTCTATAATTAATACAAAAAAATTTCAACCCACCTCCTTTCATATTTGTAAGGATAATAAAAACAAGAATTTTGTTCTAGTTTTCATAAGTAGAGACTGTAAAATTACAAGATATGAAACTAAAAACACTGATATCATTCTCCGTAGCGTACCGGCATTTTTAAGGAATAAGTTCATCACTTAATTCAATTTATAAAGCCATTTATGTATCCAGATTTACAAATCACGGCCTCTTTCTAGATTACTCGAGTCTATGGCAATTTACCATTAGATTGTAAAGCTGCAACTAAAAGCTAACAATGATGAAAGACTACCAGGGAGTTCATCTGACTCCTTAACACAGAACACACACTGAAAACTTCTTCCTAATGTGATGGTTTTGACAGTCATTCTTTACAAAATCGGTAGGAAACTACAAACATTTTCAATACATGTACTCAAGCTTTCTTTGTTCTTTGTTCTGGTGTAGGTGCTTACAAGCTGAGGATGGATTAATGATATTCAAAATTAACCTCAATCCTTTCTTTGTCCAAACCATCTTCTACTCTTCTGAGATAGTCCCTCGGCTTTCTTCCCATTTGCCGTATTGTACTCTTTCTCCTTGTTTGTACTAGGCTCATTTGAAGGTAGAGTAGGCCTCATAGCTGAAGTTGTCTTCCTTCCTGCATGGTAAGAAAGATTCGCTGTTATCAAATGCATATCAGGAAATGTTAGAAAACGTTCACCATAATTTTTGGTAGCAAATCATACCTCCAAGCATGCCAGCATGAGATTTCTTCCATCCAGGAAGAGATTTCTCTGCTTTTCTCTCCCAGTCTTCATTGAATTGTGCAATCTCATCTGTAATAATTGATATGTTAATATTCACGCAGTACACTAAGCTTTCTCATCCATAGCTAAATGCCTATTGAAAAAATCTTTACTGGAACTACTGCTTTCGTAGATTAATTAATTCATCACCACGTTGGTTTTATTTATGACAATCACCCAAAAAAAATTAAGAAAAAAATGGATTCTATTTTTAATGCCTTGCCTTCATTCAAATAATGTAATGTCTCCATGGTGTCTATCTTTCCGTCAGAGTTTAGTTTCCGGGTCAAAGAATGACCCTGCATAGACGTATCTCAATATCAAACCCCCGTACCAGCATTTTGTATATCATATGTACACAATACAAACAATGTCAATACTAACCTTATCTCGAATTCCTCTGGATAATCTATGTGTTGCTTTACCAGTTGTGGAATCTGCTTCTCTGTGTTCTTCTTCGATCACCTGCAATAAGTATTAAAAAATATACTCATAAACTTTTTAGGGGTTTTTCCAAACATGAATCTCTCTACATTTTTATACAGTTTCTGCCCATTTTCAGGGTGTTCCTAAAAATACGTTTTATACAGTTTCTGGTCATTTTGAGGGTGCTAATACATACCCCGTCTGATCCAGCTCTCCTGGTTGTTGAGGTTGTATAGTACATCCCATTTGGTCCTCCATAACTAACAGAGGAGCTATGAAATGCGAAACTTTGGGAAGGAGCGCGTCTCCCATAGGAATTATTGTTTTCCTGGTATCCATTCCACCTACTTTGCATCTGCGTTCTCTGTTCTGTAACAAAGACCACAATATCCGGCAAATTACACACTAGTAAAGTATCAAAAAAATTAGTTTTTTCATAGCCAAGCAAAATGCCAAATTCGTAAATAGGATTCTTTATGCTCCCAACACAAATTTCTTTCTATTTACCTAGTTGTTCAAATTGTATGCCCTACTTTGAATCACATGATAAAGCTTGACAAAACCCTACGTAACGGTTCAAATATTTCTCTTACCTTGATCATCATCGTCATCTGGATCTTCGATAATAGGATCCTGACTTGACTTCTGCTTTTTGCCAGATGTGTCTTCATGGTCATCAGGCAATTCTTCAATCACAGGACCCCTTCGACTAGACTGCAGCACTCATCATTTACTAGTTTCTTCAATAAACTAAAATACAAGAAGCTCTAAGTATGGAAGAAACAACAAATTAAATAAAAGGCAGGCACCTGCTGTGGTGGGAGGTAATTCTGATTAACTGCACTCCGCTCACCAAATGGATCGCTAAAGAATCTATCCGAGTCAAAAATGCTGCCAACAGAGCTTCCAAAAGGCCGTGTGAAGAAAGGATCATTGAAAGGATCCCGGTCAAAAAAATTAGAGAAAAGACTCCCTCCATTCCCAAAACCAAAAGGATCAGAGAAAGTAGAAATTTCTCTGTTATTCCTCCTGGCTCCCTGCATCTTCCTTATCTTTCACCTTCACGTATACAGTGCCTGTCATGTAAAATGAGCTTAGAAAAAAAAAATTGTGCAGATAAGCGAAAAAAACTTCAGAGAATGATGAAAAAGATGAATCATATCGTTTAGAAACAGGTTCATATCCAAAAAGGTACTGTACGAAATGGAAAAACATTATAAACCTCATAACCCTAAAACACAGGAAATACACCTTGTAAACCTCGTCTGCTTTGGTTAATTCTACCAAAAAATTAGTCAAAACATCATAAGGATTTTTCTGTCAGACGCACTCAGAGTAGAGATATCATCATACACTCAACATTAGAAACATTATCCTTACAAAACCATCTGACAGTGATTCTATAAAGAAAGATCATGCCATTTACCAGGAGAAAGGTCTGATTGTCTTTAGCATATCACTAATTCTATCAGACACATTGTGCTGGAAATGTCCACCCAGCTCTTAAGAGACACCAATGCATAAGTAACGGTATATAAGGATAATTTATGTATTGGTGTATCCTGGAGACCGGATAGCCACATTTCGTAGAAAATGACCACCCAACCCCTAGGATGCACCAATGCATAAGTAATGGTGTGTGTGGATAATTTATGCATTGATGTATCTTAGGGCTGGGTAGCCATTTCCCATTCTGCATACCCTTTATTACACCATCATCAGATGCATAAATCCACTTTGATCTCCTCCAAAAACCCATGACCATCTTCAATGCACTTAGAGGTGAGTACCAATCCGAAACTCTCTGAAATGGCCTTAAAATCATCAGTTAAGGTGAAGGCTTAAAACTCAAACTATCCTCACACGCTTATGCGTTAAATCTTAATATAATAACTCTTAAAACTGGTCTTGCAATCACCAGATGAGCCCAAAAGCTAAAAATATGCTAGAAGTTAATACTACGATCAAAACCATCGATAACCTCCATAAAATTTAGAGTTGAATTTCTGGCTTAGATTGTGTATGTTTTTTACACTTCCTTATTGCTCTTTGCTCTTATATCCTGATGATGGATCACGGAGTGTGATCCGAAACGTTGATGCTAAAAACATACACAATCTAAGCCAGAAATTCAACTCTAAATTCAATGGATTGTGGAAATCTGATCGATTTAATACTCCATAAAATTGTTGAATGCCTAGCTGCGCCACACTGGGCCATGAAAGGTAAGAATCACCTTCAAATATCAAGGACTCGTACATCTACAATAAATCCTTGTAACCAAGATAAAAACATAATCAGTTGCATAAATCTTTAAGCATTTTAATGAAAAAATGATCCAGTTCATAAATCTACCAGCAAATCTCTAAGTTAACCAGAACACATATCGGTTGATTAAACGTGTCAAAAAGAACTCAATTCAGCTAAAAAAATAATCATAGATTTTAAATCTACCAAAATACCAAAAGCATTTCCACCTCACGATCTCACTATGCTTAACTACACCCAAAGAACTTGGTATTTTTACATAGAAATATCATTAGATTCCTGAACCTACCAGAATGGAACAAGTTTTACCTAAACACACCAAATGCTTCGATCGGCCAGACAAACTTAAAAAGTATGTCAATCTAAATTAGACGTTTAAACAACCTTAATTTTTCATGACCCAGGTAAGATTCAATTCTTGAATCTAGGACCTCCAATTTTACTCAGATGCTCTACCATTGTGATACCAGTCCACTCTGTGACCAATCTTTTTATAGTTTTGGTGTGGTTCCAAACCCCTGAATCACACTGTAAATTTTCAAGGCCCAAGATCTGGGTCTGTGTATCAATTAGGAATCAACCGATTACCTTCCATTTAGAGCTAAAATGCTCTCCTCCTAAACTAACAGCCTACTTTGTGATCTTCCAATTACATTCAGATGTACCTGGTTTCTCAAAAACATACTGGCCAGAAGATTTTAGACCACATAAAAATGTACTCTGATGCTCATGACTGTCAAAAATGATCAGAAGTCACAAAAATGCATGACGGCAAACGTCTCTACCAGAAGCGCCCACAACTTAGCTAAAACACATCATCCAACATTTAATATTTGTACCTAAGTAGCCGATCCTGGTTCTGGTTCGGATTCGGGTTCGGGTTCAGGGATTCGGCAAAAATTTTTTTGGGCTGGATCCTGGTTTCGCAGATATATATATAGACATTTTTGAAATATATATATGTATGTATATTCATAGATTCCATACATTTAACATGTCAATGCTCATTCATCATTAGTTCAAAACTTCAAAGTTGAAACATATAATGATAATAATAAGAAATTAGAAGCGTGATTCTCATATGACATAATGATAAAATGATATACTACTAAGAGAAAAGTTAGGGTGGATAGAAAACAACTTCCTCACAAAGAGGAATTGTTAAGACATTTTTAGGAATCACTCTTATGATGTTCTCGTGGCATAGACATTAGGAGAAATAGGACCCTAGTTTTAGTGATTAATTATGCTAGCTATTTGCTAAAATATCAGACAACAGCACCTATTTATGGTTTTTAAACTACTGTTTCGCATTGGATTTTGTTCAAAGTTTAGGTGCTTTATGATTTGTATGTGGTGCTAATTTTAGCCTATCCTTGGGCAGTGCTGCTTTATTCTGGATAGATAGCAGTCATATGTTTTTTATTTTAGCTGGCCAGACAGCAGACATATAATTTAGCTTTCTGCTTTATACTGTGCAGGCGATGCAGTGATATATTTTTAGACTTATCTTTAGGATAAAGCATCTTGAATTTATGCATCATTTTTTGTTTTTGATTGCCCAGATTTTGGATTCTGCCGGATACTTCTGGATTCCTGTGGGTCCTCCCGGATTCCTCTTGGATTCCTCCAGGGTTTTGGAATGGAATCCAGGTTCCCTATGGGTTCCTCGGGGAGGATTCCTGTTGGATTCCTCCAGGGTTCTGGAATAGAATCCAGGTTCCCTGTGGGTTCCTCAGTCTAGAATCCGGGTTCCCTATGGGAACCCGGATTCCATTCCAGAACCCTGGAGGAATCCAAGAGGAATCCGGGAGGAACCAGGATCCGGATCGTACCAAAACTAGGATCCGGGTCCGGGCCTCAATAGAAGAATCCGGTAACACCTTAAAATATTTCCAAGCTTTTCTATATCAACTTCATTAGGTTTCCCTATCAAAAACAACTTTAAGGCTCTTTTCTAATTTATGTTTAACAGCTTTTCGCCACACAATTGACGCTGAACCAAAAAAAACGCTGAAAATTTAAGTGCTCACTACTTAGCTAAAAGACATCATCCAATTTTTACTAATACCATACAATAATTTCAGATTTTCCGATTCAACTTCACGAGCGTTTCCTATCAATAATAACTTTTAAAGGTTTTTTAACATTATTTGGTAGATGATTGGTTTTGAAAGCTCAAATTTTATCTCACGTTGCGATAAGAGTTCATACGAAAACTGAAGATCATTTTTTGACGCCCTCAAAATCCAGTTACACCTAGGGTTTGAGTCTAGCCCCAACCTTTGCATTCCCACCCACGATCCTTAGTATCAGCCCTCTCTTCTTCTCACCAAAGATGTAGAATGTATAGTTGGAGTAACAATCACACAAATTTTCCACTTGAAAATTTACACTTCCACAAGAAACAAATTGCGCACCACATTGCCATAATTATATACCAGTTCTAAAATTTTCAATGATAAATGTTCAGACCTAATCACAGTCCATATCAGTAAAACGTGATTCTTAACCTAAAAAAGATGTGATCCAAGAACATACATTGACAAATAATAATATTGGACCGTAAAAATCTTTGATCATTGAGTTTTGGGCGAGCGAGAAAAGGAAAAATAAATCCTTGATGTCAGATAAGAAACCATACCTTGAAACTCTATTGAAATATTCCAGTGGACTGCACCAGATGAACTATGCACGAAACATTCCAAAGTAATGTTGCGCTAGGGATTTGAATTTATTGTTTTGCGCTATGAACGAGTTTTCTGGAATTTTTTCCTCTCCCGAAGGCTCTAGATTTTACAAAGCATTCAATTGATAATTCCGCCACGTGTCTAATGAACGAGGCGTTAATGATATGAAAAAAAACATTTAAATTGCGTAGAGAATACGTATGGTTTGAAATTTGTGGAGATTATACGTTGGCATTTCATTGGTTGGGCCTTCTCCAATCGCCGTAGGAAACTGTCTTTTAAAATATGACTGGTCTAAGGGGGAAAGAAGCCTTAATAAGGTTTCAAACCCTTGTGGGCTTATTTAAACCTTAGGTAGTAAGGGAAAAATCATTCTCTAAATAATCTATGGGTTAATTAGATAAGTAGAACACTAAATAATAGGTAATAAAGAAATTTTAAAAATTAAATATTCATTATTTAACTATTTTTTCTATAAAAATGAGTTGGTTTTGTATTGTTGTTCTTGTCATCAAGGTTCATATTCTATTGGGATGCTATTGTTGTGATGCGGGAGCATCCTTCTTTCATTGGCAATCTTGCATCGCCCAAAAATATTTCTCTTTCAGTTTGTTCTTAGATTTGTTTCAGTTAGCAGTTATGTGTTTCTAGTGGCATTCCTTTGTTTTTGGATCATTTATTGTTGCGAACCTAAAGGTTGGTTCTAGACATCATGTTTTACTTATGTCTGGGTTCGCACCTTATTTGGATACTTCGTTGTGGATATGTCAAAGATTCACGATCAATTTTGTGAGTTCTTCATGTTCTAACAATCAATTGGAGTTTTTCGATCTTGCGAAGCATTTCCTGATCGACAAAGCTTATTGGCTCATATCATGATGATCTTTGGTCTTTGGACGACGTTCCTCTTGGATTGTACGTTATTTCATCAACTTGGCATTGAGATCCTCATGATTTGGGCCCTGGCCTATATTGTTGTATTATGTTTTTCTTGTTCTAGGAAAATGTGATAATTATAGGCCGACATGTTCTCGCGAAGGCTCTATATATTGAGGCATTTGATCTTTGTTAGGTAGTCATTGAGGAGAATGACCTTGGAAGGTTAGCATTAGGGTTTAGATCTAGATTTTTTTGTAATCAGGAATGTATGCTGAAAGTTTGTAATCTGCATGTTGCAGGCCAATGTAATATAAATATAAATGGTTCTATGATAATGCAAAGATTTGTTATAGCATGTTGATGGTCTATTCTTGTTTCTGAGTTGGTTGTTTCTGTTGTGTTGACTCTTGTTGCATGGTTGGATCATCTCCATTGGGGAAACTCTTGCCATGACTGCATTAGATGGTATTAGAGCAAGGTTGATGTTCCTGTGTAAGCAGATCAAGTTCCTGAATTTGTGAAGCCCTAGATGTGTTTGTTGTGGGGTGGAAGAGTGTGGATCTGGCTCACAATTACAGAGGACTTGCGCAAGGGGGTTGCTTAGGAAGTTGTTCATGGTTGAGAGCTTTGTTGAAGGCATACCAAGGGTGAAAAGATTGTCGAGTTGGAGGTAGGTCGCAAGTCTGTTTGATAGATCATCGAGAGAGATGCAATTGAGAATCTTGTAATCAGAAAGCCAAAGTTGAGGCAATTGCACCTAAGAATTGGAAAGATGTCTCCTAGAGGGATGAACCCTAGGAGAGTAGAACAAATGATGGAATTTTTTTGAAATGAGATAAGAAATGAGCTATGTAATGCATAGGGAGGATTGTGAAGGAATCTTGAAACCAAGGAGGAATTTGAGGAAGTTGAAGATCGTGATACTGTAGATGTTGAGATCCATGTAGATGAAGAAAAATTATTGAGAGTTATGGCACAAGTAAGTAAAATTCATAGGATAGAGGTTTCTAATTTCTCTGGTTCATTGCATCTTGAGGATTTGATAGATTGGATTGGTGAACTGGAAGATTACTTTGAGCTTGAAGACATCATAGATCCAGAGAGGGTTAACTTAGCACAAACTAATTTGAAGGGTCATGTTGCCTTATGGTGGAAAGAATTGCAGAAATATAGAGAGGAACATGGTGAGATGAAAATCACTAGATGGAGGGTAATTGTTGCTAGATTGAAAGTTAATTTCATTCCTGAAGATTATGAATTGGAATTGTTCAAGAAATTGCAAAACTTGAAGAAGAAGGATATGAGTGTGAAGGAATATACCTAATATTTTTACAAGATGACAATCAGATCAAGGCACCAAGAGGTATCTAAGGAGAAGGTGGATAGGTATGTTAATGGATTAAGATTTAATATCCATGATGAGCTAAGTATGTTGAGGATTTCTACAATAGAGGATGCTTATCAGTATGCATTGAAGGAAGAAGATAAGTTAAGGAGAAGATAGAGTAACCCTAGAGGGAATGAAAAGAAAACAAATAGCAGTGGCAAAGAGAAGCAGACCATTGAGGTAGAATCTAATCAGAATACACCTAGGAGAGGGAATGGTAGCAAGGAATTCAAAGGTACTTATTTCAAATGTGGTCGCATTAGACATGTATATTTTTAATGTTATGAAGGATCTAGTTTGAGTAAACAGAGTCTTGTGGCACATGAGCAGTAGGTTGCTAATGCACTTGTGGAAAGTATGGTAGAACCTGAGATGGGAGAATCTCTTATGCTTAGGAGAATCATGTTGAGTGAGAAATAAGTTGAACCTATACAGAGGAGGAATTTGTTTACGATTTTTTGCAGATCAGGAGGCAAATGTTGTAAGGTTATTATGGACTATGGTAGTACTGATAATTTGGTATCAGAAAAGTTGGTGCAGAAGCTTGGATTGAATAGATTTAAACATCCTTGTCCATATGGGATAATTTGGTTTCAAGAAGATCACATGGTGGAGGTGAAAGAGCAATGCTTGGTGAATTTCAACATTGGACCTTACAAAGATGAGGTATTGTGTAATGTGGTATCTATGAGTGCTTGTCATATTCTATTGGGTAGACCTTGGTGTAACCACCTGAATTTGGTCTTTCGCAACTATGGACCCTATTTTCCCTAAGTGTGATCATACCCTTGATTTATGTCCAAACGACCCTGTTACTGTTTGGCATAATTCTTTAAATCAATTTAATATCCTAGGTGATTTTTATCACTGATTTATATTAACTATTATAGCCATTCAATTCAAATCAATTTCGACCAATCAAATCAAATCAAAACCAAACATGGCTATAGTATTTAATTATAAAGAAATTAAATAAATCTCTAAATCAAATACCCACTTGCAATTAACCCATTCCCCTAGCCTATTTGATTTAATTAAAATGGCTATAGTTCTCTAATTATTAAAAAGCAATTTCATTGTTTAAATAATTAATTCCTATATTTCTA
>MU226763.1:1687092-1714651 GCA_018584345.1 Thuja plicata
GTGTGTGTGTGTGTGTGTCTATATATATATATATATATATATATATATATATAATGGACTTATAAAGTAAATTGGAAAAGTTTTTAAAGTCCATGTATTGTCATATAGTCTAATTGGTTGTTTCACTTCAACATAGCATAACTTTCACCTACGAAGTCCATTTTTTGAATTCGTATACTCATTAGAAAGTTGGCTTCAAGCACTACTCAATAGTTCTGGTTTATTTCTCTATTTTTTTTTGTTTTGACATGTTTTTTGGAACTACAAGCCAGATGTTCTCCTTTTCATGATTTTGGTCATAACTTTTGTGTACAGAGTCATATTTTCTAATTTGAATCTAGTTGTTGGAGAGAATGTTCAGTGAATACTAAATGTTCATGGTATTTTATTAGTTTGATGAGTACAGATAGATGTGTACTTTTTTAATCACTTGTAGGTGCATGAGATTCAGGAGTTTGAACACATCCAGATGAGTTAAGAGGTAAAACCTTGAGGCAGTGCATGCTTTGATGATATATTTATGATGTTATAATTGATTATAAGATTTGGTACCTCCTAATATAGGTTTACATATATTTTCAAAGTTGGGCTTTGATGGTGATAGGAACGCAGGTTGTCTTTGGTTTGAGGACATGATTAAACATGGTTTGAGACTTAGACTCTCATGTGGGTGATAATAGACTGTAGGTACAATTTTGATGTTGATTATGGTGTCATGGGTATGTTGATTATGGTGTCATGGGTATGTTGATACATGTTTTGAATTGATACTACATAATCATGTTTATGATGATTTGTGGTAATTTAGTTTGATGTTAAGCAATTTTTTATTATCTTTGTTATGCTTATTTGTTTCCTTGACTATTATGGTATTTGATTATGGACATGTTAGTAATTCATATTGGATGTTATTTTTTGAGTGATTATGTCTACATGATTATTCTTTTTGATATATTAGTTTGTATTTTACCGATGTAATGTTGATTTTTCATGTTTACTATTTGGATCTATGAGTTTTGTGATTGGTAAGTTCTAGAGCCAATTTGATTTCATTGAGATAACTCCATTGTGGATTATCTATATCCAGCACTAGGTTTGATTCAATGATTATGTTAACTTTGTTAGTTGACCTTATCTGTGGTCAATAGTGCATCGGTATATTTTGTTTTGAGATGATAGGATGGATGACGTTTGGGTAAATGGATAATTAGTGTTGGTACTTGTATCATATGGTTTATCATAATGTCATGATATCTTGGTTATTCATCGAAAGAATTTTTTATTAGGGATTTTTGACAATGATGTGTTGGTATTGTAGGATTGATTCTTGATTGGCAATTATTAGTGGTTATATCTTCATGATTTGGAGATTTTGGTTTTACTTGATATTACTGAAATTTCAATGGTATGTGTGTAGATCTAGATGATCTTGATTTAGGATATGACTATCACAATTCCATATGTGATTCAGTATCATGGTTTATTGAGAGTTGTTTTTAGTGATTTGGATTCACCATCGGATGGTGGCTAACCTTTTAGTGTTAGTGATTTTGGAGGATGCCTTACATCATGTTGCTATATAAGGGTATTTCACATTTGTTGGTTCACTAGTAGTATATGGTTATCTTCATGGTGATTGAAGATGTTTACATCTTGGAGGACTCATTTAATCTTTGGTTGAGGTAATTTTTATGCTTTCATTTGATATTCTATCATGGTTTCCATTACGTCATGATATACTCTTGATACTAGTTTAGGGATTTGGCATGGTACAACCATTTGATATGTTGACTCTAAGTATGTGAACTCTTAGGTGGAGATGTTGAGATCATGTTGTCATGTGTATGTTCTTGAGTCTATTGTTGGAGCTTCTATATTGATCTTGATTGGTTCTCTTTGTATTAAGTACATGATTATTTTCTTGATACTTCACGATAGCGCCAGGTTGAATTTAAATTTTTGTATGGATTGGTCAATTAAAAGTGCTCATTGATAGTTTAAGAAGAAATACCAAGGATCTTTCACCTGTTATGGACTTGAGAAGAGAGTGTTCTTGGATGAGTCATGATTACTTGTATATCTTGACGAGTATTCTCATTCTCCACACTTAGTCTACTTAATGTTTTAGTACTTGAGAGGTATTGTGTGTTGTTCCTTTAAGGTGCATTATATTTTATGCTTATCTTTCATAGATATGGATCTTGAGTTATAAATATTGTTAGCTCTAGAGGATTTAGAATGAGAGATGTTTGGCATTGGTTATCTCTTATACATATGGTTTAGTATTATGATATTAGGAGACAGATTATTGGGTTTGTTTCCTTCACTGGTAATATTTATTCTAATTTTTATCTTCTTGGTTATGAGAGCCTTAAAACCATTTTAGCACTACTTGATATATATGTTATTTGATCTAAGATATTGGATGTTGTTATGGATTTTCATTTGGGTTTCTTGGAGGAGATCGTACTTGACACAATGTTGCTTATTTGAGGTGTTGGTAGAATGAAAAGTTATGGTTAACAAGTTTTCTCTCTAATTTTAATGGTTTCTTCCATACGGGTCATGTTCATATGATTTGGGATAATGGTGGCATATTGTGGGAGAGCGTGCAGGTACTTTGGTTGTATGTGTGGATCATTGTGATTGTTCTTGGTACTACATATTTTGATTACTTATCACACCTTAATGTGAGAATTTATTTGTAGACTTAATATTCTTTGAGATTCATTTTTAGATTTGGTATTACCCATGAAGAGGGATTTCCTAGATATGTATGTTATTTATTAATATGTTTTGATACAAGGAGCTTGATTGTATTTTTTGGGTTAATTTGATGTTGGCATGAGTTTAGTAATGTTCTTTATACCTAGATGGTATGGATGGTTAGATGTATTGACATTTTTTGAGGATGTCATATTTTATCTTGTGGTTTTTTTCATTATAATATTATCTTGGAGTTTTTATTATCCACTAAATTTTGGTGCTTGAGCTCATGGTTCAGTGCATCTTCACCTTAGTTTATTCCTATTCTTCCATAAATGACAAGTTGAAGGATGCGAGGATTTATTCCTCGATATGGTGGTCACTTGGTTTTATTAAAATTATCTTGATGGAGCATGAGAACATGTTGGAGATTCATGTGGTTACATGTAATATGTTGATGTATTCATTGATTGACCTTTAGACAATGTATAGAACAAGTGGAATAATGTTGGGAAAACATATTGTACACCTTTAATATTTTTTGTAAATTTATATTTTATTATTACTTGTGTTGCACCTAGGATCACCTAGGTGGACATGCATAATGTAGATATTCATCAGAGATTACATAGAGATTCCATTCTTGGAGACACTTGATGCATTGTATTGTAATGTTGGATATTATTTAATGCGGGTGTCAGATTGAGACATTATATTGTACTTTATTTAATATTGGAGGAAAAATTTGGATAAAATGAAAACTTACTACCCAATATAAAATGACGGGGTCAACAGTATTGTGTTTACATGGTTTTATGGCAAATGGATCTACTTTACTCCTAGTTATATTTTGTAAGAGCTTATGTCTATAAAAGAAAACACATGTTAGTGGTTTGGGTTGACTAGAAATTTGGGCTATAATTATTGACTCTTTCTAAAGGTTGCATTTGTGAATTATGGCTTGGGATGTGTGGAGACATGCTTGGACACATGGGAATGCATTGGAGGGCTTAATATTTTGTGAGTATTCATTGTAACTTTGTAACTAATTTGTATTTATTTGTGGTTGGATAATGTACAATATAGTATGGATGCTCTTGGAGGCTTGGTTATCATGTGGCTTCTCTATTTAATCTTTTCTTTCTATCGATTTTGTAGGCTTGTATACATGCTTTTCTCTAATGAGTTATGTAGGAAATGGATTAATTATAACTAGGTATAGTCATCATTTATTGACATTTTGGAAAGTGTTTGGAAATGATAGACATGTCCCAAACCTTACTGGAGAATGTTGAGATGTTTGTAGACTCCTTCAAAGGGAGAAAGTTAGATTTAATAGAATTTCTCCCCAATAAAGAGAAAAAGTTGGAACAAGGAATGATACAACTAAAAGGAAATGAAATCCCAAATGATATAGTTTACTTGAGAAACTATTCAATAGGCACAATGGTTTTGTGAAAAAGAAAGTGGGTGACTCTGTAAATTCTTATAGTATTTAAGAAATAGTTAATATTGACTACCTAGATGATCCTAAGTTAGTGTGTATTCACAAATGTTGTATGCCTGAAGAGAGTGGTAGATTGATTAAATTATTAGCTAAATACAAGGATATATTTTCCTATTTTTATGATGACTTAAAGAGATTCATGAGTGAACAAATATAGAATCATGTAGTCCTCAAACCTAGACCTTCTACCTTCAAGCAGAAACAAAGGATTTACAATCCTAAGATCACAGATACTATTTTCAGAAAAATCAACAAAATCCATCAATATGCTTAGGTAGAAAATATTGTTCTTGTATGCAAAAATAATGGAGAAATAAGGATATGTGTTGATTTTCAAGAACCTAAACTAGTCTTCCTTCAAGGACAATTATCATTTTCCTTACATGGATCATATACTACAAATGATCACTGGAGAAAAAATGATGTCTATGTTGGATGGATTTATAATATATAACCAAATTAGTATAGATAAGAAAGACTGGCACAATACGACCTTTATTTATTATACCTTGAGGTATATTTTTGTACATTCACATGCCTTTCATATTGATCAACCTAGGTGCTATGTTTCAAAGAGCTATGGATATCTATCATTTTGAGATTTGGGAAACAAAATCATAGTGATCTACCTGGATGACTTAACTACATTTTCTAAAAAAGAGAAGATCGTTTGAGAGATTTGGAACTGATACAACAAAGATATTGGAAACAAGGTGTTTCACTTAATCCTAAGAAGTCAATTTTATACATCATAGAAGGAAAACAATTGGAAAAGATTTCCTCAACGGAAGGGATAAGGACCAATCCTAAACGAATAAAGGTCATCCAAAAATTGAATGTTACATCCAAAAATATAGGTGTTAAATATTTCTTTGGCCAAGTCAACTTATTTTGAAAGTTCATCTTTGATTTCTCCAAAATTACTAACCACATAGTAGATATGATGAAGGAGAAAGAAGGTTTTAAGTGGAATGATTGTTGGAGATTTGATTCTAAGCAGTTAAATGATTGTATGTTTATCATTGATGACAACATATAATACACAGTAGTAATTATGTATGTACTTATCAAAATGATGATATGAATACTTGCGTGGATAGATACATGTTTTTGACATGTTTATTATGTTATGTTCATACACACAGACCCAAATAGGATGTTTCAGTAAAGTTATGTAATTCTATTATTGGCAGTTATAGTTCTGGAAGTGTAACGGTTTAGGGCCGACGTATATCACATGTTTCTTGAGTTGCGCCTATCTTCTGTATATGCATGTGTATATTCATGATTAGTTATGAGTTGATGATATTAATCCAAAGGTGCCAAATGTGTTTCAAGAAGATTGCAAAGTTAGAGTTAAATTGGTGAGGCCGACTTACTGAAGCGTCGTGTCTATTTGGATTATACTTGCGCGGTTGTAATAATGCTTGTGTGCTTAGTAGAGCCGACAAGGATGTTATGAAGACTTTTCTTATAGGTCCCATGATCTCATACTATGAGGAAGATACTTATAGCAAGTCAAAGGTGACACGCTAAGTGTGAATGATACGAAAAGATAAGAAAGATGTACAGAGCAAATTATCAGAGTTGGTTCATTCATCAAGAGTCTATGTGAAGAAGAAGTGAAAGATTGCAATACACTGGAACTGATCAAGACAATAGGTCTACTCTACAGTTCATCATCAGATATAGTGCATATCTGTTATACAAAAGGTTGTAGCCTTCACCATCAAGCAGTAAGCTTTTGGACAGTAAGTCCATCACCCCTAACAGGGTTATTTGTAAAAGACTCCTAATAGGGTCCGACCCTTAACCAAGTCACTATACTTATTGCATTGTAATGTACAACTCCTAACAGGGTTGAAATATCTTCTAACAGGGATTACTACAAACAAGTATAGTTTATTGTGGGTGCTAATTCCCACCAGGGTTTTTACCATTTGGCTTCCCCGTAATCAAATTGTGTGTTGAGTATTGTGTTATCTAATTGAGCATTTACTTTATTTTATTCTAAAGTTAAAGAAGTAAAAAGAACTGAAGTTACTAATAACTGATTCACCCCCCCCTCTCAGTTATCCTTTGGGACTATTCTAACAATGATCATGGTAAAAAAGATTTTAAATATATGAAGGAAGCCATTGCACATACACTAATATTGGTTCCCCTAGACATAAGTATTTTATCATTTATTGATATGTCTTTGAACATACCATGTCATCCATTCTGCTAAAAGCTAACGAAAAAATTATCAAAGAAACCAATTTCTTTCATGGGCGTCCCACATAAAAATCATGAGTTGAATCACTCCCAAATAGAGAAGCATGATTTTTTAGTAGTCAAACTAGTCAAATAATTTAGGTTTTATATATTTCATTCTCACACCATAGTATATGAGTATATATCCCTAAACCAAAGATCAAAAGTATGCTCACACAACAAGACATCAACTTCCACAAAAGATGGGCATGGGTGGCAAAGGTACAAGAATACGACTTAGATATAAGTTGACCAAGAAAATCATATGAAAAGTTTTGTACAAATTAATGGGCAAAAATGAATCAGAAGTAGTTCAAGAAATCTGATGGGCATTACTAGTAAGTCTTCAAGATATATGATTAAGCTAAACAAGTTTGCACCCTATTTAAGACTTGATTGATTTTATTATAAGATGGAATGTGGATGTTCTCTCTCTTTCAAAAACAAATGGACAAACCCCAAATGATAATTCTTTATTTATTGTGGATGGAAAATATGAATTCAAGAGCTAATTGATGGAGGAAGAGCTCAAGCACTAGTATGAAGAACTAGTCTCAAACTCTCCACAATGAATATTAAGCTAATATGAGATGCAATGCAATATTCAAACTAGATTCATTACAATTTATCCTAGCATGTAATATCTAAATGGATTAAGAAAGAACTAAGATTGAAAGCATGAAATAACTATGAAATTCTAGAGCTATTCTAGCATGATAATAATGCACCAAAATGAGAGATGAATTGCAAGAAGAAAGGCCCTCTATTTATAGATTTTTGGAGGGAAGGAAGGGCTTGGATGAGGTGGCACCTATGTGGCATCCACATACGAGCCACAAAAGGAACACATAGGCTTAGAGGAGAGGTAAAATTGGAGCATTTAAGGATTGAGTGGCTCAAGGTTTCTCACATATGTGTGAGCAACCTTAGGGAAATGTGCGGGGGACAAAAAGGTGGTTGCATTTAAGAGTGTTGGGTGGCTCTCTTGGGATGATTTTCTCACACATGTGTGAGCATTATACTAGCACTAAACAGGTTAGGAATCACCTTTTAATTATGATTAGTGGGTGATTAAGAGAGGAGGTAGGTTTAGCAAGTGGGATAGGTAGGGGTAGGGTAGGCTTCTAGGTAGGGTTTAGATTAGTATTCAAATTATATTTGAATTAATCATAGTTTAGAATAATTAGAAGTGTGAGGGGAATTTTAATAAATATGAATTTATTAATAAGGGATTTTGTGAAGAAAATGTATTAAATTGAATACATTGGGATAGTATTTAGATTATATTTAAATACTATAAGGGAAACTATTTAATTGATTAAATTAAATAGTTAGATGAATAAATAGGAAATATTAATTTAATTAATATTTTGGATGTGTACATTTTTCCCCTCTTTGATGCGGCACTGCAAGTGGCATTGTATCAAAGAAAAGAAAAATAATTTTCCCCAGAAGAAGTTAGGTATCTAGGAGTCATGCTACAGTGACAATGGTGTGAGGTTATGCGCCCTCGAGAAAATAATGCAATAGGAAAAGTGTTGTGGAATTTTCTTGAAAAGGACAAAAACATGATTGGGAGTAGAAGGAATGGGCGGGAAAGGATGGGAGGGGAATAATAAATAGAATTATTTCCAAAAATAAAAATACAATCATGAATCTAAATGCAGCGAAAGGGGACTTGGGGATTAAATTATGATAATGTTGGAGACCACACCCTAGCTTTATACTGCAAGAGGAGGTATGCATCAGGTGTTAGAAAACATAAATGACATGGTTCCTTTGCCTGGACTAGATGCATAGACAGAGAAGGTAGATTTAGGAACATAGATGGAGATAATGTGGAGATGATGGAACTAATGCAGTGACACTCATAGGGAGACCGAGTATACCTAATGCATTGTTGGAGACTTGGTGGAAAGTATACTATACCCTGACCCTAGGAAGCCAAGCATTATCATAACCACGTAAATGACAAATATACACTAAAACACCAACAAATAGATCATACTGAAAATGATGCATGTATCAATAAACACCATTCACAACATGCTAGGATATAGGAGATCCATGTGGTTATGAGTAGGTTTTGATTGATACAAAAGATAAAATCAACAAAAAGGCCTCATGACCAAGAAATCATTCAATCCAAAGTTCTTTCCATGAATGGGATTGTGTGATGGAGGATTTGATTACTCGATGCAGGGACGATGCACCCTAGCAGGAAAAGATTAGATTGTTTTGTCAAAGTGGATATTCACTGGAAACAGTTATTAATAGAATAAGAATCAAGGAAGGTTGATCTTATAATTGATTTTTTGAAAAACTATTGTAGTTATTGTGTCTAGGAAAAGTGCAGTGTCATAGGGTTAAGCTTAGGGGATCGGGACAAAGAGATTTGATGAGTGATGGTGGGTCTGGCTGAGGTGGAACTAGATTCAATAGGATGCGGGTGGATGGTGCTTGATTGTGATAAAAAAATCATTGTGTAGATGAATGGAAATAGGGATGTGAGAGGTGGTGGATATGGAGCAGCTTGCGAATCGAGATTATGGGAAATGTTTAGGTGGTTTTTTGAGATTTTATGGTGTTTTTGGAATTTTTTGATTTTTTAGTTTTTTAAAAAAAATTCTTGTATAGGAGGTGTGGGAGACATTTATTACACCAATATACAATGAAAGTGTCAAAGATTAGGAATTGGGATAGTTGCAGGAGCAGCAGGAGAAAATGGTAGGAGAACGGGGCCATAAGTATAGTTTGGGGGGGATGGGAAGGTCATTTACAACATTAACCAAGAAGAAAATGAAGCTCTGAGAGAGAAAAAAAATTTGAAGAGAGGCTTAGGAGGTAGTTGGGAGAGCGCGTCAGGATCCACGGATGACCAATAGAGTGGGCGAAGGCAGTGTGTTTCAACACTCAGACCTATCATTTAATGTTGTTCATGTATTTAATGCATTTGCAGTGGGCTAGGTGGGTATTTAATGGGGTAGAATTAATTATGGACTAGAGACGCTGATTCCTAAACTGGCATCTGCAAAGACACTGATCTCTGGACCAGCATCTGTGCAGATGTGGCACCCGGATTCGTCTCTCGACAAATGTAGGTCATGGTTTGGGCAAGGCTAAGACGTCGATATATGGATCGACATCTCCACCCAAACTGGCATCTGTAGGTGCTAAGGGGATAGGGAAATGAGGGAAACTGACTTGTGCTGAGGGGGATGGGAAAATGCCTAGGGGGATGATGCCCCAGTTAGGAGGGTTTGGGGTAGAAGAATGAGGGCTGACAAGATTTTGCATGGTTGCAAGAGTATTTTACACTACTGGGGTCGAGGGAGCATTGGCCACCTACGATGGAGCTGGGAGTCCAGCTTACAAAGGAAGAGTGGGGGTTAGTGTCCATAGTAGGGCTATATTGTGTGCATCAATGCCCTAGGCTATGGGTATGTAATGGGATGATGACAATGTTGGTGGAGAGGTGACACAATGACAGCACCACATTCCACTTGCCTACTAGAGAGGTGACAATTACCTTATTAGTGTTAGAAACACTGAGAGGGGGGTGAATCAGTGTTTGTCACTTATCTTAATTTCAGCAACTTGAAACTTAAATCAAATAGATAACATTATACAATAACACATAACACAATATATGTTTAAGGGGAAACCTTGATCAGAGGAAAACCCCGGTGGGAATTAGTACCCACAAATGATTGTACTAGTCTTATGAACTTGTTAGAGCTCCTTTGCCCTATTAGGAGAAGTCTTTACAATGCAAGTACAATGACCCTGTTAGGATTCTTTACAAAAACCATGTTAAAGGTGAATGGCTCACTGCTAGAGCTCACTGCCCAATAGGATGAAGGCTACAACATTCAGATAATAGATATACACTATATCAAAAGATGAATTACAGTTATGACACAATTGTATGATCAGTTATGTTTATGTGTTGATACTCTAATCTCTTAAAGAGATCTATCTCATAATGATTTGTTTGTGTTGTTCTTCTAGATATTTTTTCTGCATATTTTCCACTCTCACACTTAATACAAAATTGCATGTCAAGTATATATACATGCCTGAATAGACGCGACCGAAAATAAGACCTTAGTCGGCCCAAAAACAACATACACAATGCTTCCAAATGAATTGGCTTAAGTGTGTTTACATGAGTGTTAAAGACATAATTACAAACATATTACAATAGGTGCATGGCCATTACAAAACAAAATATTATACGCTAATCAAAATCTGAAGTCAGCTTCATGCTCTATTTTTTGAACTGCTAGTGGCACTTGAACTTGTTGTAGCTTCTATGTACTGTCATATCTTACCATGTGTGTATAGACTAAGCTTAGTAACATATCATAAAGCTTAAGTATAAGGGCACATAGTCTGACTCAATCATATGCACGTGCGCTGATGCACTGATCAACTATATATCTCTGTTCTGTTATGTTTTCTATACCTAGCCAAATTTTGATCTTCAAAGTTTGTGAACTTGTCAAAACTTCATATGACTTTGTTGCCATAATTACAATAAAAAATTAGTCATATAAACCTTGAGTCTAAAATTTCCAACAATCTCCCCCTTTGTCATTAATGGAAACAAAGGAATGTGGCCAAGTTACATATACTTTGACTTAACAAAAAAAATGGTAACTTTACTGTACATCATACCTTTGGCTATATTTTTCATACTCTTTTATATAAACTACTCCCCCTTTGACATTAATGTAAAAGGTGCCAAAAATTAAATTCCCTAAGTACTTACTCCGAGTATACATCTGGGTATGCAATCTGAAGATTCTTGATTTCTTGTTGCCAAAATGCCTTGAGTGCATCAATAGTCTGAAGATGGGCACATAATGCACATGTGAGCTTCTCCATTTTTGTTAGATCCATGCAGGGGCCTTGATCATATGTGACAATAGTTGCATCTATCTGTTTGATATTCTCATTTAATATAGCTAAGGAGGGTGCAAGTGCATTTCTCAGTTGGGTTTGCCTAGTCCTTATCTTGCTGATCTCTATCTTGGCTTTTTCAATCTTGTCTATCTGCCGTTGATAGATGTTGTTGTAGATGTTGATGTCTTGGGAGGATGTTTTAACTGATTTCCTGATGTTTTAAACCAAGATGTATGCTTCCTCAATATTTTTGATGTTCTTAGAAGTGAATTTGCCTCTATCCATACAATTAGCTATCACCTTCCTGCCTTTTGTTGCTAACTCTTTTAGAATTGTTTGACCAATCTTCAATGAGTTGAGATCTAGTGAGAAGTTCATTATCTGTTCATCCAATCTTTCCTTTTTGTACTTTTCCTCTGCAATTTTAGTAGCTGAATTTATTAAAATTGTGAATTTTTCTTTGAAGCAAATCAAGATGCTATCAACATCATCAACTGGCTGAACATTTTCCAATTTCTTTTATGTTGGCAATAGGTTATTCAAAATGTTTACTAACTCCAGAAAGAGAGGAGTTATCATAACTTGTTTTTCTTTGGCTTTCTCCATTGATAATACACGGATTTTGATCAAGTCTTCTTCTCCCCGTGCATCTAGGTTTGTTGAGTCAAGGGTCAAACTTGACAATAATGATATTGATGGTTTGATAGATGGAGTGAATATAACATTTTGACTAACATCCATACATTCACTTTTCACTGGGATCTCCATAGAGGGTGGTTCAATAGATTGATTATCTTCCTAATTATTCAAATCTATTGGATCTTTGGAAATAACTTCATCTTGTTGCAAGGGAGTATTATCAATGCATACCTTCTCTTCTTCTTCAGTGCTAAAAAATTCTTTTTCAAATTTGTTGTCATTATCTGAAGCTGTCATTGTTATCTTAACATCATTGATCACAATGGTTTCATCTGAATCTTTGACTGTGTCAGAGGGTGATGGAACTTTGGGTGCAGAATCCTGGGGACATTTCATAGGCACATTAAGAGTCTTTGGTTCTTTTTCTTGTTTAGAAGGAACTGGAGTCACTTTAGTTGTAGGCGTCGTTGATGGATACATGTGTCTGTCCAAAAACACTTGCTCGAATTCTCTTTCAATTTCTTTGCCAACCAACTCATACTATTTGTTCATAATGTGAAGAGTTGTTGTTTTGGTTCTTAGATGAGGTTTTACCAAATCTAACAGTATTGCCTTCTCATCATGTGAGAAAATAGGGAGAAGAATTGTTATGCCCTGCATACCCGTCCCTACATTTTGTAGGCAAAATGTTGGGTCCCCCTTTTCTCTTTTTCTCTTCCCTTGTTTTCTTTGTTTTCCCTCTAGGATTTGCTTCTGTGAGGGTTGTCTTCCTTTTCCTTTTGTCTTCTTGTGTCTCTAAGACCCGTTCCCAAAGTTTGTTTTCCCTTTCCAGAGCCAGATTCCAGGCTCCAAGATTCTCTGCCATCATGTCTTCTTTTGCGAGAAGGTATGGTTGCATGGAATCCCCGGGCCTGAAGTCTGAAGGTTTGCTTGTTTCAGAGTTTGTGGAGAGAATGAAACCTATTTTTACCCTAAGGGTATAAATATAAGTTACCTGTCATTTTCACATTTACCGTGATTAAAACACTTAGAGCACTCAAAGTGATTTTAAGGCGATTAAACAACGAATTGCTCCCTGTGCTTAGTGGCTAATTGAATGTTGATTTGCGGTCACTTGCTCAAGATTGTTCAAAGGTGAACTTGTTACAGAGCACTTCCCATGCTCACCTTCCCTGCATTCTTCGCATTCCAGGTTTGCTTTCAGCTTTTCCTTCTCTGGTTTTCTGTTCCTCTAGTTTCCTATTTTTCATTTATTTGTATTATTTTGTTTTCATTTTGCTCTCATTTCTGTCTTTGGTTCTGTTTTGTTGCCTCTTGTTGGTGGGTGGGATCTTCCAGAGTGTTGTCCACCCTCTGTGCAGTTGTAATGTAGTGTATATTCTATACATTGTTGTAATGTAGTTTTTGGGTGTCTGTAAATTATGTACGTTGTGTAAATAGTCTATAAATATTGTGTACATGTCATTGCTATTCTGTGAGCTATGCTTTGGCCCTCGCAATGCCTTGACCCTCTATATTTTAGTGTATATATCTCATGTATATCCTTCTTTCTTGTTGAGATCATTGTGCTCCATCATGTTTTGAACCACTCTATCGAGCTCGTCGAGAGGGAGTCACCATGGTTCAAATTCAGAACCTCATTGGTTTAAGCCATGGCAGCTTTCTCTCTCCTCTGTCATATCATCTTATTAGTGGGATGAATTTCCCATGAGTGGGCATTCAAACCCCATCCCATCTGGCATTCAATTTCACTTGTGTCAGCCCACTTGTCACCATTAATGTCATTACGTCGCCTGTCACGTGGCCACATGACAACCCATGTTAGCTCAGTATGAATTCCTACTGGTCACATTGACAACAGCTGAATCTTATGGACTTCAGGTGCTAAGAAGCCCTTGGGTCTTCATTCTATCTTTGTCACTTAGACCAATACCCTGGAGCCCCCGGGTGTTTATCATAATCCAACTCATGTATGTTTTAATACTCTGGGATTTTTTTAATATGTGCTAATGTTTTTAGATAGGTGTGAATTGGTGATGAATTCCCCGGAGTCTTTAAAAATTATTTTTTTCATATCATATACTGACGGTTCTTTGGTCTTGCAGGTTGTAGAATGTCTAAAGTGATCACTCCTCCTGATAGCCCAGAGCTGCCTGCTGCCTCCACTCGGGCGGCCACAAAAACCAAGGCCAAAAAGATGCTAGCTAAGCTGCCACTGACCTCCAAATACCTGAAGGAGGGCACTCTCATGGGGTCCAAGGTGGACTCTAAAGTGCAGGAAATAACAGACACATAGCCCAAACTTTGGGCTGAAATGCAGGGCTTAATTCAAGCCATAAACAAACTAAAGGCTGGCAGAGATCATATGGCCACTCACTTGGCTGCCTCTAGAATCATTAAGGCTACAAATTTTCCTTGCTTGGTGCAATCATCAAAGCTAATACTCTACCTGGAAACACTCTACAATGTACCTACTCAGACTGTTCTACTCGCCGATCCCCGACCATTACAATATCTAGCGACAATCATCAATCTGGACGCAACAACTTTCACTTTAGGGTTGGGGATCCCTCAATTCAAAGGGTCCATCATTCTCAACCAGGCCAACTCATTACAAGAATTTGAAGAAGCTTCTCTCATCTCCCAAAAATACCTCAACTCTCAGTGGCTGAAGTCTCCGAAGAGGGACCATAAAAAGATGAAGTTGGAAATTCCCCGCGGGGATTTCAAAGAGCCCATTCAAGCGGGCATTATTTTTCAATGCAAGATCTTCAGACAGCCCCATGCCCAAAATTTCTTGGCATGGATGTATTACTTTCTTTACTACATCACCACCCATAACCAGACTTTCAATTAGGCAGCTATCATAGCCAACCATGTAGACTCACAGTTGAAAGGAGTTATCCAGAATTCAAAGTTTTACATGACATCTTAGGTGCTACGGGCACTGGCCCAACAGAGACTGGCTTTTCTGGGATTTCATACAATGGGAATTCTCATGAATGGGTTGGGCCAGTTAACACCATGAGATAGTTATCCCAGGTCTAGTGGGAACTCAGTTTCCCAAATTTTTGCATGGTAAATGATGCCTTCATTTACCAAAACATTTTAACACTTACTCAAGATTTTGGATATTGGTTATTGCAAGAGGCGATGAACCTGGTGAGCACCTACAAAAAATATTTTATTTAATTCCAATAGCACACATATATTCAGGTGACCGACTTCTCTAGGAAACCCTATCTTCTTCCCCGGTATTGCAGGGATAGAATCATTCTTTTAGATTTCTGCCGGTAGATTTTAGAGCTACACACTCTCTTCAAGGTGAAGAAGGTCACAAATGTCCCATTCCAAGTCACTTGTGGGAATTATACTTGTAGTCTAGTAGTAGAAAAAGAGGTAGACAACAAGCTAAAGAGTCTGGTGTTGGTTGAATTTGACCATACCAAAAAAGGTTTTGATCCGCTGGGAAAGATAGCTTTGGCGCTTCCCCGGGCCTCCCCACTGCATATAGTAGACATTGAATATTTTTGGACAGATTTCCAAGAAAGTTTTGACCTTCGAGCCTGCCAACATTCGTGGATGTCCAAAGGAGTAATGAAAGTGCTTGACCTTCAGAATTTCCCAAAGGGTTTTTCAGATGACGGGCCGCTTGAAGACCCAACATATAAAGGGCAGGGATTAGATAAAATAGATCTCCCTCTGGTGGATTGCGCCACCCTAAAATATTTAACAATCGAGGGAGTATGCCACCCCATTTTAGAGGCCAGTCCTAATTATTTGGCCCGGGCGTGTCCCAAGAGCACCTGGAAGGGACTGATCATTCGAAGGCTCCCTGCTACCGTCGGACTAAGTATAAGAAAGGGGAAGGAGAAAGAAGACACCCCAGCCAAGGTACCTCCTCTGGGTCTGACCCCCATAATGATACAACTACAAAAATAGATGGAGGAAGCAAGTCTAGCAAGCCAGCAGATAAGCACACAAATTTCCACCGGCCTCCTCATAACTCCAGTAGCATCTGCTCGCCTGGCAGGATCCCCATCGTTGACCGCAATGATGAGCAGGCAGACTCTTGCTGAGGTGAGTTATACAAGTATTTTGGATACCGGGGTCCCATTACTAAGGAAGAAGAAGCAGAAGGTGACCCCTACTCCAAGCACAACTGTCAGTCCCGATATGCCTAACCTACCTCCGGTTGATGTCAATTAAGATTCCCCCAAACTTGAGAATATTTCTGATTCCTCTCCCCCACATGATGAGTGTGATGACATCTTTGAGGAAGATGAGCTCATGCAGCTTCATGAGGATGTAGATCATGCAGTAGAGGAGATCTCCACCTAGGAGAAAGAGGATATCCTCGTAGAAGAAGAGGAAGTCCCAGAAAAAGAAGTTGTCGCAGAGCAGGAAGTCTGGGAGGAAACACAAAGCGAGCCTGAGTGGGAGAAAACACCAGTCCAAGAGACCAAGAATGAACCAAGGCCAACTACAGATGAGAAACTGATGGTTGGGGAAACCAGACCCACAGGATCAACCATACCCCCAATCATCACGCTCCAAACACCTTTGGTCACTCCAGCTGACCAGTTGCCCTGAAGTACCTTCGGTGAGGTTGTAAACGTGGCTGCATTGTTAAAATTTGGCCAGAGACCTCACCCACCACCACAAGATGTCCCAGTGGAGGAAGATGTTCTGGTAGATGAAACTAATGAGACCAAAGAACAACAACAGTAGAATGAAGGGGAAATCCATGAAGATATAAACATTGAATCAACTATTACTGAGAAAGATGTTGAAATCCCTGAAAATCTAGGTGATGTTGACATTGGAGGAGAAGAAGCTCTAGACATCATGAAAGAGGATGCCAACCTGGAAAAAAATTTTGAGGCCTCCAAAGAGCAGGAGAAGGAACAAGAAAAATAAAAAGAGCCTGATGACAATGTTGATCCTGGAAATACACCGCCAGATTTTGAAAGGAATCCCAATCCCCAGGTCCTAAAAATGAAGCTGCCCCAGCCACCCCAATGGATGGTAGAATCAAGGAGGAAGGCCCCGGTGTTAACAACAGGCATTCCACTCTCCTTGGTCGAAATGATGGCCCAAAATGTAGAGGCCCAAAATCCTAAGAAGGCACAGATAGTCCATACCCTCTGCACTGGTCCAACAGGAAATAGAGTTGCAACAATCGCAAGACCCCCTCCAGGTGCAGATGCAGCGGCTATAAGGCCCAAAGATTACACTATTACAGAAGTGGCACTAGGGAGAAGAGATAAGCAGGGTGAACTGGACCTAGTGAGAGATGTCACCAAAGTAGTGGAGGCACGATATATTAAACAAGGTCAGAAGTTAAAGGAGGATAGAGAAACCAATGCAAATCTCCTCGCAATTCTGGCAGGACTTACACAGCCTTTGGCCGAGATCCACCTGGAAGCTTCCACCTCTGGATTGTCACTTGCAAAGGGTGATGTGGATTCTCTCTGGGCCATGAAGAAGAAGGTGCAGGATATGGACGGGTGGGTCACCAAGAAGATAGCTGCCATAAGACAATTCCAATGGTGTCCCTCCTAGATCTTTACCAGATCAACATTCTCCTCAGCCAGGTGAATGGCTCCATTATTGTATGGGAGAAGGACTTGGAGAAGTATGAAAAATGGGAGGCTAGGTTGGAGGAAATTTTCAACGCTGGAGAAGAAACCACCACAGAGGCGGGAATTTTGGGAGATGAATCATATGATTCTCTCCAGGCCCAATACTCTAGACTTAGCCTCAAAATTGAGGTATGCAAGGAACTAGTTAAGGCCCTAGGAGAGAAGGTGACCATGACCCAATATCCTTTGGGCCTATTTCAGGAATTTGTGGTAGGGGTGTCACAAGTCAACCCCTTCACCACTAGGATGTGCACCCCGGAGGACTACATCCTCAGCAAATTTGATGAGCAAATGAAGTCCCTGTATCTGGTTGCCAGAGATTTTGACAGGGGCAGGTTATCAAGATTATCCAAGATGATGATCCAGACACATGATGCCATGAAGATGGTAGGTGAATTCTGGAATGGGGCCAAAGAAGTCAAAGAGAAGTTGGAGGTTGTCCTTGGCTGATGGGACAACATCAAGGATATAGATGAAGAAGGTATAAGCCAAGTTTTGGAAGCATTCAAAAATAGTAAGGAGCAATAAGGTTCTCTAGAGCTCAAAGAATTTCATCGGTCGTGCATATTTTGTATTCTTTATTCTTTGAGCTTAATCTCCTGGATCCCAGTGTTCCAGATCCATAGTTTTCTATTCTTTGGATGACCCACGTCTAGGTTCCTGGGAGCTGACCAGTGATTATCAAACAGTTAATAAGGATGTCAGAAAGTAGGTGACTCCATCAAGACATGTCAACTCGAAAGATAATTTTGACAGGTGGTCTTCCCAAGGAGCCACCCCAGCATAACACCTAGCGCATTGGAGATAGTGAGCCTCTTTTCCATTAATGAGGCATGTAGCCTTGATCCCTGGGGGATCAAATTTATTCTATTTTTCCTTTGGCTCTCTTCTCAAGGCCGATTCTTCCATACTTCTTTTCTTGTCTCATTCTTCTAACCTGTCAAACCTCTACCTTTCTCGAGGTTGTTGTAGCATAGTGCAGGTAGTACCGGCCACCGGAAATTGTATTTTATTGGTTGAGTGTAAAGTTAAGTTAGGTTAGTTTTAGGGAAAACCTGTGTATAAATAAAGAGTCTGACCTTATTCCTAGGGTCAGCGAAATTGATGATTTTGCAGTCCATAGTTAGAGCATTTCAATTTCATTTCTAGTTGTTGTAGAGCTCAATGCTCCTTAGTTTTAGCAGTTCAGTAGATAGATGCTCCCTTGGAGCCATTGTTGATGTACTCACCAGTGATGCTGGAAAACCATTAATAAAGAAGGAAGGATTCTCGGAATGCTATTGTTGGTATCTTGATCTCTAAGTTGATATTCTTTCATGTTGTATGTTTCTTATGTCCCTTGCTCTAATATTTTAAGTAGATTAACGACCTCCTTTTGCCTCGCTATTGAATATATTTGAACTAATGGTTCTGTGTGTATTCAATATTTTAGTGTAGCATGTTAGAGCATGGTTGATGTTTTGAATATATTTGCATGAATATAGGTAGATGGAATACTTCTTACCCTGGCCTATCTTTTGAATTTTATTTGATTAACTAACGAATGCTTGCAGGAAACCCCACTTTCCTAAATCCCCAGAGAAGATGAGCTGAGATAACCAGCTATCCACCCCAAATAAAATAGTCACACTCCCAACTAAGCTCCCGCACCATCGAGACCTGACTCTCACATGCTTGAAGGCCTAGAGAATCTCATTTCTCCAAACAACCTTTACAGGTGAAGTTGGTCGGTACCCCGGTACCCGGTGACAACTTACACCTATTGGCAGACCCGGTCACAAACCCCCATCAACAGAAATTGGCACTAGAAGGAGGGCATGAGCTCGTCCCCTTCTGAGGATTTACATTTTACATTACCTAAGGGTTCCCCAAGCCATAGTTTTAGGAAGCAGACCTTTAGTAGGATTGGATCATTTTCACCAGCCTGATTTGAAAGAATCCTTAGATCAGCTCCCAATCCCAGAAGGTTTGTCAAAATCAAGCCTCCCATTTGAAAGAGACGCACCCCAAAAGCCAAGCCAACCAACATTGTTTGTGGATCTACTTCATCCCAGAATACCCAAGTCTCCCAGACAACTTTGGGGATTAACATTTAGCCTAGCCAAAATCTAACACCCCCGATGGCTGCATATTTTGGCAACACCAGGTCCCCAATGGGAACATTTCCAGGTGCAACCAACGATCTTCATGCACACCCAGAAAATATTTGTCCCCAATATGAGAACTTAGCCTCATGAACCATAGAAGAACATTTGCAGGCATACAAAGATGCCATCAATAGACACTAGATCCAACATCAAGACGTTGTGACCTGGATGTTCCCTCTGTCCTTGGGATAGAACGAGCTGAATTGATACCTTAACCTGCCCGCCAACTCCATCAACAGTTGGCAGGACATGGAGGATGCCTTCCTGGTGGCCTTTCATGTACACATAGATCCAACATGGTCCCACAGCCAGTTCATCTCCATTAGAAAGGAACCAAATGAGTCCCTTGCAGTATTCAACCATTGGTTCCAACGCGCCTTGAAGCGGTGCATGGGTCCTTTCATCCCATCCCTGAAAGTAACAATCCAGACATATCTGAATGCAATGGACCCTTTCCTTTCCACTTTCCTATGGATAAATACCACCCCCACTGACCAGGATACTCTGGAAAAATTTTACAACCTAGCCTTGGAGCTATCTCGCGGTCTTAACAAATCTCTGGGCGGGATTTGGCAGAGCATGCCTTTCAACATGATACCCAGTGGAACTTCTTACGCTAGGGGATACAATCCAAATTAGGCAATGGGTTCCCCTATGATGGCCATGAATCACCCACCACCACCGATAGAACAACAGGCCCAATACGTATATCCATCGCAAGCCTAGACAATACCGATTCTAGAATTTGTTCCCTAGAACTAGCCGCAACAAATACAACAACCATAGACACAACCTGCCAGAGTGCCTTTCTTCCAGTCATCCACAACTGGAGGACTATCATCCTCAACTCTGGTACTCCATGCTACCTTTCCTGGGAACCAACAACAACAACCGTCACATTGTGACACGAACACCCAGCTGTTCATTGAGGTTGAATCCCTCCGACGACTATTGTCCTCACTAACTTTAGACATAGGGCAGCTGAAGGTGGGGTCTCTTGCACCCCACAACACCAATCCCCAGAGAGGGAATATCTTCTCCAGCCAACAAAATAACAATGCCAGAGGAAGAAATTACAACAACAAGCCTTGTCCCAACCAACATCAATGGAATAATAATGCCAACATTGGAGGTTCTCCTTCAAACCAAAACACCAATTAGGGTGGTGCCAGACCTTCCTATTTCATGCCAGTCACAGAAATCCAACCCCTGACCAATTGGTGTAGATTGCACAATACAGGCTCTTATTTCGAGGTGAACTGTGCTACACTGGAGAAGGTAATCATGATCTCCCAACTAGACAAACAACAAATTGTTGATCTTACTCCCCCGAAACCTCCCATACAAGAGTACTCATGGTGCCTTCACCTATGAAACCATCTTCTTTGGAACAGGAAAGGAAGATGAAGAAGAACCTGAGTTGCAGGGGTTTTTTGATGAATCTATTCTGGCCTTTGAGGCCAATGCCTTTACCAACACGCGGACTCAAGATGGTAAAGGACCAATTTACAGGCCCACACCTCCCAAAGACACCCCTCCCCAAGATAATACAACTGATTTCTCCTTCCCACCGAAAGGGTCTAGCTCTAACCAAGCTAAGGACCCGACTGAGGGAAGCCAAAAATTCCTTGGGGGGAGGTTTGACATCACAAAGGCATTAGAACATACCACCAGCTCCATGACCTTGATGGAGGTCTTGCTGAATTGTCCCGAGCAGAGGAAGTCTCTTCTGAAGCTCTTGGAAAATTTGGGAAATGTTAGTCACCCACCAAAGACTGTCACTTTTGATGATGCTAACACAAATATCTTCTGAGGTAACACTGAGGATCCTCCTTTCTTACTAGGCTTAAACATACAAGGGAAGAACCTTCACAATTTCTTGGTAGATTCTGGGGCTTCAGGCAATGTCATGCCTTTATCCATATGCTAGAAGCTCGGATTTCATCTTACTCCATCTAACGGCGCAGTAGTCCAGCTGGACAAAACTACCGTAAAAATGGTAGGTGAGCTAAAGAATGTCTAGATTCAGCCCATCCAAGACCGCAGGATAGCAAGCGTAATTGACATCCAAGTGGTGGACATCCCAAAGACTTATGGGATGTTACTAAGTTGCAATTTGTCTAAGTCCCTCAATGGGTATTTCTCTACTGACTGTTCCCACTTGTGGCTCCCCTGGGAGGGAGAATCTAACCAGATTTGGGTAGAAAGTGAGCCCCAGATGAAACAAGCACTCACCAAAGTCAGGAGGGTGAATGAATTCCTCTTCTCTGAGACATCCCCCAGGGTGTACCTCCCTCCTATAAATCTTAACCTTTGATTTCACCCTGGGGAAGATCCCACTATTTCTCAGAGAACATAGGACCTAGACAAAAGACTTAGGGGTGAGGTTAACTCATATGGTACCACAGTGATCCTTGCTACACTCTTGTCTGGCACCTGGTGCCGGGTGCATTATCAAAAACATTCAAAACTAGAGTGTGAGCCATATTTTTCCACTACTACCCAACACAGCAATGCCCTTCGAAAGAAGAAACATGAATCAGATGTGCCTGGACCCAGTAATAATTCTAGTGGTATCCCCATGATGCCCCCCAGTCCAGGAATCCTAGCCATAGGATTCTCCAAGAGAAAACCTCACCCAAGTGCTATTAGAGTCAGAGGAAACTCCTCTCAACCTCCCCAAAAACAATCCAAAGGCCACTCCACCTTCCTAGCCCTAGACAATGAACAATGACTTGTGGACCCTTAAGTTTGATGGGTCCCAGTCCAAACTAGGCTATGGGGCTGGAGTGGAATTAATCAACCCGCAGAGGAAATCCTTCCTCACATCTTATAGGCTGCAATTCAAATGCATGAACAATGTCACAGAGTATGAGGCTTTGGTCCTTGGACTCTTATTCACACTAAGAAAGGGAATCACCCACCTCCAGGCACTGGGTGATTTAGAGTTGATCGTAAAGAAAGTCTGGAGCCAATACACTTGTCATGATAAAAGGCTAGCCACATATCACAACTAGGCATGGAGCCTCATCAAATATTTTGATGCCTTCGACATTGAACTCATTCCCCAAAAAAGAAACAATGTTTTGGGTGCCCTTGTTGTATTTTCCAGTACTCTTGAGCCAATGGCTGGCTCTCGGCTCCAAAAAAAATTTGTTGAGATGGTCCCCACCCCGTCCATCCCAAAAAATGTCACCCATTTTTAGGTCTTTGAGGATGATCAGCATATTCTGGCCTTCATGGCCAATGTTGGTGTTTTCGAAGACCAGATAGTGGAAGAGACAGAGAGAGATCATGATGATATTGGGCAGGATGAGGAAGATGATGGGATCATAGACTTACCAACCAACACCATCCCAAAGGGAATGGTAGCACTAGAATGAATCTTTGACTCAGACCTTCGGGGCTGGGAAAAGATATCATCCTCCTCTAAGGGAGGAAAATTTAAAAAAGTAAACATCAGCCAGGCTGATGAAGAAAAATTGGTACACATTGGCACCTCCTACTCCCCTGAGGAGAAGGAGAAGATTCTCACGGTTCTCTAGGAATATATTGATGTAATTGCATGGGGGTATGAGGATTTCAAGACCTATGATACATCCATCATGACCCATACCATCCTGCTAAAACTTGACACTAAGTCCTTCTGGAAAAAGCAAAGGCTGGTTAACCCACTGATCGAGCCTCTAATCCATCAGGATGTAAGAAAATTGTTGTCAGCCCAGATCATCTTTCCAATCTAGCATACTATGTGGGTTTCCAACCTCATCCCTATGAGGAAGAAAAGTGGCGAGATCTGCCTTTGCGTGGATTTTCAAAATTTAAACAAGGCATCTAAGAAGGATTATCACCCTCTCCCCTCGTTGGATGAGGTATTGCAAATCATGAATGGATCACAAATGATGTCCTTCCTAGATGGGTACTCTGGGTATAACCAAGTCATGGTTAAGTATGAAGATAGAGAGAAAACAACTTTCACCACCAAGTGGGGAATGTTTGCATATCGTAGAATGCCCTTTGGCCTGATCAACGCATGGGCCACATTTTAGAAGGCTATGGACATCATGTTCAAAGGCCTAGTGAACCAGTGCATAATCATCTACATGGATGATTTGACCGTCTTTTCCTAAGACAGGTGTGATCATTCCACCCACCTCGCCCAAATTTGTGAGAGATGTCGCCGATATGGGATATCCCTCAACCCTAAGAAATGTATATTCGGGGTCACTGAAGGGAAGTTGCTTGATCATATTGTCTTTGAGAAGGGTATATCCATTGACCCTGAAAGAGTTGAAGCGCTACTAAATCTATAGATGCCTGGCAGTAAGAATGAAATGAGATCTTTCTTTGGGAAGATTAATTTTGTCCGGTGGGTCATCACTGGATTCGCCAAGATAGTGAAACCACTCAATGAAATGATGAAGAAAGATATGAAGATTGAGTGGAGTCCTAAGACAAAGTGGGTATTCGCCCAGGTCAAACAAAAAATTGTGGAGGCACTAGTCTTCGCTAGTCTGGACTATTCCCTCCCTTTTCATATATATTCCTTTGCTTCGCTGCATTCTACCATGGTATTTTTCACCTAGAAGGTCAAAGGGGAAGAATGATTGATAGCTTTCATGACCTCCCCCTTTAAGAACGTTGAAGTTCGATATTCACCTTTGGAAAAGTAGGCCTTTTCTCTCATTCATGCTGTGAAGAAATTCTGGCATTATATTCTCCAGAGCAAAGTGCACGCAATCATCTCAGACCAAGCTATTAAGTCTCTACTCCTGCAGAGTGAATTGGGTGAAAGACGGGGGAAATGGATGGCCATCCTCCAAGAGTATGATTTGGAAATTCAACCCATGAAGATAGTTCAAGGCCAGGGACTATGTAGAGTAATGGCAAAAGAGACTCCCAACATCGAATGTCAGACATACACAATGGAGTCCATCACTCAAGATCCATGGTATACCGACCTTGTACACTTCTTGTTGAACAAAAAATGCCTAGAGGGGCTACCCCAAAACAAACATTGCACCTTGTGAATGAGAAGCACACACTTTATGATAAAAAAATGGAATTCTTTTCTGCAAGAATTGTGAAGGGGTATACCTCTGGTGCATAGACAGAGACCAGGCTACGAAAATGATTGATTAATTTCATAGGAAATTTGGAACCGGGCATAGCTCAGCTGATGCCACTACCCATCAGATCCTCTGGGCTAGATACAATTGGCCTTGTATCTTCAAAGATGTCTACACTCATGCTAGGAGATGTCATACTTGCCAAACATCGGCACATCGCGAGCTGAACCCGGCCATGCCTTTGCAGCCGGTCTTCGAAGCTAGACCCTTCGCTCAATGGGAATTTGAATTTATCAGGGAAATTAATCCCAACTCATCTACCAACTACAAGTTCATTTTGACTACTACTAATTATTGCACCCAGTGGTCTGAAGTGATTTCTTATAAAAATAACACGGTAGACGTAGTTATAAAATTCCTGGAAGAAAATATCGTCAAAAGATTTCAAATACCCTTTGCTATAGTATGTGACAATGGTTCGGCATTTTCTTTAGTGCAATTACTTGAATGGACCTATGACAGAAAGGTCACCTTGAATTTATCTAGCAACTATTACCCCCAGGGAAATGGTGTTGCTGAATCAACCAACACAAATCTACTTGAGGTGATCAAACATCTACTAGAAAATAACCCCCGTGACTGGCACCAAAAAATTAGATTCGCTCTCTGGGAAGATCGTATCTGAATAAAGTCATCCCTAGGGACATCCCCATTTAATCTTTTTTATGGCCAGAATCTGGTATTCCCCATCAACTTACAGATCCCAGTTTTACAATTCATGCAGGAATTCAGCAACCGGGACAACATCGTGGAAGTTTGACTTTTGAACCTGGTGGGGATGGAAGAACAAAAAGATGCAGCCCTTGAACATTTTGAGTGTCACCAAGAAGTAGTAAAATAATGGTTTGAAAGAAGATCTCAGTTTAAGGCATTTCATATTTCAGACTTGGTTCTCTGGTGGGATAAGGGCTGAGAAAAGAAGGGAAAGCACACTAAGTTTCAATAGCTCTGGCTGGGACAATACTTTATATCTGAGATCTGCAGGGAAAATACTTCTCACCTCAAAAATATGACTGGAGAAGCCATCCCATTTCCTATCAATGGGCAATTCCTCAAGCATTACTTCGAATAAGGTAGGTGGTGATTTTTCCCAAAGTTGTAATATATGTATATTTTTGGCTTGTAAATATTCTTTCCTGATGCTCTGTTTGGAATACATTTGCCTTGTAAATAGTTCTTGTTGGCCGCCCCTTCAGGGTCACCTTGGTGTTTTTTTTTTCTTTTAGTTTCCTTCATTTTATTTTTATTTTTGGGTTCCCAATACGTTGCTTGCATCTTGTAGACCGGTATGCTTTGCATAACATCTAATCTTTAGAACGGTACCTTATGCGTTCTGCCAAATTTGGAATCTATTGTTAGCATGGTGGAATTTTTCCACACTCCAGAGTTATTTTGTAAGTATGGTAAAAGGTTATGGGTGATCTTCATTGGATTCACATCGTGATAATCTGGACCTCGATTAAAGGAAAATCTAAGAAGAAAGTAATCGGACACCCTAAGGGCAGATCGTTCGTACCAATTAATTGACCAAGTCTAAAAATCATTTAAAATATCCTGGTCTAGAACTTTCTCTCCTATTTGGTAATTTAGAGATGGGTGGCAAGGTGAAAGAAGTACCTCTGTTAAAATTAGGTAAGCTTAAGGTTCACGATGAAAGGAGTACCACATTTCCATCCAGAAAAGGAAAATAAAAGAAAGAACTGAAGAATGGACAATTCTGACATACGGGGAAAACATGCAAGATATGATGACTTTGGTTTAATTTGTTTAGTTCCTCCTCTCTGTTTCTCCTAGAGGTCATCAACTTAATTTTCTTTCAAAGCACACACTTCACAACTGAAGGACCAAAATATTCAATCGAGTGACGAGCTCGATTCTCCCAGACACCTCATACTATGCAAACAGAATTCTCTAGGTAAAGATTTATTCTAGTTTTGCTAACCAGAGATTCTAAAGTTCTCAAATGCATTAAGGAATCTATCCTAGATAGTCCCCATTTGTTATGCCCTACATACATGTCCCTAGATTTTGTAGGAAAAATGTTGGGTCCCCCTTTTCACTTTTTCTCTTCCCTTGTTTTCTTTGTTTTCCCTCTAGTCTTTGCTTCTGCGAGGGTTGTCTTTATTTTTCTTTTGTCTTCTTGTGTCTCCGGGACCCAGTCCCAGAGTTTGTTTGTCCTTTCCAAAGCCAGATTCCAGGCTCTGGGATTCTCTGACATCATGTCTTCTTTTGCTAGAAGGTATGGTTGCATGGAATCCCCGGGCCTGGAGTCTGAAGGTTTGCTTGTTCCAGAGTTTGCGGAGAGAATGCAACCTATTTTTACCCTAAAGGTATAAATACAAGTTACCTATCATTTTCACATTTACCATGATTAAAACACTTAGAACACTCGGAGCAATGTTAAGGTGATTAAACAATGAATTTCTCCCTGTGCTTAGTGGCTAATTGAACATTGATTTGTGGTGACTTGCTTGGGATTGTTCAAAGGTGAACTTGTTGTTGTGTGCATAAATGTTGTCACACTTCTATGAATCATTCCATTCAAGGTTTCTCAAGAATGAGGCCTCAAATATCGATCCATAGCTCTCTAGTCATGGATGTGTAAAAATGTAAAATGAAGGC
>MU226763.1:1731493-1742812 GCA_018584345.1 Thuja plicata
TGTTTAAAGACTCTTTTCAAAAGAGCAATACACACACACTATACATTCTATATTCGGCTATTCGTGGAGGTGGAGATCACCAAAATGGGGGTTTGACTAAGGCAAAACCCTATATAGCCACCCCAAAACCCCTCTTTTCAGATATTTGCAGGTGCTATTTTTGAGAGTTACAGATATAGAATAGTAGATTTGAGACCAGATTTGGATACCCTTTTCAGCGAACTTCTAAGATCTGTGAATAGATTTTCTGTCGACAGTATGCAGGTCAAGGTCAACATTATTGGGTCAAGAGTGACATTTGTGGGTCAAGGTTGACCTTTTTCATAAGACGAAATTGGAACAAAAAAAGATTTCTGGGTTTTGTTCATCTTTGCGTTCTGGTTTGGGATCAACTATTAGTTTTTCTAGAAACTCAATACAGGCTTCAGAAAATGAGTTTTTCCAGATCTACTATATTATGAGGTAAGTATCTTATCCCACTATTCTCTACATATTTCTTTCCATCCTTTTGATCATAATAATTAAGTGTAAGAAACTAAAATTGGCCTTAAGATCTCTTTCTTATCTCATTATGCAAATCTTACTTAAGAAATCCATTATGAGCCAAATTTAGACATTACATTTTGGTGAACCCGATGTGAAACAAAATATTCGCAAGATGAATCCCAATATCGCTTTACTAGTAAAAGCTGAAATTGAAAAATTACTAGGTGCCGGATTCATCCACTCTATTGATTATTCTGAATGGATTTCCAATATTGTGGCTGTTTCTAAGGGAGGAAATAAAATAAGAATGTGCACTAATTTTTGGTACTTAAATAAGGCATCCCTAAAAGATGACTTCCCGCTACCTAATATTGACATGATTGTGGATTCCACAGCAGGTCATGTAGTATTATCTTTTATGGATGTATTTTTGGGTTATAATCAAATCTTTATTCATGTTGAGGATCAACTTAAGACCATATTTATTACACCTTGGGGGACATTCTGTTGGGTCATGATGCCTTTTGGATTAAGAAATGTGGGAGCTACTTATCAGCGCACCATGACTTTGATTTTTCATGATTACATTCATAAGATTTTGGAAGATTATGTGGATGATATCTTGGAAAAGTCTATACAAAGAGAAGATCATGTGTTCATTTTAAGACAAATATTTGAAATAATTAGGAGTTACAACATGAGGTTAAGTCCTAAGAAATGTGCTTTCGGAGTTGATTCTGGAAAATTATTAGTATTTATTATCTCTAAGCAAGGCATAGAAGTTGATACTGAGAAGATTGATTCTATTGTTAACATGCATCCTCCTAAGAATATTTCTCAATTACATAGTTTACAAGGTAAAATACAATCTATTCATCACTTTGTCTCAAACCTAGCCGATAGGACTGTTCCTTTTACTTCTTTACTCAGAAAAGATACTACTTTTTCTTGGAACTAGGAATGCAAGAAGTCTTTTGAGCAATTTAAAGAATATCTTGCTAATCCTCCTATTTTACAACCTTCTAAATTCAATAAACCCTTTTATCTATATACTTCTACCACATCTAATGCTGTGAGTGCATTGTTGGCTCAACATGATAGTGACAAAAAGGAACGACCAATATACTATATTAGTCAAACCTTGTTGGATTATGAAACTTGATATACTCAACTAGAATTAAAATGCTTGGCTTTAGTTTATGCTTGTCAAAAACTCTGGCATTACTTACTCAATGTTGAAGTCAATGTGATTGTTAAATTCGATCCTTTAAAACATCTTTTCTCAAAAACTGATCTCTCCGGTCGATTAGCAAAATGGGTGATGTTGTTCACAGAATTTGATTTCAATTTCATCCTTCAAAAGTCAATTAAAGGACAAGCTTTAATAGATTATTTAGCTGAAGCTCCTTTTCCTCATTCTAATACAACTGTTACCTCCGTAGAATTCCCCGATGAGCATATATTTGCAATCAAACAAGATGATACTTGGGAATTATATTTTGATGGTTCTAGGTGCAAGACAAGTTCTAGAGTGGGCATTATCTGGATCCCTCCTACAAAGAAACCAATCCCTATGTCATATAAATTAAATTTTCCTTGTACTAACAACATTACGGAGTATGAAGCTCTTATAGCTGGCTTACGAGAAGCTTCATCCCTTCATATTAAAAACTTAGAAATTTACGGGGATTCATAATTGATTGTGGAACAAATCAAAGGAGGTTATCAAACTAAGAGTGATAAGATGGCACAATATCAAGATGTGGCTCTCGATATTCTTTCACAATTCTCTTCTTACACAATTCAAATTGTACCTAGGAAAGATAATCAACATGCAAATGCCATGGCAAGCGCGGCTTCTTTGGTTTGCCTTGAGAATAACAATGAAGACATTCAATTCACTATACACACTCTTAAATTCCCCACAATTTCTGATAGGGTTACCATTGATTGTTGTAATTTGCATTTAGATGAATGGCATTCACATATCTTTCATTTTCTAAATGATAATACTTTTCTAGAATCAACAACAAGGAACACACATAATCATATTAGAAAGCTTACAGCCCGCTATATCATTTTAGGGGAAACACTCTACAAATGTTCTTACACCGGTTTACTATTAAGATGTCTTAACAAAACCAAAGTACCTATAGCTTTAGCAGAAGCTCACTCTGGTTCTTGTGGGGGACATTCTGGTGGAAAAACCTTAGTCAATAAACTCCTCAGAATGGGATACTATTGGCAAATAATGGAGCAAGATTCCTTTACATTTGTCAAAAAGTGTCCTCAGTGTCAACAACATGGTATTTTAATTCATGCTCCTGCTTGTGAGCTTCGTAATCAAGTTTCTCCATGGCCTTTTAGCATTTGGGGTTTTGACCTCATTGGAAAAATCTCACCGGCTTCTTCTCAAGGACATACATACATTCTCACGGCTACGGATTACTTTAAAAAATGGGTAGAAGCTATCTCTCTTCGTTCTACTACTGCAGATGTTATCTATGATTTCATCCTTAACCATATTATAGCATGATTTGGTATTCCTTCAATGATATTTTTGGATAATGGTACATCTTTTAAGAACAAAGAAGTCACGAAATTCATGGAGAAATATTGTATACAACATAGATTTTCTACTCCTTACTACCCTCAATCTAATGGTCAAGCTAAAGCATTGAATAAGGTTATTGAACAAATATTAAAGAAAACAGTCAGCAAACATGCAAAATATTGGCATACACAACTTACTTATGCCTTGTGGGCTTATAGGACTAGTGTTCGTATGGCCACTGGTACTTCACCTTATAATCTTGTTTATGGGACTGATGCTATCATGCCTTTGGAATTAGAAATACCATCCTTGTGTGTTTCATTTCATGGGATCATTGACAAAGATACTTTCTGAGAACAACGATTACAAGAGTTAGAAATGTTAGATGAACAATGAATAAATGCTTTGGAACACATTAAGGCCTATAATAAATCACTCCAAAAACAATATAAACACAAAGTGATTGAACGGTCATTTGTGGTAGGTGATTTAGTCTTATATGAAAACCAGCGAAATGTGAATGCTTTACCCGGTGAGAAAGGAAAATTTAGTCCAAATTGGCTTGAAACCTTTGTGGTAATTGAGGATTTTACTTTAGGTCCTTACAAAATTGCTGATATGAATGGTGTTCCTCTTAAAGAACCTATTAATATCATGCATCTCAAACATTATTATCCTTAATTAGTCATTTTCTTCTTTATGCATGAATGAGTTCCTTATAGAATAATTATTTTATAATTTATATAACTTAGAATGCATCCATACATATTTTCCCTTCCTATTTCTTTTTAAGTTTTGTGCATTGATGAAAGTAAAAAGTAATCAACCATAGAACTAATTGTTCCAAAACAAAGTTTTCTTCATAAATAACCTTTTCTAAGTTTGGTACATATGTGGCACAAGTGCCATATCTATCAATCTCTATCCCGATGCTCTAAAGGATAGTGACTCCCAGATCTCTCAAATCTGTGATGTGAGGCTAAGGATCTCAGAACGGTAGTCCGTGTGCAACTCCTCGATATGCTCATCTCCTGGATCTGCTCCTAGGCTCTCTACATGTTCGCCATCAGTTTCTCTTCTCTCTCCTTGCATAACCTCAGCTCTTGTTGTACACATAGGAAGATATATGCATGTCTTCCAGGATCCCTTTGTCCTACAAGGGACTCTCTCTCACTAGCTGGCAGTCGGTAGGATATACAGGTATCCTTTAGAACCTTAGATACAAAACTCCTCCACTCCGCTATGCTCCCTGCAAAAAAATTCAAATATACAACTTATTTAATTTCTTCTTCTAAACAAAATCTTTATTCAAAACATTCTAAAGTTGTATCATACTTGGATCTCCTGCTTGGGTATCACTAAAGGATCTAGATGGTGGGGTCATGGAGTGACTACTCTCTCCTCGCTTGCTATGTCTAGGCCTCGGTGGTAGTGTCTCTATGTGTGCTCGAGGAGGTCATTGTGATCTCAAGGGAGCAACATAGACTGCCTCATCACCTGTCCCTATATCATAACCTGAGGGCATCTCTTCTGCTCTCTCCTCCTCCATAGGATCTCCCTCAAAAGGAGGCTCCTCCTCATCTCTCTAATCCTCCTCCTCTCCTACTGGTATGTCATCTCCTCAGTGGTTCCTCTCTGAAGGACTTGGATCACCTGTGGGGTAGTCATCGGGGAAGATAGGATGGGTCCCCTGTAAACTCTAATATCTGATATACTCTCTGCTAACACCAGCATAGGATATCTCAGCGGCTACCTCAATATCCTTGGTCTCATCTGTCTCACTGTCCACAATATTATCTATTGTCAGTCAACATATGGCACTGGTTCTCTGATAGTATCTCGTCAGATATGCATACCGAGGTACTATCCGAGGGACCCCCTGTATCAAACCAAACTGTCTCATCACCCTATCATAGTAATACGACATCACAACATGATTGGTAGGACCTTCTAGCAACTTACACTGTTTTGAGTGTCTCAACTAATGTCAGGTATCCGGTCACTCTATCATCTAACAATAAGGTATCCATATCACATCTATACCTGGTATACGGTCAAAGCATACTCTCCAAAAGAGGATATCTCCATGCTGCCAGACATCTGCTAGCGGATATGCAAAGGCTCTTGGTATGCTCACATCTATCATTGTAGGAGTACCCTGTGGTTGTGTACATGTGTAATTCTCAAACATCCAAACCTATAGCAAGGTGCACACCGTAAGACTCTCCCACTGATATCTCACAAACTGACTCAGCTCGTGATAAAGATGAGCCAACATGTTGTAGCCCCATGTGATAGTGACCCTATCACTCTCCATCCTACGTACGAGATGGATGAATGGTGCTAAAAATACTGTACCCTTTGTGTTGGGCACTACAACCACAGCAAGTATACATAGCATCACTCTCCATACCAAAGGTGTCAGACCTGCTAGTATGGCTGCCAAAGATATCTGATATGATCAGGTCCTCATTTGTGGTACCCATCCCAAACAATACTCCATATCTGTAAAAACCTCAAGGGGACCCTACGGTACTCTCTATCTGACAGGCTCACCTCAGACCAAAAATTGTAGGATCCTGTACACATCCTCCAGAGTGATCATTATCTCTCCTGATAGAAGATGGAAGGAACAAGTATCCTCATCCCATCTCTCTATCATGGCTGATATCATGGACTGATGAAACCTCAGCTATGGTAGGACTGCTACCCAGTACAATCCTACATCTCTCAATAATTGTATCTCATCTCGCTATAGCTCAGAGACACTCCCTTTGACAGATAGTAGTAACCCTCTGAAGGGATGCTCTCAAAGAGAGACTGGATCCTGCAAGAACAAACATGAATCATATCAGTACTTCTGCATCAAACATCTTCTGTACCCACTTGACCTGGTCAAGGTCAACCTTTTTCGGGTCAAGGTCAACCTTTTTGGGTCAACATTGACCTTTTTGGGTCAGGGTTGACCTTTATGGGTCAGGGTCAACCTTAGTGGGCAGGGTCGACCTGCCCCCAAAAAGGACTGAAACCTTCCCAGTTAGGGTCAACCTTAATGGGTTAGGGTCGACCTTACTGGGTCAGGGTCAACCTTATTGGGTTAGGTTCGACCTTCCCTATAAAAACAATAAATTTTCAATCACAAGCACTAAAAATAGGAGCTTACCTCGGGCAGTGGTTGTCTACTAGCCAGGCACTCCCTCAGAAGCTCCATGCGGCTCGCTCAAAATTCCTCTATTTGGCATCCTATCTCCTTCCCCAAACTCTGCAAATGGTAATAATGAGGTGGTAAGTGTCTTTTCCTCTTATTTATAGGCAGTAAATTAAGGTTTTACTAGGGTATCATTTAAAATTATTTAGGTTAAATTTGAATTTTTCCTTTATATGCATTTAGAAAAGGACTTTTTCAACAAATTGCATATTCAGTGTATAGAAATCACCTTATCACCCTGCTTCACCTTCCATGAATTTGTAAGCCAAATCAGGGGGGGCATAAGGGGTTCTATATACTTCTCAAGATCATCATGGCAAGACTTAGGTTCTCTTTGAATTTTCATTAACCTCGTGTACTGCAAGTTGCGGATAATAATGGTTTCTTGCAGATCTTTGCATTGAGGACTTGGCTATATCCTTTTTATACTTTATGATCTATTCTTACTTTAGCTTGCATATTCACATAGCATCATATCTAAGCTAAAGTGGGGGCTAAATGTATCATCTTAAAATGGAAGCACTTCCATTTTTGATAGGTTTAGCATCCTCATTCAGTATATTTTCATATTAGGTTTGCATCTGTGCTTGATTATACATGTGTAGGTGAAATTAGGGTTAGGATCTAATGGATCCTCCTAAATTTCCCTCTCTATGACTCTTCTTCTAAGGTAGGACCTATGTATTGGTCCTCCTAGGCCTCATCCTACTCTCTCTAGACCTCTAGGCCTTCCTAACATTCTGGCACATTCCCACACCTTCCTAGGTCCCCGGCTGACCTAGGAACCTCTCAGCAACTTTCTGGTGACCTGCCTGAAACCTCAGGTCAGGGTCAAGGTCAATCCTGACCTAGGTCAAGGTCAAGGTCAACCTTGACCTAGGTTAGGGGTGAGATTGACATAGACCTCTGTCGGGTGTTGGTCCCCGCTTTCAAATCTAGAGCTTATCGGGGTCCGAAACTTAAAATAGGTCCCCAGGTTCAGATGCAAAAGTGTTTTCTCTAATATTTGAATTAATACATTCCCTCCTTGGTTGGTGATTGTGATTGGACCATGATTCAAGGTAGAACTTGAATTAGGATCCCTTGCATTTCCCTAGGAGAGCTATATTGAGATCTCTATATAAACACTCTCTTTTGCCTTCATTTGATCATGAAATGAAACTGGGAGATGACATGATGAAATGATGATGCAAACAAGAAAGAGGATGATATAGAAGGACAAGCTAGGAGGACATATCATTATCTTTAATCAAGCATTTTGTGGACAAGCTATGGTGGATCTTCATTGAAGCAAGAAGGCTCTCTCTTTAGATCTACTATTATCAACATTCAAGCATTCAAAGGACATTATCATGGGGTTGCAATTACAGATTATGAGTTGATAGGAATACTTTAGCCTTGGGGGTTTGGTATGATTTCTTTGTCATATTCAAATCTATGCAATTTCTTTCTCATTTCCATGTTATGTTAGGATTGTTAATCTAGAAGATTAGATCTTGATATTACATGTTGAAAGACTCTTTTCAAAAGAGCAATACACACACACTATACATTCTATATTCGGCTATTCGTGGAGGTGGAGATCACCAAAATGGGGGTTTGACTAAGGCAAAACCCTATATAGCAACCCCAAAACCCCTCTTTTCAGATATTTGCAGGTGCTATTTTCAAGAGTTGCAAGTACAAAACATCATATTTGAGACCAGATTTGGATACCCTTTTCAGCAAACTTCTGAGATCCATGAACAGATTTTCTGTCGACACTATGCAGTTCAGGGTTGACATTATTGGGTCAGGAGTGACATTTGTGGGTCAAGGTCAATCTTTTCCATAAGACGAAATCAGAACAGAAAAAGATTTCTGGGTTTTGTTCATCTCTGCATTCCAGTTCGGGATCAACTATTAATTTTTCCATAAAATCAATACAGGATTTAGAAAATGAGTTTTTCCAGATCTTCTATATTATGAGGTAAGTATCTTATCCCACTATTCTCTACATATTTCTTTCCATCCTTTTGATCATAATAATTAAGTGTAAGAAACTAAAATTGGCCTTAGGATCTCTTTCTTATCTCATTATGCAAATCTTACTTAAGAAATCCATTATGAGCCAAATTTAGACATTACAGTCCCTTGCTCTAATATTTTAAGTAGATTAATGACCTCCTTTTCCCTCGCTATTGAATATATGTGAACTGATGGTTCTGTGTGTATTCTGTATTTTAGTGTAGCATGTTAAAGCATGGTTGATGTTTTGAATATATTTGCATGACTATAGGTAGATGGAATACTTCTTACTCTAGCCTATCTTTTGAAGTTTATTTGGTTAACTAATGAATGATTACAGGAAACCCCACTTTCCTAAATCCCTGGAGAAGATGAGCCAAGATAACCAGTTATCACCCTGAATAAAATAGTCACACTCTCAACTAAGCTCCTGCACTATCGAGACCTGACTCTCACATGCTTGAAGGCCCAAAGAATTTCATTTCTCCAGACAACCTTTACAGGCAAAGTTGGCTGGTACCCAGGTAACCGATGACAACTTACACCTATTGGCATACCCGGTCACAAACCCTTGTCAACAAGACTGTCTAATGTTTCTTCTCTAATCCTCATATCTTCGTCTATTGCTTGTCTTTTCTATAAGTCTAGTTTGTTCCATACTTTGTCTGGAATGACTGTCTTGAGTTCCAGAACTGACCTTTTAAACTTGATCATATGAGAGATAATCATAGAATGTATTTTTGATTTATTTATCTCTTAATACTTTTCATAGATATTTGTAATTGAATCTAGTCTTCCTTCATTAATGATTTTGTTCCTTAAGATCTCAAGACTAGGTCTGAATCCTACCTCAGGAGGGGCTTGAGTATTCTTTACTTTTCTCTGTGTTGTCCTTGAGGATGGGTGGCTTGTGGGAACTTGCTTCCTTGTTCTAGTCAATTTTCTTGGTACTAAAGGTGGAGAGGATTCCAGGTTAATAGTAGCAGAGGGCGCAAATGTACCTTCATCAGACTTCTTTTTCTTCTTGTGGATATCATCAAATTTTTCTATTTTGACTTCTGCAGGTGTTTTCTTAAGTTCTCTTGCAATTTTAGCTTCCCTAACTTTATCTAGGTCTTCTTGTGTGACACCATGAACTTTCAAGATGTTGGATGTAATCCTTGATGCCTTCCTCTTATTATATGCACTGTATAAGACAAAATCAACTTGATTTGTCTTCTCTTTGTATGTGTCCCATCTAGGCTCTTTTGGATCTTTAGGCACAGATACAAGAACTTGTGCATATCCTTCTAAAACATGTTCTTCTACTTCATAACCAAGTGGATGAATCCATTTGGTTCTTGGCTCAACTGCTTCCATGCAAATATAGTCAGTTTCCACCATGAAGCATATGGTGTCCTTGTATTTTTCAACTATCTTCTCTATTATTCTAAACCTCTTCTGCATCTTGATACTGAATGTCTTGATCTCCATATCCATAGAGTCGTTTACACTCCTTTCTGATGTAGCTTTTAATGAAATTTGAGACATAGTAGGTTTTCTCTTGTCTAGGTATAGATTAGAGACCTTACCAACAATGTGGAAGTATAAGTAGATAAACAATGAGCCAAATCTGAATATTTTTCTCCTATCATGCTTGATAGCTTTAATGTTCTCAATTAGTTGTGTGTGCAATATCTAAAAAATATTATATTGTGTGTTATCTCTCGCCATCCTTATTGCTGCCAGAATTGTGGCTGCAGATACACTATTAATTATGCTTGCGTGCTGAAACTTGTAACCAAGTATCATGGTGATAAGTTTAATGTCTTCTTCCACAATGGGATCAACAGTCATTCTGTGCCTATCGCTTCTAGATAAGCATGCCTGCTCAACCTATTTGTTTGGATCCTTTCCAGTAGGAAGAACAGGTCCAACCTTAGAGAGTCTGGTCATCTCATGAATGAGGTCAGCAATAATGTGGAAAGGAACTTCACCAATCCAAAATAGATCATCATGAATCCTACTGAGTATAATTTTAACCCATTTTGGTTCATAGAACTCATGTGCATTTGTATACTCAAAATAGGATTATCAGTGAGATGTGAGTATTCATCCTTGAATGAGTAATCTGGTTTCATCATTGATGCCATGAGCGTGTTAAGGCCCAAAAATGATGGATCACTTTTGGCCAACTGACAGGTATAATGGTGATGCACCACTTGATACCTCTACAATTTTGGCTTAATCAAGCCAAGGCTGGCTGGCCTGATTTCACTCTAAACTATCAAATTTTCTATGTTGCACCTCTGTATACACAAAACAAAGCTCCTCCAAAGGTGGTTAATGATCTTTGGATGAAAGAAACAAACCTCCTTATAATATCTACTTTATAAATCTTGACTAAAATGGATTATACTAAGGACTAAAAATTAATGCTTTTAAAATAATAATTAAATAATCTACAAACTACAAGTATTAACCAAATGAAAATTTCCAAATGTATAGTCAGAAAATGGAAGAACTTCCATTATAGACATGTTTAGCCTTCTGAGTAAGTGGTTTGGGGTCATGACAAGCACCTTGAATGGGTTCCTGATCTTGACATGGCTTCCTCCCTGTTCTGTTCCTCTTTCCACTCCTGTTTGGCCTAATTTCTACATTCTGGATGGCAGACTGGTGATTCTGGGCTTCAGGGTCAAGGTTGACATTTTAGGTCTATGTATACCTTGACCGTGACCTAGGTCAGGGTCAACCTCAACCTTGACCCAGGGTTCAGATCCCGGGGTCTTGCAATTTCAGGAGGTCGGCCTTTGCAAAAATTATTTCCCGCTCCTGAGTCGGCTGTTTCGGGTTCTGAAGCGTTGATTCTAAAATTATATTTAATATAGGTCCTCTCCTAGGGGTAAAGACTTTAATGGGATTTAATTCTCCTATGTAGGCCTCCTTGGAATATTTTTCCCTAATTTCATATAAAAGGGAAGCTTTCTCTCTCATTTTCTCTAACCATCATCAAGTGAGAAAAGTCTTCTAATCATCAAGTAAGCTCAAGCATTCCTAATTGAGATCAAGCATTATCAAGTGA
>MU226763.1:1767196-1786874 GCA_018584345.1 Thuja plicata
ATAACGGTTTAAGGCCGACGTATGTAACGTGTTTATTGAGTTGCGCCTATCTTCAGGATATGCGTGTGTATATTCATGATGAGTTATGAGTTTTTGATATTAATCTAAAGGCGCCAAATGTGTTTCAAGAAGATTCAAAAGCTATGGTCAATTTGGTGAAGCCGACTTAGTGAAGCAACGTGTCTATTCAGTTTATACTTGCACGGTTGTAATTATGCTTGCGCGCTTAGTAGAGCTGACAAGGATGTTTTGAAGAGTTGTCTAATAGGTCCCATGATCTCATACTTGGTGTATGTACTTATAGAAGGTCATTTGTGATAAGAAGAGTTGCGAAAGCTAGAGATAACAAAAGCAGAGCAGAGTGTTAAAGTAGCAGAGCTATATTTATCATATGTTGATAATATAGATATTGAAGTTAAAGCTTTCAGAATACAGATAAGATTGTTGTAGTGCTTTACAAGAGGATAAAGCATCAGTGCACAAAAGGAACTGATTAGGCAAGTAGTGTCACAAACAACAGTTCACCTTGTTGATACAGTGTGTATCAAATAACTAGAAGGTCATAGCCTTCAACACTCAAATAGTGAGTCCTTGGACAGTGAGTCCACCACCCCTAACAGGGTTATTGTAAAAGACTCCTAACAGGGTCAGACCCTTAACCAGGTCCCTATACTACTACATTGTAATGAACAACTCCTAACAGGGTTGTATGATCTTTTAACAGGGATTACTACAAACAGTATAGTTCTTTGTGGGTACTAATTCCCACCGGGGTTTTTACCATTTGGTTTCCCCATAACCAAATTGATGTGTTGTGTAATGTGTTATCTAAATGTGCATTTACTTTGTATCAATCTGGATTAATAAGTATAAGAAAAAGATAAAGTTGCTAATAACTAATTCACCCCCCCCCCTCTCAATTATCCCTGAAGTATTCTAACATACATTACATGGTGGGTCACTCACATACCTATTAGATTGATAGATCTTGCACATGTTTTTTCACACAAGAAGCCTACAGGTGATATGGGCATAGATGACGGGACCATAGTGGGGGATTCCCTAGAGTCACCAGTAGCAGGGGATGGAGGAGAACCCCAATGGCACAGCTGAGGAGACTATGGGCCAGGATAGATGTACAAACTAGGGGCCCATAGGTAAAAGTATAGGTACAGGTACCACCATAGGTAGTAAAAGGACATGTACAACCACCACTGGTATGACCACCATAGGGACCATAGGTGCAGGCTCCCTTAGTATAGGTACCATAAGTGGCAGTAGTAAGAGAGTCAACATAGGCAGCATATAACACACTCGAGGTTGAGCTACGGAGGGTTAGATCACTTCTAGAGATAGAGTACCAGGAGCATGCTACCACATAGGATGAGATAGATAGCCTGTAGACCAAGGTAGGTAGGGTAAAGGGGTTGATGGAGGTCGAGGGGGAGGGGTAATAGTGCCTAGGCTGCACTGGACACACTATAGATGAGAGTAGACTCAGGAGAGTTTAGCATGGAAAAGGTAGCGTCATGGGTTGAGATGCCACTAAGGAGAGAGGTAGAGACTCTGACTGGGAAGATAGTGAACTTAACCAAACAGGTCGAGAGTTTTACTGAGTAGGTAGACATCCTGGTAGTGTAGAGGGATGAGGCACAAAGGCATGTCGACACATACAGGGAGAGAGGGACATATCCTGAAAAGAAGCCATGACAGGGGGAAGGGAAGGTGATGATCGAGGCTTTTTCCATACATGGGGATACAACCAGGAGAGGCAGAGAGGCAACCTACTACATGGCCTTATATTTTGATGCAGTTCCCAAGGACCGATGATAGCTCGTATACATAGAGTGGTCACAGTCATAGAGTATCAGTAGGGAATCACAGGGATCAGTGAGAATGCCACCCCACCCACATAGGCAAGATGGGGGAGATGAGGGGCCTTCACAGCTAGCCCCATGAGTTACCTATCCATGGTGATGCATATTTTTGCATTTTTTGATGAGATGCATATGAATTTATGGCACTTATAGGCATTTTGATGTATTTATGATGATGTACTTATATGTACTATGGACATTTACTATGATATGATGGACTTTGACTTATATGACATGTGATGGAGTTATGTGTTTTGATGGTTTCTATATGTGATGCATTTGTGATGTTTTGTTATATGCATATTAGGGTACTAACTTTGGTGGTGTGGGATGTGATGTTATGATATGATATGCTTACTAACGCACTATGATGTAGGACATTATACTTTGATATGATTTATGATGTTGCGGGATGTGATGTTATGTGGGATGCAAGATATGCAGATGGATCTTTATGCTTTTTTGATGAATATATATGATGTATGTATGTGATATTTTGATGATACAAATGTGTGCAATGAGGATGGTTAAGTTAATGAATTGTGATTTCACTTAATGAAATGACTTATTAATGATGTGGATTTAACGAAATGCATTATTATAATGAGATGAAATGTATGAGATGACCTAAGGGAATTACTTAATAAAATGAATTAATGAATCGATCTAATGGCGTGCAATGTTTTAATGAGAGAAGCTAATGAAATGAATTAATGATTTAAATGATCGATGCAAAATGATATGGGATGACTTAATGAAATAAAATGAATTGAAAACATTCATTAGTGATACAAAATGGACTAATGAATTGATAAAATGAATTAATGAAGTGAACATAATGATTTAATGAGCTAATGAAATGCAGTAATGGAATGGATTAATGAAATGCACTTCTAAATGATGATGACTTAATGAAATAAATTGATGAAATGGATTAATTACATAAGGAAATTTGTGAGATGAATTGAGATATAGTAATGGATGCAATGTACTTCAATGACACGCATTAATGTAAATCTAATCAATGAACTAATGATATTTACATGAAATGATGGAATGTACTTAATTATATGCAACTAATGAAATAAATTAATGACAAACCTATATATGAACTAATGCACTCAAATATATGCAATGTGTATGAACCTAGGTGGATGGAGATGGACATGAAGGGTTTATTTTTTGTGTACGTCACCTCAACCAAGGAACTCATAGAGTGAGCTTAAAAAAAGGGAGGGAAGGGGAAGTGGATGAAGAGCACGGGATAAGTCATAGGGAAACTTGGGATAGTGGGATAGGACACAAATGTACAATTGACAAGACTGGAACAAGAAAGTATATACAAAAGATATGTGAAGAAACTTAGGGATTTGGGATAACAATTTGAATTTGTCACTGGTGTGTAAAATAATGGAACAACCAATGAATATGGGATCTGTGATGGGGACTGGATTGGAAAATGGATGGATGCCCAGATGAGATAGATTAAGAGTTTTCCATGTGTAATGTTTGTTTGCCAGGTTTTTATCACACATAATTTTCCAAGGCATCTGATTGCCAAGTTTTCACCATTGGACGATTTATTTCTCTTTACTTTTGTTTGCATTTTTCTTTCTTTTTTTATTTTTTTGTTATCATCAAGGCACTTGTTTACCAGGTTTTCACCAAGACAATGATTTTTTGAGGACTTTTTATACTTTTTATGGATTTTTCAGATAAGTGGGGTAAACTACGTGGATCATGCATAGAACCACTTGAGGTGAATGATGTTGATGGGATCATTCAAAGGTTCTTCTTCTAGTGTAGACAATTGATATGCCCTCGATCCAAATTTTGTTGTAACAACATATGGGCCCAATCCAGTGACCTCAAATTTGCTATTCTTTTCTCTGTATGCTTGTACCTTTTTATTTTCTTTGAAAACTAAATCCCTCACCTGGAATTGTCATGGATGGATTTTATTGTTATAGCTTCTTTTAAGCCTATTCTGGTAGAAAATGGGGTGATCATAGGCTTGTTGTCTCTTCTCATCTAATAGGTCCAATTGGGTGATTTGTGTCATGCAATAGTCTTCATCTGTGAACAGGTTCTTGAGTGACACATGTAGTGATGGAAATTTGATCCCGATTGGTAAGACAGTTTTTGCACCATACATAAGTGAGTATAGGGTGGTACTTGTTGGAGTATGCTAAGAGGTACAGTATTTCCAGAGGGAGGGATTGATTTGGATGTGCTAGTCGTAACCAATATCACAAACAACTTTCTTGAGGATCTTTAGGAGGGTTTTATTAGTTGCCTCAGCTTGGTCATTCCCTTGTGAGAAATATGGGCTGGAAAAGTGATGGTGGATGTGGATTTGGTCACACAAATCTATCATGTTTTGATTTTGAAAAAAGGTCTGCCATGATCTGTGAAGATGGTGGAGGGAACACCAAAGTGGAAGATGATGTGGTAGAGAATGAAATTATATATTTGGACTCCTATTGTGAGGGTGAGTGGGATTGCCTCTACCCAATTTATGAATTACTCAATAGTAGTGATGATGTACTTATGTCCCTCTGAAGATATGAGGGTGATCTTACCAATGAGATTGAAGCCCCAACATAAAAAGGCACATGGAGGTGTGATGAGATGTAGATCTTGCATTGGGGCATAAATCAAATTGGCATGTTGTTGACATGGTAGGAACTTCTTCACAAACTCACAAGCATCATGTTCCATTGTGGGCCAATAGTATCCTTCCCTGAGAATTTTCTTGACTAAGACCATCCACTTGTACCTATTGTAATGCCAGGGCAGCCTCGTTTGAAACAAAAAAACCTAGAGAGAATATTATGATATTCTTGACGATATAAGGTGTTGGCTACAAGAGTGTAGTAGGATACTCTGCGGATAAGGTTATGGCATTGGTTATTTGTGAGATAGGGGGATATGATGGCATTTTTTAGATAAGTGTGGATGTCATGGTACCATGGGGACTAAGGACCAACTAAGACACAAACCATTTTAAAATTGGTGTTCTCGTAGGCAGGTGTATGGATTTTCTCAACCAAGAATTCATACTGCATTGCCTCCCGATGAATTTGTAGAAGGGATTTGATGGTTACCATTGCATCTGTTTCTTTGTTATGTAATCTGGGGACTTGTGTGATTTGTAAGTGTAGAAAGTGTTCTTTCATTTTTTCCACCAACTCCTTTTAAGGATGCATCTTATCATCTTTTGTTCTGAATATCTGAATACATGTAGTTTTGTGCTGTTCCATTGAATAGCCATTCTTAACCTGAAGATGAGTGATTCATACTCTGTGATGTTGTTGGTACAGGGGAATGACAACTTGAATGATTTTAGAATATAATCTCCTTGAGGGGTTAAAAAGAGGATCCCTACCCTAGATGCATGAGTCGTATAGGATACATCAAAATAAAGCTTCCAAGAATGTTGTTCTTTGACTATGCATAGGTTTTCATTGGTAAATTCCATGACTAAGAGGTACGCATCTACTAGTGGTGCTTCAGCCAATTGATCTATAATTACTTGTCCTTTGATTGCCTTTCTATCCACATACTAAATGTAGAATTCACTTAGTATCATCACCCATTTAGCCATGGGACCTATGACATTAGTCTTAGATAACAAATACTTGAGAGGACCTACTTTGGATATGAGCTTTATAGTGTGACTAAGCATATAATGCTGAAGTTTTTGAGTGGTGAAAACCACTTCTAGGCATGATTTTCCATAGGTGAGTATTTAAGTTCATAGCCTACAAGTGTTCGACTAATATAGTAGATAGCTCATTCCTTTTCATTGTCGTCAAGTTGAGCAAGGAGTGCCCTCAGTATTGTGGTAGTTGCATATATGTACAAAATAATTGGCCTTCCCAAAGTTGGTGGTACCAGAATGGGCGGGTTTGCTAGGTATTACTTGATTTTTTCAAAACTCCTCTAACATAACGGATCCCATTTTAAATTTGTATCCTTGCATAATATATGGGTGAATTGTTGACACTTATCCACAAGCTATGAGATGAAACAACAGATAGACTGTAGCTTTCTATAAAGGTTGCACAACTTCTTGAGTGTTCTTGGTGGAGGCATTTCCATTATGGTATTTACTTTATTTGGATAAATTTCTATGCCTCACCTTGACACTATGAAACCCAGGAGTTTTCAAGATGTAACTCTGAAAACACACTTCTTTGGGTTGAGCTTTAATCCATAATGATGGAGGTGGTCAAATACACACTCTAGCATATCTAAGTGATTTTCCCTTGCTATTGATTTTTCCAGGATATCGTCCATGTAATCTTCAAGGGTCTTGTGAATCATGTCGTGGAAGATGACATTCATGGCTCATTGATATGCGGCCCCTACATTCTTTGACAAAAGGCATCGTATTGTACCAGAAGGTACTCCATGGGGTTTTGAATGTTTTCGTATGTTGATCTTCTTCTTTGATGTGTATCTGATTATATCCAGAGAAATTTTCCATGAGTGATAGCATCTCATGCCTAGCTGTAAGGTCAACGATCATGTCAATTTTGGGCAAGGGGAAATAATCCTTAGGGAACGCCTTGTTGAGGTCTCAAAAGTCTATGCATATTATGATTTCCCCTCTTGGCTTTGAAATAGGCACCATGTTGGAAATCCATTCTGAGTAGTCAATGGCACGTATGATTTTGGCTTGTAGGATTTTCTCAAATTTTTCTTTGACAAATAGGGCCACTTTAGGATGAATCTTACAAAGCTTTTGCTTGACTCGTTTGACATTCAGATCTATAGTAAGATGGTGTACTAAAAGTTTTGGATCTAACCTAGGCATGTGAAAATAGGACCACACAAAGTTAACTATAGCCTCATGGAGGAGTGTGGTGAGAGATATTTCTTCTACCTATGATAGTGATGTTGCAATGTATATGAGCCTTGGACATTCTTCCCTTCCTAGATTAACAGGCTTAATTTCTTAAATCAGAATGGATGAGTGCTCTAGCCTATAATCATGGATGAGGGGAAGAGGAGATTCTTCATCCTCTGGCACCTCAAAGAGGTTTTCACCAGTGGATACACCCTTTGTTTTTACTTTTTTGGAGTCAGATAGTGGCCCAGAGGGATTTTCACTAGGAGACCCATATTTTTCTTTTTCATTTTTATTTTATATTTATTTTTGTGGCTAAATACTTCATCTTCCCCTAAATATGCCTTCGGGTCCAATTTTTAGACATGTGCTAAGGTCTACCCCCAGTCTTATTATTTTTATGTTTCCCCCATGAATATTAGGAGCACGTCCTCACTTTGGAATTTATCGATATGTACAATGCTTGGTTGGTCCCAATCTATGAGTTCAAGGTGAACGAGTGGAAGGTCAATGAAGTTTATGGAGATTTGGTACAAGACATAATTTCCTAGGAAGGTTTCATTGTCAAAGCTATCATCGTAAGATCTCTTAACTTCCTCTTCAGCGATGTCTTTGATTTTAATGATTTTACCTAGGGGACTACAGTAAGTATAGTTGTTCAAATTGGTTCCCCCAATCACGTCTAGGCCAAAGCCCAATCCTTGGATTCTTGGTAAGAAGGGAGTCTTAATGGGAGCCTTCATACCATCCTCTTCGCAACCTAAACTACCTCCTTGGTAATTCCATCATTATGTTTCTAGCTTGTGGGAGTGCGGGTATTTTTCCTTAAAGTAACCAAGGAAATTTTTATCAAGGGCCTGAGCATCTTGATACAACCATCTGTTAATATATGGTTCCATTTATCGACTATCCAAAATCCCATGGGATAATAACATAGAAGAGCCAAAAAAAATTTGGTTGTGGTTCCTTTTGTTCAGGTGGTCCTTGGTGGGATGGATGCCCTCAAGTGTTTGGATCCATAAGAAGGGCTCCAACTGCAAATGCATCTGACAAGTTGTATTCCCCGCGGCCTTTGTTTTCAATTTTGACAATAGAAAGTGTGGAGGCGAGCATGGTTTTTGGGTCGGCATAGGTTCTTGATGAGATGGAGATGGAAGTGCCAATATTAATCCCCAAACAATGATTTGAGTGTGGAAAAGAGGCTTCTAATGCATGTTAGTATGCGAAGGGCTAGGGATCAGTGTGGATGGTGACTTCAGCTTCTTCATGTGGGAATTTGATGAATTGATGGAATGTGGAGGGAATAGCCTTCATGGAATAAATCCATGGGCATCAGATGAGGATATTGAATGGGAGGTCAAGATTAACATGGAATACTATGTTTTTCATTGTTGGGCCCAACTAAATGGGTAGTAAGATGGTACCTTTAGAGGTATGTTCCAGATTACCATACACCTTGATAGTTATGACATTATTTTTTATGTTTTCTTCAGTGTACCCCACTTGATTTATGAATTTTAAAGTGCATAAATTTAGGGCCAAACCATTATCTATCATGACTCATTTAACAAAAAATGCATTGACCATGACATCATTATGGAGTGGGAGATTGTGAGCTAGCTCAACGGATGGCATGTTGGAAGGTTTGAGTGAGATTTTTCTCGATGCAGATAAATTACCTACAAGGGATTGGAATTAGGTAGGGTCAATGTCATTTGGGACATGTGACTCTTATAGGGATTTATTAAGGATCTCCTGATGGATGGGTGAAGTGCGAACGAGATCAAAGATTGAGATTGTGTAAGCGTATTCCCAAGGTGTTTCAAGAGGTTATATTTTGCACCATAGATTGAAGCATTAGTGGTACCTATGATAGAGATCCTTCCTCTACATGTAGTGACTGCACATTGACTATATGCGTCTTTGACATTGATCAAACTGATTGCAGGCTCAACCTGGGAGATGCAACAGATGAACTTATCGTAGTTGATATGGGTAGTGGTGTAATCCTTTCCATCGGTGTGATCTCCTTATTTTCCTTTCCCTTGGTTCGGGGGTGGCATGGGATTGGAAAGTTATTTTCTAGTATTGTGTTGAGGAAACACATTTGGGTATATTTGAAGGTTTGTGTTAGTCGAGGTCTATGCTGGAGGATCCATCATGATTTCCTCACGATCTATGAGATTATGGATGCACTACTTTAGCTTCATGCACTTTAGGGTGGCATGTCCCTTAACACAGTGGTAGTCATAGTACTCATTGTCTTTATACAATGCAGGTTTGGGAGCAGACTCGTCAAATGGTTGAGTCTGCGGATACACAATTAGATTGACCTTGGCCATTCTATGGAAGATGATGTCGATGGGTTCACCTAAAGGGTTGAACGTGCACTATTGTGTATTCTGGGATCGTGGTTTAGGTTGTCCCTATGGGACAGATATGGCATTTATTTTATTGTATAGAGGTTGGAAATTTTGTATGACTGGTTGATAAACTGGCCCAGGCGGTGGGTAGGTTGGTGTGGTTTTCTGGTGTGGGTTCCTGGTATGTTGGTATGGTTTTTTAGGACTAGCTACAGTAATTTGGACATGTTTTGTGTCTATGGAACCATCATTCATTGCACTTTTGTTCTTGTTCCAATAGTGTGATTGATCATTGTTGGTCATGTCGTGTTGAGGTTCCTGATAATGCTTGATGGTTTCATTGACTAGGAGGCCCTTTTCAAGGTCCATTCCCTTTCCTTGGAGCTCTTGATAGATTTTCAGACAGTTGATACACATATGATGGGAAAGCTTGGGGTGCATATTATCAATGAATATTTTTGTCAGATGCTTTTCAGGAGGTTGATATAACGGTCTCATAGTGAGCCCTTGTCATCTTTGGAGGTAATCTATCAAGCTTTATCCACCCTTTTGTTTGGAATTGCAGAGATCTAGGAGAGATAGCTCTCTCTTGATGTTATGTGCATATTGTACCACAAATTTCTCAGATAGTTCAGCAAATGTTTAGATTGTACCATAAGGGATCTTATAGAACCATTGAATGGTAGATCCTCCCAAGCTCTTTGGGAATAGGTGCATGAGGTAGTTGTCGCTATAAGAAAGCTCTTAGAAATCCATGTAGAATTCCTTAACATGACTGACAGGATCTCCCTTACCCCTATATTTGTCAAATTTAGGATTTTCAAAGTGTTTGGGGAAGGGGACTGCTGTGATGGAGCAGTCAAATGGATAAGGACATACCTAGTCAAATTTTAAGGTCTTTCTTTGAGTCTCTACACGGAGCTCCTTGAGAGCATTCTTCATCTCTTCCCACTTTGAATTGACAAGTGGTTGAGGGGTGCCCCTATTATATTTGATCTGGGTTCTCTATATGGTTCAAATGGTGCTGGGCAATATGGAGAATTTTGTAGGGGATATTGAGGCATATGGTAGGGGGATTATCTATCTGTGTAAGCGGGTTGTGAGAGAAGGAGTGATTACTGTTGTTGGGCATAATGCTACTAAAGAAGTGGAGGTAAGGTTGGGTGTGGTTTCAAAGGTTGTTTATAGATGGGATGTGCTTGTCATAGCACTTGATAGGATGTGAGAGCATAGGTTTGTCCTATATAGTTTGGCTGAGTGCTAGTGCCACCATAGGATGGGAAAATATTTTTTGTGTTGATGCTTCTAGAGGGGGAGAGAGATAGTTGATGTGTGTGGAAGCACTTGGTTTTTGGGGGTTGGAACAGTTTGTGTTCGTGTAGATGGTGGCATGACCAAGTAATTGGTGAACCTGGGTTGGTGAGGCTGTGTTGGTTGGGCAAAGTGATTGAAGAATTGTTGCTGCACTTGGGAAGTAGGGGGGTTTGTGATGTGTGAATGCATGGGAACCCCCAAGGGATTTTAAAGATACTTGGGAATAATTCCAAGAGGAGGATGTGGTGGCTTGTGAGGTTTGTGAGGCTTGGGAAGCCTATTTTGAAGTGGATGCATTTGGTTTTGTTTGGATACTGGGTTCAAGTGCCAGAGCATTTTGGGATGGCACTACTAGTTGAGCATGGAATGTGGGACCTTGAGGGAACAATTATTGGTTGAAGGCTCCCGTGGTTGGCATGCCTATGGTGAACTACGACTGTTGTTTTTGTGGTGGAGGAATGGGAGGAGGTAATGATATTATTGTGGAAGCAGTCATGGCTTGTTTTGTTGTTGGTTTTGAGACGCTTGGTTGGGTAGAAATCGCCTGGGTAGTAGCTGATTGGTTAATGATAGTTTGTGTGGTTTGGGTAGCGGTGTGTTGGGTTGGTTGAGATGATGGAGGTGGAGGTGGAGGAGGATTACACGATGAAGATCCCATAACAGAGAAGGGATTTGATTGTGTTGTCGTGTGTACTATGGGTTGGGTGGTGGTTGGTTGGAGCAAGTGAGGTATGAGTGAGGTGATTTGGGATTTTCTTAGGCTTGGATCAATGATTTCTTCCACCACAAGTTGGAACATGTTGGCTGGGATATGTATGGGATGTGCTATATGTGGTGGTCAAAATCCAGATGGAATGGGGATACCCTCGCGCTAATAATTAGCAAGGATGGTAGCACTATTGTGGCCTATGATGGCATTGACCATGTGTGCGTGTCTGGGATGACTCATAAAATCTTCCATGGATCTAGTGGTAGGAACCTCACTGGGATTTTCCCATATGTGTTCAATTTGCACTTGGTGTCGCGGGTCAAAAAAGACCATGACATTGTTAGGATCCGTTGTTGGGTCGGACGAGCTAGCAGAAAGATTAGAGTACATATCCTTCCTCTTCTTGGAATAAGTTTTAGGTGGCATGAAATGTGTTCTAGGATGAATGATGCAAGATGATACTTAGGGAGAAAGCTTCCTAAATATGGAGTGCAAATGTTCCTAGGATGTCTAAGGATGATGATGATGATGCAAGACTTTGGATTGGGTATGCAAGTGATACCTATGGATGATGACGATGACACAAATTGATGAGGATGTCTAAAGGACTTAAGGGATGGCTTGGTGTCAAAAAATATAGTGAGTTTCTTTTCCTGATGTAAGCTTCAATGGATGTGATTTTGTTGACATAAGACAAACTTGTGGTCTTTCGGAAGATGGGATTCTTTGTCAATGCAAACCAACCTTTGGATCAAGGTGATGGGGTTACAAGGACAAAGTGAGATATCCTAGACAATTCTTAGTCAAGGAGTAAAGCTAAGGGACAGTTTTGATTAAGATGTAGGTTCTAAGAAACTCATAAAGATGTGACACCAAGTATGGGATGTTTTTTATTTTTTATTTTCTTGGAATATGGATTTTGGATTTTGGATTAGGTTTGATTGATTGGATAATGCTTACCTAAAAGGGATAACTTAAGATGATCCTAAAATGCAATGAAGGGGATGCAAGATTTGGGATGAAGAAGACTAAATGGACAGGTTTGTGATGCGCCGACTCTTCGTATCTCTCAAAGTTGATAAAGGTGTGGTTAAAATTATACTTTCCCATGAAGCATGAAAGATTGTTGCTGAAAATTATCTTGTTGCACTTCTCACGTTCTTGGATCTCTTGTTGGCCGGATTTCACAATGTGTTGATACTTCATGGTCTTTTGATTCGTGGTCTTCTCCACTTGGTATATGTGGGGTAGTTGGATCTTTACTTTCTTATGTTTCCCCAAAGCAGACATGTGTGATCAAATAGGATGGTCTTGCGAAAGGTAATCACTTTTTCTTACTGGGTTTGATTGATCTTGAGGTAACATGGTTGAATTTGTTCAATGGAAAGAATGAGTTTCAATCATACACCAAAGGTGTTGACTACGCTATGTATACATTGATTCAAATGGGAACACATGTGTCTGAAAACATTTCAACAAGGGACAAAGAAACCTTGATAGATATAAGCAGTTGTGACTTAGTTTGATTGATAGGAAATTGTAGTAGCGTAACGCATGTGTTTTAAGTCACCAATATTTGCATAATTCAAGTAATATCTACTTAAGGAAATTGGCTTACCTTTGAAAATATTTTCTCACAAATGTAGGCACACACATGAGAGATAATCAAAATACGGTTATCACCAAGCACGCAATGGCTCCAGTCATGATATTGTATTAGCCGAATCCAAATGCTCAAGGTGGCATGAATGTATGAGTATCTTGGGGAGGTTACTATCCTCCTTGCACAAACATTATCAAGCTTTCGGAGGTAAATCAGGTAGGTTGCTACTTTAATGGCTCTTAGTAAGGGTCTTTGTTCGAATATATCCTTTGTGTCCATGCAAGCACGATTGAGGTGTATAGACCCACAAAGCACCTTGGCACAAGAGGTCACGTGAATGTGATTAAGACCTCGTGGTCCTACTTTTTGTTAGGCGTGAGCTGAGTATAAGCTCAAATGATATCCAATTTTCAAGGCTTTATCCCCAGGAAGTAAGTTTGATTAATGTGAGTTTGAGTGGTATGGCTTGCACTTCATTCTCACGTGAGTCATTCCAAGGAGATTTTTACCTCAATCGACAAGCCCAACTAAAGGATTAACTTGAAAATCATGGATTGGAAATGAAAGCAGTCTAGATTTCTAATTTTCCCACAAGGGGAAAAGAGCATACTCTCCTATACAATGTTGTTTTCTCCCAAACACTCAAAGAATGTGGTTAATTCTCTAAAGATTACTTGCCTAAGGAAAATCAAGCATGTCTAGTTTTTAATCTTCCCAAAAGGAAAGAAAGCATAATCCCCTAATGCTTGATTTGACCCACACAAGAAACCACCTAGTTAAGCTATGTTCCTAGAAAACACTAAGAAGCACAATCGTTAGGTTGATGCAATTTTAGGCAACCTGCAAAAGCACAACATGAGTAGTTTCAAATGGTTTTCTTTGGAAAGCGAGGTGCAAAGAGATTAGTTAATAGTTTTCTAATTTTTTGGTTTTTACAAGCATTCTGGATCAAACAAAATCACCAAAAGATTCATTAGTAACCATAAAAAAAGAAAACTGGGTGCAGACACTGATTACAGACAGAGACGTTGATTTGATTAATAGTCACTAATGACAAAATTAACAGAACAAACCCGAAATAGAAAATCAAAATTAAACCAGCGGAGATGTCGGTTCAAGGCGCAGATGTCAAACAACGGTTTAGGCTGAATTGACGTATGTGCAAACACCTTTGTGACCTGTAAGACCCAAAAAGGCAACGAAGCAAGAAAAAACCTTTCTTTTTCCACTTAATCCTTGAAGAAAACCTGAATGTTAGCACCCCAAGATTGTTAGAAAAAGATTATCTTTAGTGTCTTTATGATGAATGATTGATTAGAAGCACTTTTGGCATTAGGACCCCTTAGGAAAATCAATCTCTACTAAAAATAGAATGCTAAAGTACCATAACATAGTAAAAACACTAGTGAAACCTACAAACAAAATTATTTTGAGCCAAAGAGTTATCCAAATTGTCCCACAGAACAGAGTTTGATGCTGATCAGAGACGTTGATTCAGAGAAGATGTCAAATGATACTTTAGGAGGAATCGGCGTATGCTCAGACGTATCTGTGCAAAATGGAGACATCGGTCCGCGAGCTGGTCGAGATTTTTAGAAAAAAAATGGAGGATGTTCAAGAAATTTCAAGGGACATGGGTCCCACTGGGCATGCCAGAATGTGTATGGGAAATCTTCAATTTTTTGAGAGAAAGCGTAAACATGTAAGCATTAGTGAATTATCACATATAAATATCCAAAGCATGTAATACTTAAAAACAACAAAAAATACCATAACATCATATTAAGCTAAAACAAGTTTGCACCCTATTTAAGACTTGTTTGATTTGCTTATAAGATGGATTGTGGATGTGCTCTCTCTCAAAACACAAATGGACAATCCCCAAATGATAATGGTTTCTTGATTATGGATGCAAACTATGAATGCAAGAGCTAATGAATGGAGGAAGAGCTCAAGAACTAGTATGAAGAACTAGTCTCAAACTCTCCACAGTGAATATTAAGAAAATATGACATGCAATGAAATATTCAAACTAGAATCATTACCAATTATCCTAGCATGTAACATCTAAATGGATTAAGAAATAACTAATATTGAAAGCATGAAATAACTATGAAATTCTAGAGGTATTCTAGCATGATAACAATGCACAAAAATGAGAGATGAATTGCAAGAAGGAAGGCCCTCTATTTATAGATTTTTGGAGGGAAGGGAAGGGCTTGGATGAGGTGGCACCTATGTGGCATCCACATAGGAGCCACATAAGGGACACATAGGCTTAGAAGAGAGGTAAAATTGGAGCATTTAAGGCTTGAGTGGCTCAAGGTTTCTTGCACATGTGTGAGCAACTTTAGGGAAATGTGTGGGGGACAAGAAGGTGGTTGCATTTAAGAGAGTTGGGTGGCTCTCTTGGAATGAGTTACTCACACGTGTGTGAGCATTCCATTAGCACTAAAAAGGTTAGGAATCACCTTTTAATTATGATTAGTGGGTGATTAAGAGAGGAGGTAGGTTTAGCAAGTGGGATAGGTAGGGGTAGGGTAGGCTTCTAGATTAAATTAATAGGTTTCTAGGTAGCGTTTAGACTAGTATTCAAATTAGATTTGAATTAATTATAGTTTAGAAGAATTAGAAGTGTGAGGGGAATTTTAATAAATATAATTTTATTAATAAGGATTTTGTGAAGAAAATGTATTAAATTGAATACACTGGGACAGTATTTAGATTGTATTTAAATACTATAAGGGAAACTATTTAATTGATTAAATTAAATAGTTAGATGAATAAATAGGAAATATTAATTTAATTAATATTTTATATGTCTATAATGTTATATGGGGTAATACTCTATATAAATGAGGTTTAGATGGTACTTTTTTAAGGTTCATGGATAAAGATCAGCAACATAAGTTATTAGAAGTCTTTCATAATGAATCTTGTGGTGGTCATTTCTCTTCCATTTTGATTGCATTTAAACTATTGACACAATTTTATTATTAGTTGGGCATGTTCAAAGATGCATATCACTAGGTTAAAAGATGTGAGATATGTAAAAAAAGTGTAGGTCAACCGCAATTGGCGGTGCTCCCACTCAAGCCAGTATGATTGAAGAACCATTCCAACAATGGGGATTAAATTTTGTAGGTCCAATAAATCCATCCTCAAGTGTTGTTCATACACATATAATTCCAATGATGAACTATTTCACTAAGTGGGTGGAATCTATACTCGTTAAGAAAACTACTTTAGAGGTGGTATGTAACTTTATCAAAGAAAACATCCTTGTACAATTTGGAGTCCCACTCAAGATGATATGTCATTGATTTCCCCTCATCTTAAATTGTTATTTTTTCTACAAGCATGAGATCACAATGGCTCACTTGTAAAACTATTTTCCTCAGATGAATGAATGGGTCGAATCTAGCAGTAAGAACTTATTGTCAATCATGAAGAAATTCATAGACAAGAATTAGAGGAACTGACACAAAATAGTGTATGAAGCTTTATAGGTAGATATAGTTACACTAAAGAGTATAATTGAAACGTAACCCTTTGAATTTATATATGGTATTAGTTCAGATTACCATTACCATTAGAATTATTATCTTTTAAGATGCAAACCGTGGTAGAAAATCAAGAGTTTAAATATTCTTTAGAGAAAAGAATCGTGTATTTGGATAAAATTAAAGAGAAAATGAATGATATGGTAGATGAGATTACTCCACTAAGAAAACGTCAAGAAAATTTTTAATAGAAAAGTTAGGCCTAGGAATTTCATGGAGGGAGATATGGTGTTGCTCTAGGACAAGCATAGAGAACCTAAAGGGGTGCATAACAAGTTTGATTCTCTATGGAAAGGCCCTTTCAAAGTGGTCCATGTATGTGGAAATAATGCATTCAATTAGCATATCCTAATGGGATAGTCTTGTCACTTCCTTATAATGGGCAAGATTTGAAATCGTACCAGATGTAAAACAAGTTTTCTCTATCTTTGTACCCTATAAGTTTATGTATTTTTTTTAGTTTTGGTATGAATTCTTAGTTTTGTTGTGTTCCCTTTTAATTTGAGTGTGTTCTCCTTTCAAATTTTCCATTTGATTGAGCATAAAACTCTATCACCCAATGTTCATTACTAGAAAATTTAGGTACATTTTACATCCCTCTCAATTTTAATCCCTAGTCAGAGCCAACTATTTTCATGGATTTTACCCATGTCAAAAAAAAATTTGTTAAACATTTTTTATACAAGTTTTATGCCTTAAAATTTTGAAAATATTCAAAATGGTATTGTCTAGACCCTTATTAAATCTTACTTAGTCATTTCTTTGAGTATGTTCGATATCATTTTAGGTTTTGAAATCGTAATGTCATAAATTTGTACCCTTATGTAACTTACCATTATGTAATTTCCCTACCTTAGCCGAAATGTGAAATTCCATGTCAACTTCCTCTTCCCTCCACTTTTACTTGTCACCGTATGTTGATATACTTGGCCACACGCCCTAGTCATCTTAGGGAATATGTGTGTTGCACAGACGTCTGCATGGTGCACACTCATCCTACAAATCTGCATGCATGCAATGATTTTTTGAAGCATTAGAATTGCTACCCATGTAATGTATTGTCTCATACCACCACCCGTTGATGCTAGGATTTGACCCTTTGGTAATATAATCCTATTTTTAGCTTCATTTGGTCTTCTTGTTGCTTGTTTCACTTCACCTTTATGCTTGGACAACTTCTTCACCATATTTTTATTGTATTGTTACAACTTTACGCATGGTATTATAGCTTTTATAGTACATTGTCTTCTTCACTATCATTAACTTGCCTTCACTCCATTGAGCTCTAGCTTCGTGGTCTTAGAGAGGAGTTTCTTATTATCCAATCTTGTATTTCATTAATCATATCTCATTATATTTACCATCTTCTTATCATTTATTATTTTCTATTATTGTCTATTTCATTTATCTATCACTTAATATCCTTTTGGTTTCCCGTGGAGGTGGAAACACCAAAATATGGGTTTGATTGTGGCAAGATCCTGTATAGCCCACAACCATGTTCCTTATTTTTGTATGTGTAGGTTCTTTGGAGTGAAAATAATTTAAGTGTCTCATTGGCTTCGTCATCATTTCTGAGCTTCTCTAGTCTTTCATCTATTTATATTGTTTTTACTTTTGTAGTCTAGTTACCATTTTCAGATTATGTCACTAGCTTAATTTACCTTTTCTTATTCTAGATAGCTTTCATTTTTATTATCATAATATTTGTACTTCTATCATACTAGATGAAAGAACACCGTGCTAACGTCCTACTCATGTTGTCTTCCTCAACTCGTGCTGGTGTCCAAGATAGTGAGTTCACAACGTTAGGCAGTCAACTATGGTAGTTATCTTTCTTGTTTTTAATAATCAGAATGTTTTTATTTATTAGTAGCTTATAGATATTTTAGTTTATTTCATTCCATGTCATTTAAATCTATAAAAATACCCTTTATCATTTAATATTTGTAATCCCCTCGCTCACCAGAGTGTTAGTTGAAGTGAGGTGGTGCAAGGGATAGTTCATCCCTTAAGATTTTAATCGGTTTTGAGGTCGATGTATTTTCCCTTCTCCATAGAAACCGATATAAGACTCCAAAAAAATTCTTAGAGCGTGCTTGGAATATAAATAAACCTTTCTTTTCTTCTCTTTGGTCTACATGAGTTTTTAATTATTCTTTCCCAAAGTTTTGAAAATGACAACAGACTACGACAGGGTTTTCACAACCCATCTAGAGCCCAATCAAGTCTCAAGTTTCTTTAAAGAAAGTGTAAATCACAGAGTATATTAGATCTTTTATTGTAACCTTACCAAAGTTTTCCATGGTTTAACAACCATCAATTCTCCTGAAAGTGGATGCCAAATGAGAAAGCAAAGAAGAAGCGGACAATTAGGCAGGTTTCATAACCTTTTTCAGAAGCCAACAAAATTTCCACAACCTTATTGGACTCTAATGAATGACTTGCAACCAAAGGATCAAATCAATACAAAGGGAATACAAGAAGGATAAATCAAGTGAAATGTTGTCACTACTTTGTTGGACACCAACATAGTTCTCACAACCACATGGGTGGTCAAACAATAGAGAAAGGTAGGAGAAATAAAAGAAAGTGGGAGAAATAGTAGTTCTAAAACCCCCATTAGAGCCTAACTAGGTTCTCAAAACCAACTTATAACTTGACCAAATTTTTTGAGGTTAAAATGCAAATATGCCTTATAATTAATTATGTCAAGGCTTGGGCTAGCAACATTAATGCAAAAAAAATTAAGATTTTAAATGCCCTATGTTGGAAATATATTACATGCAAGGTGACTGAGACGGGGGGTGAATCAGGAACCAATAAAACTTAATCTTCTTTATTCACGATTAGATTATCTGATCTGATTTGCATGCATAGAGATGAAAGGAAAGAATCATACATAACACATGACACAATATTTGGTTACCCAGAAATCTTCCAAATAGAAATTAAAATGGGGGTGGGGATGATACCCACAAGATTTAGTACTGCAGTATAAATTTAGCCTGTTAGAGCTTACATTGACCACTTCTGATGGCCTACCCTGTTAGGAGCAATAAGGACTGTTAAGTCCACCTTGTTAAAGGATTTTATACAATACAAAAATTAATGCAACTCTATTAATAGATTTACAAAGGACTGTTAGGTCTACTTGGTTAGAGGACTTTGCTGATCCACTTGTTAGAATGAACTAGTAGATGATTTGCTTAGGCAAATCTGATTTGCTAAATAAGATCCTTTGATTTATAGCTAATCACCTGACTGTGATGGATGAGTCTCTATTGTACTTTATACTTCTGCAATCTTCTAATCAATATGCAACTTCATATTCGCATATATATTTCTACATCTATATTTTGGATAAACAAAATGTCTTATATATATATATATA
>MU226763.1:1787029-1805894 GCA_018584345.1 Thuja plicata
TATATATATATAACTTCATAGGTCGACTTCCATTAGACATAATGGTATTAAAAAATATATGCAAAGTCGACCCAATACTGTCACTCGGGTCCAAAATTCTACTCGGGTTATAAACTAATACTCAGGTAATATGTTGATCACTCGGGCGATACTGATCACTTGGGTCACACTGATCACTCGAGCAATAATGGATGACTAAGTGTTTTGACACTAATTGACAAAATGTCTTTACATAAGGTCTACAATCTCCCCCTTTGGCATTAGTGACAAAAACACTTATCATTGTACTTTGAATCTGATAAGTCAAAACTTCCCCTTACCATTTGCTCAGGTTTTGACACCTGCTCTGCTGCTCGGGTCAAACTGACTCTCTTTTTTTTATTTTTCAAAATTGTTTTTGTAATGTATGTATTCTTTTGCACTCAACTGTACATGTATTTCCTCAATGTATATACAATGACGTTTCCCCTTGTTTTTGACAAAAATGCCAAACTATATCTATAAGGTAATTCCAAAGTAGGATAGGAAATCACAATGTACCTTCAAAATTTGAGATAGAGTGTTGTCCCAAATGTCCTATAGCACCTTCATGATGTGCAATTTTATCTGTAGCTCGACTGACAACTCTATCATAAGTTCTGCAAGTGATAAATTATTGTCATGAATGAGTGTCTTGGCATGTGTGATGTGTTTATGCATTGCATTCATGTGTGGTAGGAGTTGTCTCTGAATGGATGTAAGAGACTCTCTAGTCCTTGCTTCTTCTCTCAGTAACCCAGCCTATAGATTGCTCAGATATTTGATCTTCAAGAAGTGTGTTGATCTTGTGCTCGGATCAAGTGCCAACTACTTTGCACTTTCCTTCAGATCTGCATCAATCTTTACTAACTTATTCTTTATCTCCATAGTAAAGTTAGAGGTATCACTCAAATTTACAAATAATGCTACTACATCGGTCACGATGGTTTCTAGAGTGCTAATAACATTGGTTATCTACACCTGGTCAATTGCAATCTTCTTTGCAACATTATCTAGAACCTTGTTTTCAAACTTTATTTCTGCTTTCTCAAGCAGTTTTTCTTGACCATTCATGTCTTCATTAAACTTATGGACTATGTCAACAAGTTGATCCATAATGGATTCATTCTCATTGACTTCAATCGGTAGTGCATCTTTGAATATGTCTTTTATATCTTCAAGTGCTTTGTTCCTATTTTTCTCTTCTTGGAGCTCCTTTTGGATTGCTCTTTTCTTCCATAGTTCTCCAAGTATATCCATTTTCTCTACTGATAAGGTGGAAAGATCCCAATTTGGAATCAAAATTTCTTCTTCCATATCAATCTCATCAGTATTCACTTCCTTCTCCTTACCTTTGATCTTGGGATTAGGTGAAGGAACAATTTCCTTACCTTTTCCATCCTCATCTTGTACTTTGGTATTTAATTGGATTAGGTCATTGATCTTTATTGTATCAATTGTTGAATCAAGGTTAACTGAAGAATCAATAATGGCTGAAGAAACATTTACCTTGTCCATCTGTGACTTGGTTATGCTTGGCCCAGTAGTAGGTGGATCCTATTGCTCAGTTCCTATTATTTCAGATGTTGATTCTGTAACCTTGTCTTTGCTTGGAGACAATATGTTCTGGATAGGTGATTGGGGCAATGATGTCATTACTTCCACTGGAACCTGCTCAACATTAGACTCTTCAATTATCTGTACCTCGGGTAATGTGTCATCATTGGTCTGTTCAGGAGGATCTAAACTCGATACTTCTGCCTTATCATCTCCTTTCACTTCAAATATAGATTTCCACACTGTTGTGGCAGAATTCACAATATCTTCTATCTTTTTGTTCAGTATTTGGAAAGTCTTGAATCTGGTCCATTATGATTATTTTCATATTTGGGCATTGCCTCTTTTATCTCTTTTTTCTTCATAGCAGGCATGACTTCCCTTAAGGTTTGTTCCCTTATGTCTTTTTTAGTTCGGACTGCATTGAACCAGGGAATAGATATTGCCTTAAACAAATCTTTCGTCATATGACTCTTCAACTTGGAGGGGTCATATTTCCATTTGGCGATTTTCTCCACAACTGCTTCCTCTATCTTCTTTTGTTCCTTATTAGTCCTTAAAGCATAATTCAATGACTTAAGAGAACCCATACAACTGCCTCCTTTCAGATTTTCAATATTTTCCTCAAGTGTAGGTGGTGGTTTCTTGAAGACAACCATATCCAATTCTTCATCATCAAAATCATCTTTACCCAATACAAGCGTCCTTCTTGATCTCCTAGGTTTACTAGTAGTGAGGATAGGTGTAAGGGCCTTAGGTGTTCTTTTGAGAGCTAGCCTCTTTTTCTTCTTAGGAGGCTCTACTTCTACCTCTTCCTCTTCTTTCTCAGATTCATCATCTTCTATCTTAACTGTATCATCTTTACTTTCAGTGATAGAAGGAGAGTCAGGGGTCTTGCCATATTTCTTTTCAAACTTGTCTAACCTCTTCTTTCCTCTCTTCAGAATCTTAGGAATCTCTATCTCTATAGATATCCTTCTATTTGCTTCTTCATAGGTACCAAAGTATGGTGCCTTGGGATTAGCAGGTTCATTCACAAGAGCCTCAATGATTTTCTTGGTTTCATCTATGTTAACCTCATATGAAAGAGGTTTTACCCATGCAACCCTAGGTTTTACAGCTTGTATGTAAACCTTATCACAATAAACTATGAAACAAATATCATCCTTATAATCTTCAACTAGTTATTTAGGAATCTTGTATCTGCTCTGTATTTTATGTCTAAAATTCTCAAAATATCCATCCATGATATTCTCAAAAATATCTCCTAACTCAGCTATGAATTCATTTATCTGATGAATTATGGGTCTATCCTTCTTCCATGCTACTGTGCCCTTGGAAGGAAATAATTTATGAACATAAAAGAATATGCATACCAAAAGAGAACCGAACTTACATGGATTTGTTTTGGATGCCCAGATACTTTCCATATTCTTGCTTAGTTGGATGAGCTGCAACTCAGCTAGGTCAAATTCCATATTGTTTTTCATCATCTTGTATGCTAAGTTCACAGCTTCACAAGGTACACTATTAGGTCTGTTGGAACTATATATATTGTGAGCTATCACATGAATTCCAAATTTCAATTCCATGTCATTAACTCTGTTTAGTCTCATGCCTCTGTCGTCCCACTCGGCAAGAGTTAACTCAGCTAGCTTATCTCTTGTTAGGGTTTTGGTAGCCTTAGCTTTGTCGAGCATGGGATACCTTGTTACTCGGTGTATCATTGTCTTTGGGATCTTCACAAACTGTTCCAACCATAGTTGGATGTCATGAACATGGCTAAGAACGAATATGATCCATTTGATTTGGAAATTATTCGGCATGTGCAAGATGTGGGTTAAACCTTTAACCTCAAGATGCTTATGCTCGGGCTTCAGATTCCCATGTACGCACAATTTATCATATGTTGAATTCATCTCAATTGTTCCAAGCTCCTGGATGTTACAATGATAGAAGCTTCAAATGTAATTGACCAGTAATACCCTTGGAGGAATTAGGGAATGAGCTCCCAACGGATCTATTTCCTCTGCTACTACTGGATGAAGCTTAAACTCTGGAGGGTTACAGACAGCATTTCTTACCAACATTTTAGATCCTTTCTTAACTTTTCTGTTGGATGTGGATGCCATATCGCTTGGAGAATTTGATCAAACTTCGCTTTCAAACACAAGTTCACTCTGAATTGCTAAGGGCTCTGAATTTCTCTGCAAACTGAAATCTTTGTAAACAATAACTTTTCCAATTCATCATTTATAAGAGTTTTTACCGTTATATTATTTCATTAAATGCTCCATACATAGTAGCTGGCATAGCTCAGGTAGTTCTCCTAGGCTTACTCAAAAGCTCGGCAAAAACTAACTTCCCAATTCTTATATAACCCGACTCAGCTCGGTTAAGCTAGAGTATCTCGGGTGCAACTGAGATCCTGACTCGGTTAGCACCATAATATTTCATAATGCATTAATATGCAGATTTGGACTCGCTAGCATATCTGGAACTAATGTATGATGGCTTGAATGCATAGTTCCAGTCATTTCCTTGCATCTCTATTATGTGATGGTAGATCCACCCAACTCACTATCTTGGGTGCCATTTGATCCTTCATTGTTTTGGTCTGAACTTTCAGAGGATTTCCTTACCCATTGTTTATTCATCTAAGTTCTGATTTCTAGGACCTTTGCTTTGCCTTTCTCAAAACCAATATCCATTTTTTCTCTGTTCATACAATTTCTTCTTAGATGACCGAATTGATTACACACATAACATCTCTTAGCAGGATTTCTTCTTTGGAGGTGATTCTTTGTACAATTTACACTAATGTGTTCATACTCTCCACAATGACAACATTTGTGCCATGTGTTGTAATCCCAACCAAAAATTGCTTTGGCCAATTGTTCAGCAGGGTTCCATTTCTTAATGCTGCACTCGAAAGATCTATGATCTTGTTTGTTACATTTGAAACATTTTCATTCAAACTTAGGTTTCTCAGTGCATTCACTTGCTCTATGCCCATGTTTGTTGCAACTATAGCATTTACCATTAAAATTTGATTTTCTATTGCTCCAACATTTATTTGATGTATGCCCTAACTTACCACAGTGGTTACAAGTAGGTTTCATGTTCTTTTGGGCTCGTTGCTTTGAGGATTCACCTTTTTCAGTATAACCTAGTCCAAACTATCCATGATGTCTGATTTCTATTAACTGATTTGTACTACCTTGTGAATTCATCATACTTTCATTGGTTTTCCTTTCAGTGTTGAGATCATTCTGCAGTCTTTCATTTTCTATCCTTAGGTTGATAACTTCTTGATTTGTATTATTGAGTTGATTTTCCAAATCTGCTTGCTGGAGTGACGAATGATGGATTTCTTTTTCTTTTTCTTATAATCTTGTACTCAGCAATCCCTTATCTTCTTGTGCCAAATTTATGTCATCTTCTACTTGATTCTTTTGTTTTATGACTTCACATAGTCTGATTGAATGAACTTCTTGTTCTCTTTTCAACTTTCTGACTTCTTCATGTAAATTGAGATTCTTTACAAGCAAGTCTTCAATGGCTGCATCAGCTTCTTCAGAGCTTCTGTCTTTGCAAAAATCTTCAATTCTTTCTTCTATGTAATTCTTGTCATCCATTTGTGCTGCTAAATCTTTTCTTCTTTTCAGGGAAAGAGAGAGCCTCTCTTTGAGTTTCTATCTTTTCATTTTCAATGGCTTTCTCCAGTCTGTATACTTCCATTGCCTCTGATCTTTTCTCAAGTTGTTAAACTTCTGTTAGAGAACCTTTAGCTCTGATACCAATTGTTGGAAATATATTGCATGCAAGGTGACAGAGAGGGGGGGGTAAATCAGGAACCAATAAACTTAATCTTCTTTATTCACAATTAGATTATCTGATCTGATTTGCATGGATAGAACTGAAAGGAAAGAATCATACATAACACATGACACAATATTTGGTTACCCAAAAACCTTCCAAATAGAAAGTAAAACTGGGGTGGGGATGATACCCACAAGATTTAGTACTGCAATATAAATTTAGCCTGTTAGAGCTTACATTGACCACTTCTGATGGCCTGCCCTGTTAGGAGCAATAAGGATTGTTAAGTCCACCTTGTTAAAGGATTTTATACAATACAAAACGTAATGCAACTCTGTTAAGAGATTTACAAAGGACTGTTAGGTCCACCTGGTTAGATGATTTTGTTGATCCACTTGTTAGAATGAACCAGTAGATGATCTGTTTAGGCAACTCTGATTTGCTGAATAAGATCCTTTGATTTATAACTAATCACCTACTGTGATGGATGAGTCTCTGTTGTACTTTATACTTTTGCAATCTTCTAATCAATATGCAACTTCATATTCGCATATATATATATATATATATATATATATATCTTATCCAAAATAATTAACTTCATAGGTCGGCTTCCATTAGACATAATGATATTAAACAATATATGCAAAGTCGACCCAATACTCCAGAAGTCTACTCGAGTGATAAACTGATACTCTGGCAATATGTTGATCACTCGGGCGATACTGGTTACTCGGGCAATGCTGATCACTTGGGTCACACGGATCACTCGGGCGATACTGATCACTCGGGTCACACTGATCACTCGGGCAATATTAGATGACTAAGTGTTTTGACATTAATTGACAACATGTCTTGCCATAAGATCTACACCCTAAACATCCCACAAAAATTATTGACAATTTGAAGGGTGGTGTTACCAATATCTTTCCAGAATTTAAAGATACTTAATCGGGCTAACCTGCAGTTCTAAAATGAAGTATAAATGTTTAGGTTACAAGCACTTAATCGGTTTGGAAAGAGCATTGCCCAAAATAGGCAACACCTACCTAGGACATGCCAATTTACAAGAATTTTTGGATAGAATAAACCATCCAAATAGGCATCAAATAACTCAAAGATTAGCTGAGAGCATTTTTCTTGAAGCCACAATGTTCCCCGTGGCAATCCAATGCACTGAGTTCGTGCCCAAGTGTATAAACAGATATAACCCTGAAACAAGAGGAATTAAGTAAAATGATGATCGATTATTAATAACTTTGGATAAGACCACCATTAGCAACCTTTTTTGCATTCCTAAGAGGGCGTGTTTTGGTAGCTGGCAACATTAGAATTCAATTTGAAAAGAGGGCATTACAGGAACACCATTGCAAATAAATGGCTTGCAATAATGAAGAAGGGAAAGACTTAATTACCAAAGGCCATTCATAAATCACATTTCAGAGGTGAAATAGCAAACATTATAATATTGCTTTATAGGTTGAGGGGCAACCTAACTACTCATGACTTCAAGGAACAAATACATTTTCTCATGCACATCATATGTGTTTGTGAACAATGCACAGATTGGATGATTCTCATTAGTGACAGGCTACACTATCCATTTAATAATTTTTAGTTCTCCAAATATTTTTACATGTCATCGTACATGTTTTATGCTTTAGCCTGCACAAGGCCTTGGAACAACCTTAGATATGTCCAAGAATTTGATGATAACTACAGAACATTTTTTCTCGATTTAGAAGAGTCAATGATATTTTTACCAAGCATTTTGTGAGAGAACTATAGGGAGATTGAGGAAAAAGAATATCTCCTGAAGTCGCCCAGCTAGTGAACCAATATGGTTTCTACTTTACAAAATTTTCATGCTTCACATATATTTAGGTAGGAAGTTATGATGGACTTACATTAAAGTTATCCAAATATGAAGGACAAGTTTTTCTTGAGTAAAGTTTGTATGCAAATATGTGAAGTAAACAAATGTTATGTTGAGAAGAAAAAGACAAGTATTCCTTTTTTTTATGAGACTGGGATTCTACAATTGCAAAACTCAATCTAATGCTTAGAATATTGAAAGCACTTAAATTTACCATTTGCACATATGAACACTAAAAAAACTCTATTTGACATCAAAAATTATGTGGAGAACAACTGGTACCTTGGTCCCCAATATCATCATGTGCCACACCTAGAAGATTGAAGATTATTGGGTTGACTATGCTAATTATTACAAAATTTGGAAAAGAAGTTTGATGAGGCCCATAATAAAACAAATGTCATCTATCAATAAGGTTGGGATGTCGAGAGAGTAGATGAAAACTAGTCCAAATTGATCAAACCAATTTATATGATCCAACCCTTCATGCCTATAGATTGGTGTCTATAAGAACCTAAGAATTACCTCCAAATCAGAACTGTTGTAGTTCTAAGAAGAACTAAAATTTGGTCAGTCAAACTTGGAAAGCTAAAACACACAAGGCTCAAACCAAAGGGAACCAACAAGCAAGGAGCCAAGTCAACTCAAGTTTGGTGGGTGCCTCCTCTTGGAAATGGAAGGGGGTCCTCTTAGAAATGGAAGGGGGAGATGAACCTCCTGAAAGAAATAAGGCCCCAGAAAAGACCTGTGGGGATGGCTCACCAAAAGACATTGGAACTAATGAGAAAACTCAGGAAGATACCAATTAAGGAGAAAAATACAAGAGGAAAGAGTGGTAAGTGGTTGAATAAAAAGTGCCAAGATTGGAGGTATTAAATGTGGAAAAAACAAAGATGCCTGAGAAAAGGTAAAGACACCACCTTATTCCCCTTCAATAAGATCCCTCCAAGTGAGAGGGCTCTCTAGTTTTCTTTTGACTCCTGTAAAGGTGTTTTGGAATCTCTCATCTCCCCACGATAGTTAGAGACCACCTTGTCAAAATGAGGAAAATTGAAGTAGTCAATCTGCCTGTAGATGATATCATTGGTCAGTTGCTCGAGACAACACCAAAGCCTAAGAGGTTGATGACTACTTCAAGACAGATGAAGGATGAAATTTCTGAACCCTTATTCTTGGAAATAGCTCACTTTTCAACACAAAACGATACTAGACAAGCTACCTTTTTGGATTTTAACATGAATAGGATAGACATAGGTCCTCCTAGCAAGGATGTTGATGTGCACAATTTACAATTTTCATGTTACTGCAACAACGTTGGTTAAAAAAGCAGAATTGGAAACAGGCTAAGGAGGATCTTAAGAATCACTAATTGCCTCAAATCTATAGTGGATCCATCCGGACAACTTCCTCCATCGAATGCTTGTTTCGATCCAAGTTCTATTGTGGGCAAAGAACGAGTGAATAAAGTGCAGTATGACAACCTCTCTAACAGGATCAAGAAAGTACGTGATAAGGGGATCCCCTTTACCAATGACATGAGGAGAGTATGTGGGGACTTAGTGTTAGCACGCAATGGCATTTATTAAAAGTTAGAGAATACCAAACAGGTAGATGCCACGTGCTAAGATGGAACAGGAGCTTGGTGAAGTCGTTAAGATAGGCATGGTCAAGGCAGTCGCCGAAGGTAGTATAGAAAGTGCCCAGGATAATCAATGTGTAACTTGGCAAGAGAATTAAATGGAGAAAAACTTTTTTTCAAATAGACTATCAAAGAGAAAACCAAGCTACTTAAAGATTGTAATAGTATGTTGAGCGATATAGCTCAAAAATTTGTAGATGTCAGATGCCAGGTGAAAACAAAGGATACCTTAAGAGAAGCCACTGCCAAAGAACACAACTTTTTTATAAAGACATGATTGATACCCTCTTGGACTCAAAGGCCATCAACAAAGAGAATTTATAGAAGATAGCTAGCATAGATTAAGCTTTGTCCTTGTATGTCAACCATCCTAAAACTTATGCCTCGAAAAACAAAAGTGATATGGACTACCAAGGCTCTATGGAGATTGAGGACACAAAACATGTCCATGGCCAAGGAACAAGGAATCCCAACAGTGTTACAGGCCCTCAGAAATTACAGGGCAAAGATAGCTTCGCAAGGACCAAGGTCAGCAAGATCCACGAAGATCAACATCAAGCACCACCTCAGCCTTAGTGCTGACATGTTAGTTTATTAAGTCTGATGTACCTTTTGCATATTCTTTTAAGAAGACCTTACTTCTAAAAAATTATTGTGAAAAGAAATTGGGATTCACATACGCATTTCTCTTTTATCTTTGAAATATTATAAAGTTTAAATTTGTAATCTTGTTTTCAGTATTGACTCATTAATGTGTGTTAAAAGTCGATTATGGAAGCTAGATGACCTATTTGTCTTAAAGTCATATTCATTTAAAAATTATATTTATTTTTTTAAGTAAGATTCTTTACATTTGTTTCATAAAGATGAACAAATGTTAGTGGCCTTTCTACTTTCTAATAAAAAGTATACCGAAGTCAAAATTCATAAAATTAAAGACATCCAATAAAAGGTACTTGTACCTTTACTAAAAAATTTAGAGAGGAACTAATCAATAGTTCACCCAATTGTTATTAACATTTTGTCCTTATAATTATAGGCACATAAGAGTCATTCTAGTTCAAATTCAAGAAGGACAATCTATTAACTAAGATTGGGACAACTTCAAGTCTTGTAAGTAACATTGGTTTAATGTACTTTCACATTGGGGAAATGTATTTAATTTAATGTTGGAAAAATATTAATAAAGTGAAAGCTTACTAACTAATATTAAATGTGGGGTCAATGGTTTTGTGAGCTCATGGCTTTCAGTCACATGGTTTCACTTTATCACTTAGTTGTACTTGTGTGAGCTTGAGTCTATGTAAGCAAGCATGTGTTTAGTGATTTAGGTTGGTTGGTTGAGTGGGTTGTTATTGTATGAAGTCTTTCTAATGAACGCATAAATGAAGCATGGCATGGGATGTTGTTAGGAATCAGTTGTGATATAGAGTATTAAACTTTATACATTTATAAACCAAAACTGCAATGCAAATGATAACACAGTAAATTCCAACACAATAACACAATACTTGTTGTCGAGGAAACCCTGTTAATTAATTAGGCCGGCCAATTAGGCTTTCCCAATATACAAATAATTATTTAACCCCTTGCTAAGATACACACAGTAACTATAACAAGTAAACATCAATTACAATCCATCAGTTATACTCCAAGATCCGCAATCCACGCTCACAATTCATAATACACGCTACATGTCTGAAGTCGGCCACCAAAATAGGTCTCCTCCAGAATACACGCCACAAATGACGTCACAAGTACTTTCACAACTCGATCAGTAACAAACATTCTTCAATGTGTCCTCAGTCATCCCATAAGCTTGCATACGCTAAAACATCTTCATATGTAAGATATACGCAAAATACAGAGACCTGCTCTGTCAAGCATTACTGTCACAGTCCAGAAACCAGTCTTCACTAAATCATTTGTAACATCACCAATATCCAACCTCAAGTCAAACAACCTTAGGAATAAGGTCATTACACATCCGTCTCCATATCCAGTCTTTGATCATTTTGAAACATCTGTATAGTGTCTGTACACTTCTGTCAGTCAAAAAACTAGATTGTCATCTTCACAGAAACATATGTTGACATCAGTGACAAAACGTGAATATCAACAGCATGAATAGTATCCAAATCTGATATCATCCAACAATCTCCCCCTTTGGCATTGATGGAAATATATGGAAAAATTCATCAACCCAAAAAGTACTCTCTCGTCAACCCAAAAAGTACTCTTTCTCAATACAATCTTCTCAATATCCTCAACACAAAATCTCCCAAAACAGTAGGGATTTTCACATAGAATCTTTCCCCCTTTGGCAGCAATGGAAAAGGGTGCCAAAACTCATTTGTAATCTTTTGTAAGGTGTATCTTTTTCAAATCTTCATGTCTAACAGCCAGGTGCAAAATCACCCAAATGTGCTCCATAGTGTTTTGGCGATCACTCCCCCTGGGGAGTAGAACCGTACATCAAGTCCATAAAATGATATAGCTCTAAAAGCCACTGGACTGATGCATACCTTGCATCAATTAATTTTCATAAGGAGGGGCTCTGACCCCAAGCATGCTTCTGAGATACTCAAAGGCATCCTTTGGCAAAGGTTTTGTTAATATATATGCTATCTATTCCTTTGTGCTAATATACTCCAGTTTAATCTCTTTCTCTGCTACCTTCTCCCTCAAGAAATGATACTTAATAGAAATGTGTTTAGTCTTTGAATGCATTACAGGATTTTTTGACATATTCACTGTGCTAGTGTTATCACAACGGATAACCACTGGCTCTTCAAAAATTATTCCAATGTCCTTCAGCATTTGTTTCATCCAAACAACTTGTGTGCAATTTATTGCAGCAGCAACATACTCTGATTCAGCAGTAGATTGAGCAATACAGTTCGGCTTCTTACTTAACCAAGAAACCAACATTTTCCCAAGGAAAAATGCACCACCACTTTGAGTCTCATCATTACTAGTCAGTTTGTAACCAAACACCATAGGTGTTCCAACAGGTTTACAATCATTCATTCCAAACTTCTTCAACATTTCCTTAAGAAACTTGGTCTGAGATATAAAAATACCATTCTTACTCTGATTGATTTGCAAACCAAGAAAGAATTTTATTTCACCAATCATTGACATCTCAAATTCAATTTCCATTTCTTTAGAGAAATTCTTACTCATCTTATCATTGCCTCCAAAAATGATATCATCAACAAAAACTTCTATGATTAAGATTCCATCTTCATCAGTTCTTAAATATAAATTACTATCTGCCTTACCTTTTCTGAAACCAAGGCAAAGTATATACTTGTCCAATCTTTCATATCATGCTCTCGGTGCTTGTTTCAGTCCATACAGTTCTTTCTTCAACTTACAAACCATGTCTTCATCTTCTGTCAAAGGAAATCTATCAGGTTGCTCAATGTATACTTCTTCTTCCAGATCTCCATTCAAGAACGTTGATTTCACGTCCATCTGATATACTTTAAAGTCTTTATGTGTAGCATAAGAAAGAAATAATCTCACAGCTTCCAACCTAGCAACAGGAGCAAATGTTTCTTCATAGTCTATGCCTTCTTGTTTCAAGTAGCCTTTACACACCAGTCTAGCCTTATTTCTTACCATTGTTCCTTCCTCGTCCATCTTATTTCTAAAAACCCATTTAGTTCCTATCACATTTTTGTTCTTAGGTCTTGGAACCAATTCCAAAGTATTGTTTTTCTTTATCTGTTCAAGTTCTTCTTTCATAGCTTTAGTCCATGATTAATCTCTACATGCTTCATCAATAGTTTTTGGTTTAACTTGAGAAATCAAACAAATTTCATCTCTAGTTCTAGATCTAGTCATCATACATTTACTTGCATTACCAATAATTTGAAATTCAGGATGATTCTTCTTAACATACCTCGGAGTCTTAGGAGTCTCAGTAGTCTCAATTAATTCATCTTCAATCTCATTATCAACCATCAAAGATTCTTCAGGTTCAGCAGTGACCTCTTTCATCTCTGTAATCTAACCACAATCATAAATTATTTCCTAAATCTGAAACTTTTCATCTATCCTCACATTGGCACTTTCAATAAAATTCCTCAATCTCAGATTGAAACATTTATATGCTTTGATCTTAGTAGAATAACCAAGAAATATTCCTTCATCGCTTCTAGAAGCAAACTTCCCTATCTCATCATCTCTTTTGATATAACATTTACTTCCAAATATTCTAAAATATTTTACAGTAGATGTATGATCAAACCATAATTCATAAGGAGTCTTACTTGTACCTTCTCTGATCTGAATTATGTTCAAGGTGTACACGGCAGTACCAACAGCTTCTCTCCAGTGAACATTTGACACATTTCCTTCCAGCAGTATAGTCCTTGCAGCATCTAATATATGTTTCTTCACTCTAGTATCCCATTTTTTGTGGTGTCCTAGGAGCTGATGTCTGTCTGTATATTCCATGTTCTTCACAGTAGGTATTAAATAAATCTGATGTAAACTCTTCACCTCTGTCTGATCTCAAACATTTTATCTTCAAGCCAGATTCATTCTCAACTTTTGCTTTAAATAACTTGAATTTGTCAAATGCTTCATATTTCTCTCTCAAATATGTAACCCACATCATTCTAGAAAATTCATCAACAAAAAGTATAAAGTACCTTTCACCATAATAAGATCTTGTTCTTGTAGGACCACACGGATCTGTATGCACCAGATCTAACTTCCCTTTTGTTGAATAAGATTTGCTTTTAAAACTACTTTTGGTCTGCTTCCCCATAACACACTCTCTACACATAGTGTTAGATGGCTTTACAATCTTAGGTATATCTTTTACAGCATTAGTCATACTTTCCTTCACAATGCTATCAAAGTTAACATGACAAAATATTATGTGCCATAGCCAACTGTCATCAATCTTCGCAATAAAACAAGAAGCTTCAAATGTATTCAATTCAAATATATTACCTCTAGATTTAGTACCAGATGCGATCAAATCTTATGAATTACTTCTGATAGAGCATTTGTCATTAATGAACTTCAATTGATAACCTATATCCACTAACTTCCCAACACTCAACAAATTATGCTTAAGTTCATCAACAAGTAATACATTGTCAGTATTAGTCTGTCCATCCATTAGGATTCATGACTGTAACTATCTCAAATGGTGTCTTCCATGTACTCCTATTCACTGAATTATTATATGAAAACTCTGCATGTGCGAGAAATAAATCCCAATTACATGTCTTCTCTCCATTAACCAAACATCTCAACAAATTACCTAAACTTATGTTCATTACCTCTGTTTATCCACCAATCTGTGGATGAAATGTAGAACTAAATTTCAATTTGGTATTCATCTTCCTCCAAAGTGTCCTCCAAAAATAACCAACAAACTTACTATCCATGTCTGAAACTATACTCTTAGGTAACCCATGCAATCTCACAACTTCTCTTAAAAACAATTTTTCTACATGTACTGCATTTGTTGTCTTCTTACAAGGTATGAAATGAGTCATATTCAAAAATATGTCTACTACCACAAATATAGAATCATTACCTCTTGAGGTCTTAGGTAATCCAACCTCAAAATCCATACTAATATCTTCCCATGGTCTAGTTGGCACTATCAAATGTGTATGCAATCCAGTGTTCTAACTACCTCCCTTAGCAACTTGACAAATTTTACAACTCTGACGAATTTCCTTACATCCTTATAAATCTGGGGCCAAAATTTATTCTCACTCACCAAAGCCATTGTCTTATCAATTTTAATGTGTCCAGCTAATCCTCCAAAATGCTTTTCCTTGATCAAATTATCCCTTATTGAACTTCTAGGTACACATAATTGAATTCCTCTAAACAACATATCTTCCTTAATGAAATAATCCAACCACTTACTTCGGTCTGCTACAACAGGTTCTCTACAAGATTTCAAAGGTTCAGAAAAATCATGGTCATCCTCATACAAAGTATTCAACTCATCAAATCCTAACACTTCAATTCTCATCTCTATCAACAAATTTCTCCTTCTACTCAAAGCATCAACAACCTTGTTTGATTTATCACTCCTATGTTTCAGCACAAATGTATAAATCTGTAAGAATTCAACCCATCTCATATGTCTTTGATTCAATTTATTTTGATTGCTCAAATATTGCAACGCTTAATGATCTGTATACAATACAAAATCCTTAGACAACAAGTAATGTCTCCACTTCTTTAAAGCTTGAACTATGGCATAAAATTCCTTATCATGAACTGAATATTTTATCTTGGCATCATTCAACTTTTCATTGAAATAATAAATTGATATTCCTTCTTGAGTTAACACAGCTCCAATTGCATTTCCACTTGCATCACAGTCCACTTAAAATACCTTACTGAAATCTGGTTAAACTAACATAGGTTGTTTTGTCACCTTTTGCTTCAACAACTCAAAACTCCTTTGTGCTCGATGCGTCCTTTTGAATACTTTCCTATCTCCTCTCATTGTCTCAGTCATAGGATTACAAACTGAACCAAAATTCCTAATAAACTTCTGGTAAAAACTAGTCAATCCATGAAACGATCTCACCTCTCCAACACTTTCAAGTGTAGGCCATCAACAATTGCTTTAACCTTCTCAGGATCCATCTTCAACCCTTCTAAACCCAAGCACACTATCTCTTCTTTCATGAAAGAACACTTCTTGATGTTTACCAACAACTTCTCTTCCCTCAACCTTTGTAACACTTGTCTCAGATGCAAAAAATGATCCTCTTTACTCTTACTGAAAATCAAAATGTCATCAAGGTAAACAATCACAAATCCCTTACTGGAGTTGATGTTCGTGATTTGATGTTTACTAATTTTTCCCATTGTAATGGTTTGCTTCGAATTGTAATGTTTTGTTATCTCTTCCCTCCTTGCTAGGTTGGTTTCTTCACTCCAACCACCCATCGTTGTTCTCCCTTATGTTTTTTTTAGCTGCCTTCTCTTTAGCAGTTGATGTTCCTGATTTTAGGATGTGTATACAGGGCTTGATAGCTCCAGGAGCGGTTATCTCAGTCTCTGGCACGCCCATTCAACGATTTTACCTATGCTCTATTCATTGTTGTCCTTGTTTTGAGTGTTCTTCGCAGGATTCAAACCTTCCATCTCACCCATCTCTCTGTTGTAACGCATCTGACGTAACCAACCGTAGATTCTTTAATTATATCGCATTCAAAGCTTATAACATTTTTTATCATTGTTTGTTTCCCATCATTTCCAACTTCATTAATTTGCTAATTTCGTTAAGCTTTAACTTTAGTAAATTTGGTAACAACCAAAATAAGTGTATTTGGTAAGTTTTGCACAATTACTAAGTTTTGTTTTTTCAAATAATTGTTTCAATACCTTTAAATAATCAATTGTTCCCATAACATTACTATTTTAATTCATTGTTCTCACCTTTCCTTAGTTTTAATAAGTTTTTAACTATCATTTCAATAGAATTAGTTTTTTAAAAATTTCAATTTTATAATTTAAATTACAAGTGTTAACAAAAAAAAAAAAATCATTATTTAATCAATTAAACATTTGTTAGCATTTCGAGAAATTCTATTTTAGCATTCTTTAACCTTTATTTAGTTTTATTAAATAACATTTCAACAGAATTAATCTTTTAAAATTCATTTTTCTAGTCAATTTATTTTTTTTAACAAAATAATTTAAATTTTTAAAATCGTTATTTATATGTTTAATCTTGTCTTACAAAAGATATACAACAAAGCACTCAAAAAAGGAACGAAACAAGACCACAGCGAGCGTTTCACAACAGGCTCCCACAACCTAGAAAGAATTAAAGTTCCAGAAAATGAAATCTGGAGACCCATCAAGACCAAACACTGCATTAAAAAGAATAAAACAAATAAGTCCTGCAACCCTTAAGCTTCCAGAAAACAGCCCTAAAAAATACTTCCAACTAAGTTCCAGCTGCCAGCAAAAGAAAGCCCAAGAAACCATACCCTTGCAAAAACAGCACAGGGCAATCAAGATTTACCTTTTAGCCCATCCTTTTGAGATCGTAGATTCATATCAAAAGAGGCATGGATGACTTAACTTTCTTTCCTTTAACTGTTGTCCATCCATCCTCCACCTTCAGAGCATCAGCCAAAGAGTTACCAGCAAATAATTTAATTTCATCAGGATAAGAGTTACCAGAGTTACAATTTAATTTCATGTTAATAACTTCAAAAAAGTTATTTTATAGTTTTAAAAAAAAAAAAAAATTTAAAAACATTAAGCTTCTCGCTTATCCTCTTGTTTAACATTCAGTTAAACTTCAATGTATTATATGTTTTCCTATATTATTTACCGTTTTCAATATGATAGTGATCAAACTTAATGTTTTGACCCAAATTCTTAGCTATATTATTTGTTTAATTCAAAAATAGCATTAGCTATTTAATATTCTTTTTCTGCAAACGAATGATAACTCTCAAGTAAAAGTTTGTTTCCAAGGAAGTAACTATGTTTCCTCTCTTGTTAAGAAAGTCATACTTATGTTTACATTCAATGGAGTTTATAACTGATATCTATAATGTTGCTCAGTGCTCTTATAGTTATCACTGCATCTATCTTAAGTTTGTTCAAGGTTTATGAGGTATCTTATTCAATTGCCTCATTATTCATTGATTAGCATAAATTGCTATCATTTTTTATATGATCTATTGATATGCACATAGTTGCAATTTGATGCTTTTACAACATCCCTTTATATGCACATGGTGGCATTTTATGGTTTTATACCATTTATTGATATGCATTTTATTGCATGTTTTTTGTAAGTTGCATTGGGAGCCCAATTTTCAAGGTTAACTATGGAGGATCCATCAGTTATAATTGACTCATAGTTGTCTTATTCTACAAAGGGACCCATGGAGTATCCCTCCATCCTACAATTGGTGTGCACTTACCTTATATAGAGTTTCCCTCCATTTTATTCCTCATAAACAGGGATGGTATTCATGGAGTTTCCCTCCATTTTCAGATGATATGGCTCATCTTGATCTTTTCCTTATGGTGAGGATGACGCTCTTGAAATCCTTCTTGCACTTTGTTGGATTTCTTATAAATATTTGAAGGCAATATGTTTTATCACTCATAACCCTTTGTTTATGGTACATGATGGTAAACATGCTTGACAAATCGAATCATGGGTTGATTTGGTGTTTGAGTCGCGTGTTCTCTTGATTTATCATTGTCTCTCCCATATTTCTTTGCAAAATCTTCTAATGTGATAATGCATTGCATACTTCATTGCTTAGATCATGGGTCATGTAGGTGGTAGATTCGCGACCCATTCACTTGCAGTAGGATGACTCATTAGTGGACTGTCTATATCCATGTGATTGATGCAGTGTTGATGTAGGTCTCATTAGTTAGCCTTGTCTGTGGTCATTTATGCATTAATATGGTCTTTTATGAGAGCATTGATAATGTTTATTGTTCCTCGTTTGTTCATTTTGAGACTTTGAGCATTTGGTTTATCTTGATATCATGTTAGCTCCATTGCACTTTAGATGAAATCTCATGCATTTATCTTTATCCCTCTACCTTATTTTAAACTATTTGTGTTTCTTTAAAAATACTTTCTATTGTAAAAGTTTCAAAGGATATACTAACTTGAATATCATCTGTCATTCTTCTTGTGGATTTTTTTTGTTTCTTGTTTTAATGTTTCTTTGATTCGGGTGACTCATCAAGGCACAATTAAGGAATCAGTTCATCTACACATGTCCTATAACTCAAAGAAGATTACTTGAAGATGTGGATATCCCTTTGTAACCACCTAAATTTGGTCTGTCGCAACTATAGACCCTATTTTCCCTAAGTGTGATCATACCCTTGATTTATGTCCAAACGACCCTGTTACTACTTGGCATAATTCTTTTAATCAATTTAATATCCTAGGTGATTTT
>MU226763.1:1805994-1818950 GCA_018584345.1 Thuja plicata
GCTAAATATGTTATTCATTACACTCTTTCTAGTTAGAAGGCAATAGGCCGATATTAGTGATTTTGAACGTTTTGACTAACCTTTCAAGCTAATGCAATGACCTATTGAGTGTTTGTGTTAATTCTGACAGGTACCCATTTACACACACACACCCTCCACTTGAACACAATCAAATGTACCTTTGTACCATGAAGTTGAAGATCAAGTTGCAAATTTTTATAAAAATTGAGTTTGATACCCCTTGTTGTAAACTCCCCAAGTAAAGATTAAAGAGGGCGTTGGAAGATTAATCTTTACTTGTATTTATTAATTGTAATTAGGAGATTCCTATGGAATCCCTATATGTAATTTGTCCTCTATTGCCTATTCAGAGAGTGCAATTCCCTTGCCTCCTTCAGATACACTGATCAGCAGTGCCTTGCTCTTTATCTTCAGGAGACCACACAGCTTCGGGATTCCACCCTCCAGCCAGAGATCTGATCATCTTATCACATCCTTTTTCACTTCGGCATCTCCTGCCCTCTGCACGAAGCACCCTCTCGGTCCTCCTTCTAGACACACCAGGCTTGTGAGACCTCGTAGAGATCGTAAAGATCGCACTCGGCCGCAGCACTCCACCACCAGTGTTACTCAAAGACGGTCCGGGGCTCCTTCTAGTCTCGGATCGTACCCTTCGGTGCTCGATTGCTTCTCGCCCGAAAAGAGCCTCTAGGCGCTCTTCCTAGTTCTTTTGTTCTTTGTTTTCTGCTTTCTTCTTTATTGTCATTGTTCTTTCCCCGGACACTGTTTGGTGCTCCTTTTGTTGGTTGTTTTGCTCTGTATGTTCCCATTCCCTTAGACCCTTGTTGGTCTCTTGTTGGACATTAATAATTTATCTTATCTAGTCCAAGTAGGAGGTCAACTCATTTTATATAATTACTATATTTAGTTTATCCTCCTTAAGAGGATTGTGACACTTGGTACACACCTCTCATGAATGGTGGCATTCATAGACTTGGGAGTTACATAGTAACTCTTCCCCTCATCTCTATTTAAGATATGCTTCTCTCTCATTTCTACTTGATGAATTTATTGTAATGAGCATCTCTCTCTCTCTCTCTCTCTCTCTCTCTCTCTCTCTCTATTTTTTAGGCTATGGTTTCATTCATAATATCACAAGGGGTTTTTCTTTGTTTTTCCCTTTTTCAAAACGTCTTGTCTCCTTTGCCTTTGACTCGCTTGGTGAATGCTCGTAGATTATACTTTTTTTCTTGATAACACTCTCCCTCATCTAACTCACTTGGATTGTTTATTGTTCCTTGCTCTCTTTATTATTATTTCTTTCACTTACCCAAAAATTTCTTCAATACTTCATTAATCAACCTCATGAAAGTACTCGGTGCATTAGTCAATCTGAAAGGCATTAACAACCATTCATACAATCCTTCATTTGTTTTGAACATTGTCTTCCACTCATCACCCTCTCTAATTATGATCTGATGGTAACCACTCTTTAGATCAATCTTTGTGAAATACTTCGCTCCACTCAAGCAATCCATTATGTCATCCATCCTAGGTAAAGGAAACCTATACTTACTGTAATCTTATTAATAGCTCTTGAATCAGTGCACATTCTCCATTCTCCATTCTTCTTTGGTGCTAACATTGTTGGTACTGCACAAGAACTCAAACTTTCTCTAATCAAACCTTTCCTCAATAACTCTTGCACTTGCTTATTCAATTATTCATTCTATGTAGGTGTCATCTGATGTGCTGCTTTATTAGGAAAACTTGCTCCAGGAATTAGATCTGTGCAATGACTAATACTTCTCATAGGTGATAATCCATCAGGCATGTTATCTAAGACTATGTCTTCATACTCACACAGTAACTTCCTTATCTCTTCATGATGTTCTTCTACCGATTCTAAATCAAACTTCCTAGGAATCAAAGCATAACACATATTATCCCTTTTCCAATCGTCCAAGAATTTCCTTCCTTCAACCAAACAAATTCTGACACTAGTGCAATTCTCATTCTTAGGAGTCTCTATCAAAAGAAACAACACTTGGTTCATCCCATTAGTCACAATAATATACATATTCCTTCTCCCATCATGTAAGTTTGTTTATCATACTACTATGGTCTACCCAACAAGATATGACAAACATCCATAGGCATTGTTCACTTGCCAGTACCTTATGATCACCTTTAATCCATGCAATCTGATAAGGTTTCGGATGCTTCAATCTCTACAACTTCAACTTATTCACTAGCTCCTCAGACACTAGGTTATCTGAACTACCATTGTTAATTATCACCTTGCAACACTTTCCTTCAACTGTGCATCTTGTCTTGAACAAACTTATCCTCGGCAATGATTCTTGATTTGTTTCTTCATAACATAGGGCTCTCCTTATCATTAGGGCTTCTCCATCTTTGGGTCAGTTCAAAGATTCACTAGATTCTTCTTCCACAAAAGCATTTCGGCCACTATTCTTAGTCTTCTTACTTGAAATTCCTTGAATACATTCAAAAGCTCAATGTCCTTCATCACCACACTTAAAACAAGTTCCTCTAAACATTCTCTTGTCATCTCTCTTGTAGCTACTTGAGCCACCTCCTCTCTAGAAATTTTTGCCCTCCCTTCGGTATGAGTTTTCTTCCTTAAATTATGTCTTCCCTCTGTTATGATCTGAATAAGATCTACCTCCTCCAAAAGATCTACCTCTATGGGATCTGTCACATCTTCCTCCTTGTCTTTGTTCATGTCTCTTGTTCAATTTCTCCTCAACTTTTAGGGCATATTGGTAAGCCTCCTCTACACTTTGCAATTTGACCAAACTAATCTCATCTTGAATTGATGTCCTCAAACCATTTAGGTACCTTGCAACCCTCTCAACATCATCAACAGTATGTCCACATCTGATATCCAATCTATAGAATTATTTGGTATACCCTTTCACAGTAAGATCCTTTTGCTTTAGATTTTGCAACTTCATGAACAAACTTACTTGGCAATCAACAGGTAAGAACTTGGCCTTCAATTTGTTCACCATCCTATCCCATGATTTGATTTTGTCTCTCTTCTTTGTCTATCGGTCTACAAATGTTCCCACCATAATGATGCATGTCCTTTTAACTTTGTGCAAGCATATTTCACTTTCTTATCTTCATCAGTACCTTCATAATCAAAGTACTTCCATATTTGTGATCCAATCAAGTAATTCATATGAATATAAATTACCATGATAATCAGGTGGATTGAAATGTGGTCTTGCATTAACTCTACTGAGGGCCTTTATAAATTTGTCATATCCTTGTTCATATTCGAGTTGTGCTTCACCATCTTCAATTATTTCCTCATTTGTTTCTTCCTCCATGTCACTTACATCTTCAATATGTCAACCTTTTTTGTGTTTTGTTTCCACAGCATCTAATCTAGTTGCAATCTATTTCAAGATATCCAATACAACTGGATCTCTATCTCTCCTTCCACCTCTAGCATTTCCTCTCCGAGCCATCCTAAGTGAATCCATTGCAATTGTGGGTCATATCCTCACACTACCACACCACAACCAATAAGATTCAGGAGTTTGCCAATTCAAGAGCTACGATCTGCAGCAACAAAATCGGAAACTCACTCTAAAACCACTTGGTGCAGCCAAGGACAGGAGGAACTTTAAAGAAATCAATCCAATCCTTGCAGTAAGAGTCACGACGAAAACAGCACAAATTATGGAGAGATATGCAAGATCTTATTTCTTATTATCATCCAGAAATCAAGTACAATGGATTTGCAACATGCAGTCTTACATTCCAGGCATACAAGCGTGTTCTAGAACCTTTTATAAGTTATCTTTTTATACTATCTATCACAAGCTCACGCGGTAAGATCTAGCTGTCGAAGTTATATTACTTCTCCCTGCCACAAATGGATCAATTACATTAGTTTATAAAGTCTTCGCAAGCACCAAGTCGGCCTGGGAAAGATTACTTTCTTCAAGAACCAAAAAACGTATTACAATATAGGTCAGGACTTAAATCATAAGAATCTTTCACAAATAGATGAAACATGACGAGCGAACCCTCAAATAGGTCGTCCATGCACATAAGATCATCGAGATATACGTCACGAAGCTTCGCGGATTGGGAAAATCCTTTGCAAGATCAGAAAATACAAACTGGTCGTTAAACATGAAAAACAGTGATGTTCCGCCAAAAATCCTAAATATCTCACATGTGAACCTAAGTGAAAGTAAAACATGATGTCAAGTACACGAGGTGTGCAACAGCAACTGATCCAAACTAAAAGAACGCTGAAAGAAACTCAACAACAGACAACTGAAAAAATGAAAACAAAATATTTTTGGTTGATGCAAGATTGTCAAGATCCCAAAATGCTCCTGCACCAATTTAGCTCTTGATTACAATCAATAAAATATAATATATTTTTAGTTCCTCCATAAAATTAAAAGTGAAGATTAATTGGTTGTAACTAAATAACCAAAGTATTTTATGAGCAACTAATGTTATGGTCGAAATTAATTTGCTAATATGTGCACCTACAAGTGAGAGGAAGGTGATAGGAAGTTTGTCACTGGTAAGAGGAAGTTTGATACAAGTGATAGGAAGTCTGATGAGTCTACATTTTTCTCCTTCAATCAGACATAAAAATGTGGATATAAAAATGTTTTTCATAGAGAAGGTTCAGAGTGTCATGTGGTCTAATAACATCGATCAAAAAAAAGCTTACTATATGCAAGTGTTCAACCCAACTGGGGAACATGGGGAGAAAACATACTTAGGGGCTGCCATTAAAGGGAAAGCAAGGCTGCTAATGACACATTTGAAGACGGGATCACATCATCTCAGGTGCAAGACAAGCAGATGGAAGAGGCCCAAAGAGACTTGGGAGAAGAGAACTTGCATGTTTTGTGGGACGGGTGCAATTGAAACTGAATGACACTTTCTCATGGAGTGCGCAGCATATGAAGATATTTGGGCTAAGTATGAAACCATTTTAAAGTGGACAACATGAACAATCTATTTGAAGAGGATACGATCAACCAAACTGCGGGTTTGCTGGTCAAGATTCATAAAAGAAGATCGGAGTTGGAAAAGATTATGGAAATCATTTTAAGGTTGGGTGTTTCCTTTAGTCCCTTAGGCTGTTGGGCCTCGTAGACGTCATTAAAATCATTCATTCATTCATTTAGAAAAATCTAATAACGACTATAAATTAAATATATAACTAAAAAATGAAACTACATAAATCTCAAGAAATTTGATTCCTCCCATTTTATGTAATTGTTGAAAAAGATTTAAAGAGTGTTAAGAGGGCATCTTATGTATAAAAGCTGGAAATTAATATTAGAGGTTACAACATCTACTCCGCTGATGTGTCTCTTTTCTTTTACCCATCATTAAATATTTAATAACTTCCCAGAAAAAACTACTGAATGAAATTGACAATGGCTTATAAGTGGCTTCAAGGAAATCTGATAATTTTAAAAAAAAATCAAACCAAAGATTGTAACATGGATTCCATTTTTTACGGTATTTTATCTTCTAGCTATCATTTAGTGTAACACTGTCAATATAAGAATCTTTCACATTGCTCTAGAGTTTGTATCTAATGCCAGCTAAATGCATATGATTAAAATATATCTCTTGAAGGATAATCCATTTTGTAATTAAAATGATAAATGATAACACGAAAAATATAGGCTACAATTGAGTGAATCTGCTAGAAATTTTTAGATTAGTTGATGATACTCTTTGAACATAATAAATATTAACAAACAGTTTTTACCATCCACATCTATGAAAATTGAATGCTATGGGAAGCATCATGTCCTCCATGAAATCATCAATTCTCTCCTGTTATTTTTACAGTCTACAGAAACCCCTTTAAGAAAATCTTCCATTTTCCTACTTCATACGGTAAAACTCCTAATTTACAATGAACTTAAATGAGAGCTCCCAAAACTCGCAGTTTATACTAACTGATGATATGAAATCTTACATGTAACACATTTCAGATATAAATGTCATAATTAGATAGAATTTCTTGCAAATCCTGAAAGAGGAATTCTTTATTCAAAGTAATAAGTTCTAAATGGTGAAATCTGTTGTGCTTTACCCTTTAACATTGGTTACTTGATCTGTTCTCAAAGAGCTGGGTAGAATGTACACATGTTTCTTACTTGAACCTGAAACAACAGCTTCAAAGTTATTAACAAGGCAACTGTTAAGCTTCACAGTAATTTTGTATCAATTACTGAATAGTAATAAAACAAGTATTTTCCATCAGGAGACAAAACATGGAATACTACTCTACTAGAATGTAACTAGAATGTAACAAGGAAAATGAAATCGGAATATACGTGGATTTCCAAACAAAAAGTTGTGAACTGCAAATCTAAAAAGCGCTGGAATAAGACAATGGAAGGCTTTTTATGCCATTTGCTAAATGGAAACCATTTATTTTAAAACACCCGACTGTTTTTTATTTATTAGCAGAACCAAAAATGATTACTAGAAGCATATCAACAGAAAATCACTATACGCTAGTGTATATTTAAATAGGTTAGAAGCTGCATACTATACTGACCCTGCTATCATCAAGCTGTACCTCAAGCAAACCAAACTTACAGCTTATAATAATTGTACAATTAAAGAGGATCTTACAAATAATCCACTTCAGACATGTAACACTGCAATAGCTGGGAAAGGTAAGGTTGTTGAAGTTTTCAACGTTGAAGTTCTGTGTTGGAGTAAATTATATTTACTCATAGCTTAAGACCAACCTTCGGTTAGTTGGCATTGAACATTTCCTAGGCTACATAATTATTTGTGCCATATAGTTGTCAGGTAGTTGAGCTTATCTACTCCTACCTAACCTTGCATTTCATTTGGCTACATGGCACTTTTTGTGCCCTTCATTCTCTCGCCTGGCCTATATGAGCAGGCTTATGTATATTTGTAATTCATCTCAATATCAATTCTCGTCTTTTGGTGAAATATTATCTCTCTTGTGAAGGTTGTTTTGCAGGTTGCAGGTCCTGGCAGTGGAGCTGATCACCCCAACAATAAGCTTCCAGTGTGCATCTCCTTTCGTATTTGAGAGACCTTCACCAGTGTTTGATTGAGGTCAAATTGTTTCCAGCAAAGGGCATTCTGTTTGTTGATTAATTTGTCATTATCATTTGGCAAAATCAGTGTAACATGGGTCCTAGGGGACCGGGGGACAGTGGGACAAGTTTCTGAGACGGAAAAAAGGGGTTCAATTTGGGGACAAAGGGGGGACGGCAGAGGGGTAGTGGTGCTGTATATATATTATATACTATGTACTTGAAATGCAAGTTATGAAAAGATGTATAATAGTATAAGAAGTAAAATAGCAAAATTGCAAATGCCAAATATGGTATTTGAAATTGATACTAAATATAGACTACAATATACTTGAACCTTGAAGTTCTATACATTGAATATCGAATTACTAATTACTATTAGAAATTAGAATACTAAATCAAATTGTCAAATCGACAAATGGAAAATTTATATTATATCATAAATATGACAATAGCACCACATGAATTGCAAACATAGAAACCCCAGTTCTAATTTTTATTTAAGGTAGTCAGCATAACTAGCAATAATGTATGCAATAGCAGCTACAAACCCTCATAAACTGCCCATATTATGTTTGCAAATGATCTGAAAACATCCTTCAATCAGCGAAAAATATATTTATATATCTGGCCATCCCCGCGTTCCGACAGAGGTTGAGCGGCGGCTGAGCGGTGGTAGGGGGACGCCAAGTACCCGTCCCCAAGTCTCCGTGATGTCCAAGTACCGGAAACTCCAGGGTCTAGGGGGAAGGGACATGTCCCCGTGTTACACCGAGCAAAATTGATTTGCTCTCTGGTGTGGGTTCTCAGATCTGTCCACATATTCTCCAGATCAGCAATATTGTCGGCTTTACCTTGTTCATATTGGCACTTATATTAATTCTGATTGGTGCCCTTTGTATTTATCTGCAGCCACTATAATCTTTATCACCCTCTCTACCATTCATTGTTGCCAGGGATTGTTTGCATACTTGGTGACATCTTTGCGCAAGGGCATTGTATTTATTGGCATTGCACGTGCTGCATCATCTTGCCAAAGCTTTTTTACTCGCTGCTTGCATGGAGATTTGCATTGACTGTGAGTGTAGTGACTTAGAGATCCGCAAGAGATTTGTGGTGGGAGGTTTAATCAGTGATTCGCTTCATGTTTTCCTTCTTGATTTCATGTCCTTGGATTGGCTTATATCCTTGAGATCTGGCACTGTGAGAAGCCCTTCTATTTGTCCGACTTGCAGAGGAACCGATCCTCATTTGACAGCTGATCTGAAGCAGCTAAAATCAAAGGTCTGTAGCATTGTTTTTTGGCAGGTCTGTGTTTCCCTTGCCCACAGCTTGCATGCTTGGTTGTTCACTACTCGCCACTTGCAGCTATATCAATAAGCTGCGTTAGTTCTCAGGCAGCGATATAATCATTATTGGCTGCGTTAATCCTTTATCGGGTGCATAAACTTACATTTGTCCACCTTGCATAAAGACTGCTACACTTGGCTGGCTCCAATTTGTTTTTGCTGCCACATTATATTGATTGGTTCCAAGCCGAGTTATTGGAGACTGCGACATATATTTCTCATTGTGTTCAGAGCTGGTTCTGAGTTTATTGGCCGAGCTTTTTTCACTTTGTATGGCTGCATTTATTATCTTGGGCTTTATAATGTTTGTGCAAAATATTGAGGATTAGAGTTTTGTTCCTTCACGCATAGTGGTGGGCCCATATTGAATGAAGGGAACTTAAATCTCATAGTCCTCTCATGTTGCTCTCTTCAGTACTTTATAAGCTGAAATGTGCCGATTCATTTGTAAAGCATCTTGAGGACAGGAGTTTGTGTGCCTCGAGGCAGTCATTTGAGGTGGATTGTGGTGACTCTTTGTGGCATGGGATATCTACCACTTAAGTGTGCCTTCCTGTCTTGCTCAGCTCAAAGAAGCTCATTTTTCTCGCCCTTGCTGCCTTGATAGCCGTATAGTAGGGCCGGGAGCTTGTACTTGGTCTCTAAAAATGCCTTTTACAGTCCTTTTTTCCAAACTAACACAACTTTTGAATCCGGAGTCCATTTTGGCACATCATATATCATTGGAAAGCTCTTTTCACCAACTTCATGGTGGTTGAGGTATTTTTCCGATATTTTACTATTTTGTACTCCATTTCTTCAGTTGAAGTTGCGTGTTGGATTTGGTGCACATAAAGGAGTTGATTGGCTATATTGTGAATTATATTTGCTGCATTCTCTTGTTTGATCATGGATTGGTCCAAAGTTGTACTTCTAACTCCATATAATTATCATGACTGGAAATCACAAATGGAGTTATGTTTGTTAACATTGAAGTTGCTTAGAATCACATTTGGTCACGATCCTAAACCCCTACTAGGTGCTGCAGAAAAGAGATTATGGCTTAATAGAAGGGATGAAGCTCTTGGTACTCTTCGTTTCTCCATTTCTCCTGATCTTCAATATCATGTTGTATCTTGTACACATCCCAATGAAATTTGGACCACCTTGGAGGATCACTTCCGTAAGATAAGATGAGGAAGTTTCATTTGGACAATGAACCCTTGATCCTAGACATTTTGATCATATCCACGACTTCTTCACCAAACCCAATTCTCTTTGCAAGTAATTGCCTGAATGTGGGGTTACAAAAGATGATGAGCAGTTGATTCTTTCTATTCTCTCCAAGTTTGGTCCTGATTATTCAATATTTGTTTCTTCATTTTATGCTACTATGGATGCTATATGTAGTGTACACAAAAAGCCTCTTCTTGATGGTTTTGCAGCACAACTCACAAGGGAACAAGCAAAGTTGGTACAAATGGGCACATTGACACCTCGGCGATCACAAGCACTTCTTGTAAAGGACCCACACCCAAAGGCATCAAGTGGCAAGGGAAAGAAACTGGATAAGGATTCTAAGTCTAATGAGAGAGCAAAGAATCCTCCTTCACAGCCTACTCCTGAGTCCAAGACCTCGTCTCAAGAGGAATCATCCAAAAAGACGAAGATCAAATGTGCATATTGCAAGAAACAAGGACACGATGAGCATAAGTGTTATACTAAGAAGATTCATGAGCTCTCACCTTCAAAAGCACAAAATCCCACCACCCTCATCTATATCTCCATCTTTTTCAGCTTCTCAATCGAAGCTTCTCCATCTTCATCCACAGAGTCAGGAACTACATATTTTAGGAAAGGTAACACACTCTTTTCCTGAGAATGGTAGATGGCTTCTTGATTCTAGTGCATCACATCATATGGCATCTTCTAAGGACATGCTTTCTACTTTTGACCCTTGTAGTTCACCTAGCATTTTGATGGGTAGCAATACATACCTAGAGGTTAGTGGGAAAAGTTCTATTGCTATGGGTGAAGGATCATTCAATGATGTTCTTTGTGTACCCTCTTTGACCACTAACCTCCTTTCAGTTTATCAAAATACTCGTGGTGCAAAAGGTAAGATGGTGGAGTTCGCTCATGTTCATGTATACATTAGAGATGTGGAGACTAAAGAGATCATTGCTATAGGTATAGTTGATCATGCATCTTGATTATATTATTTCTCTCATTTTGCTCCTGGTGATGATGATGTTCCTTTGGATGATGTTCATACCTTTCACCAAAGGTAAATTATGCTAGTGAGGAGAAGTTTGGTCGTTTGAAGCTTGGAGTTCTTGAGCCTAGCGTTGAGCTTCCTCCATCACCTCCTACTTCTTCAGAGTTGGAGAGATTGCTTCTATTCATCACAGATGATCATAGTGTTCCAGATCTTGCTATGTGGGATGAGTATTTTTCAGGAATTTTGAACTTGTTTGTGGAGTCTCATCTTGCAGATTTGGGAGACATACTTGGGACGCTTTCTCTCCTCTTTGATGACAATTTCAGCACAGTTGTTGATCAGTTTCCTTGTTCAGTTGTTTTGTCACATTCCTTGGTTAAGTTTGATTATGAGTATGTGGAGGATTATTTGAGCTTGGTGATTCCTACTCAATTTTAAGAGATTCCTTTTTGGAGACTTCATCCTTTCAGTGGACATGACATGGCTTCTTCATTGTTCGATGGACTTTGTTTCTTCCGAAGGGGAGATGTGTCGCTTGTAAGCATTGGGTCATCTTTTATTTCCAAGCATCCTTCATCAACATTGGAGCTTCTTCATTATGGAGGGACTTGTTGTTTCCTTTCTCCTTTCTATGGGGGTCATTGCTTGTGTATACATCATGTATGTAGTCCTTGGGGAGTGTGATTGAGTCCTCCATTCGTGCATCTTGTTTGTTTCTCTCTTTTGAAGGGCAGTTTTCTTCCATGTGGTTTTCTCCTTTTCTCCATTTATGAGAGATTTCATTACTTTTTCCATGCATTTGCATTGTACATGGGTACCTAAAATGGCCTAGTTGCTAGGACTCATCTTGCATCTTGCTCATATTGCATAATAAGTGTACTCCCTAAGTTGCACTTAAGGGGAGGTGTTGGAGTAAATTATATTTACGCATAGCTTAATTCCAACCTTAGGTTAGTTGGCATTTATCATTTCTTAAGTTACATCATTATTTGTGCCATATAGTTGTCAAGTAATTGAGCTTACCTACTCCCACCTAACCTTGCATTTCATTTGGCCACATGGCACTTTCTGTAACATTCATTCTCTCGCCTGGGTAATTCATCTCAATATCAATTCTCATTTTCTGGTGAAATATTATTTCTCCTTCATGAAGGTTGTTTTGCAGGTTGCAGGTCTTGGCAGTGGAGCTGATCACTCCAACACTTTGCTATCAGACATAAAAGGGGAAACTAGAAAAAGCAACAAGCACAACAGGTTTTGATTAGTAAAAATTTATTTCTTTTGAGTACATAGTGGCTTACCCAAGACTTCATGGGAAATGCCAGGACAATTGAAGACAAGCAAGGTTCTAGTCTACTATCCCATACTATTCATCTTTGCCAAGTAAACATTTTAAGTTCTAGTGAAAGCATAATAGCAACACCAAAAATAGTGGACAATTCATCTCCAAATAACCAAAATTGCTCTTTTTTCCTTTTGTTAACCTAGAGAAATCTATACTTTCCATTTACTCCTGCAGCGTGAATATTACGACACTTTCCACATAATTAAAAAATGCCTTGAAGTACAAATGAGGTTTGTAACTATGATTCTTTAGTCTAAATTTTATGTTAGACATTTTTCAAAATGCCTTGTCACCTGTTCTGAGCTTTATCAGACCAAATCATTAAATATTTTAACCCATCATTGTAATTAAAGGTTGCAGTCAATCTTAGTAACGAGACCCAAATTATGCAGTATGTTAAGCTTGTAAACTTAAGCTTTTGTTTATATCTTAACATTCTTGGGATGACATTTGAGACCTGGAAACAAACATGATGGTGGCTTACAATTGTCATATTTAAGCAATTGATTTAATAATGAACGAATAGTAACACACAAGACAAACAGTACTGTCAGAATCGCACGACATTGTACTGTAATCCTACTTAAAACTTCAACTGCTCTAGGTTTTAAAAGCCCAACTTTGATTCAATTTTGAAAAAAAAATCTTGGACAAGCTACAGAAGAGTTATTTGTGATAGTGCTAAACATGTAATGCACATTTATTCTGCCGTAATCCTAGATGCACCAAAGATGGAATCAAATTTATAGGTTTGGTTCTAAATTTGCTATGTACTTCAAAAAGGGGCCATGCTCTGTAGCATGGGCAATTATTTTTTAGCCCTCAAGCCTTTCACTATATTGTTCACTTACACCCAATGGACAACAGACATGGGAAGATCACCATGACGTTCATCGATGTGAAAAGATCACAATGAAGTAGATGATTTCCCTCAGTGTTTAAGAGGG
>MU226763.1:1819041-1851522 GCA_018584345.1 Thuja plicata
ACACCCAATGGACAACAGACATGGGAAGATCACCATGACGTTCATCGATGTGAAAAGATCACAATGAAGTAGATGATTTCCCTCAGTGTTTAAGAGGGGAAGCTCCCTTGTATGGAGTATTTTTTTTTGTTTTATGTACTTTTAACCAAAAAATACAAAAGAGGCAAAAACATGCGAACTATAAAGAAAAAGAGAGATCCTGAGAAATGAAAAAAAAAATTGGAAACTCCTCTCACAATGCAAATGGAAATACTTGATTAATGTATGTTTAAAGGAAACGACAGAAATCATCATCAGGAAGAATCAAGTACTCGACATTTCTAACTGCGTGCAGGGGATCCAAATCTCATTATTCAAATCCTAAAAACACAAAGTCTACCAAGACACAAAGAAAAGATAAGAACCCTATTACAATCATTTTTCCATTTTTATATCATTGATCAAGTATTTGGGTATCTACCTCTAACTCCAACTTTAACCCCAAACACGACAACTTACTTTTCAGACAACACTTTTAGAATTACATTAAATATTTGCACCTTTGAATGTCAAATTAATCATGAGTTAAATATGTGCAAATATTAAATTGACATGAGGCCCATTATACCCACTTGACTTGGAAACTTTTTACTCATCCTTCATTGCATCTTTGAGAACTGTTGTGCATGTTTATAATAAATCCCAAAAAGAATTACATAAACTATTATAATACAAAAACAGATTATAAGTTAACTATGGACCTATATAACATAAAGTACCTAGCCCTTTGACACATTAGACACACCCATGTACCTTCAACTACATTAGCATGGTATCGAAACCAGAATCCTTTAAACAACACAAGACAATAAACAAATATGCCACATGAAAACACAAAACGAGAATGTCTTAACCATTGGACAATAGAGTCCATGATCCTGTTGATAGAATTTTCAATGCAAAAGAGAAATCATTGCATCACCAAATGTCTGATGTAGAAAAATTAAATATAAGCCCAGTTATTTTGAAAATTTTCAATTCTGATGTGTTATCTATCTTTAGAAAAATGGGGGTGATAATGATCATGATGCATTCATTTAATCAAAACGTGAATGGAGAATCAACTTAAAAATCAATAAAATTTCTTTATGTCAGTAAAACAATTCACAAAAAAAAGTTTTTTAAAAAAATCAATCTGAAGAAGGCAAGCCAAACTCACAAAAACAAATCGATCAATAGAAATGCAGGCAGACACTCCCAACTTTTATTACAATTATAATCATAAGCCGATTGACAATTACAATCATAAGCAAATTATAATACAAAATTTGATTGGAAAAATCCTTGTGTTTGTTAGGGAATGACTAGTCATTATTATTGCAACACCTTTCAGAAAAATAATACTAATAGCAAGTAAATCAAAATAAGCATCAACTGATCTAAAAATATTAGTCCTTGATGGTTATCAAAATGCATATTGAGAACAATACAAAAATTGTAATACATAACAGAGATATATAAATTTAGTTCTTCAAGCCCATACAAATAATAGTTCCATCAAGTATGATCTTTGTAAGTGTTGGTTTCTGTTTTGTGTTAATTCCGGTATCCCTCAGCTGATGTTTCTCTCCAGCTGGCGTAAAAGCTGTTAGTCTTGAAGTTGAGCACTGAAACATCCTACATTTAGCAAATTAAACTACAATAGTTGGGCACCTTTATTTAGTTTTAGCTTTTCTCAATTTCGATATTTATATTTAACATTAGCTTTCCTAAATTTAGGTGCAGGTGTCTACTCAACTCTTCGACATTTTTAAATTGTTTTTTTTATCTGTTTTTATTTAGTTTTTTAATTATGGGTGCAGAACCCGTATTTTTTAGTCTGGTTTTTAAAGAGATGGAAAGTGTGACAAGGCTCCAGTTTTAATTAGCACTTAGCTCTGTTTTTGTGCACTCAAGTCACCAGATTTATATAATGACCACGAGCAATCACTTTTGTAAGACATAAAATCCACAGTATATAGAATATTCAGAAAGGAAGTAATATAATTTGATCCCATCTTATTTGTTGGTTTTTGTACTCAGCAAATTTGTTTTGCAAGGTAACATACTCAGAAGACTGCAGTTTTGACTAACATTTCAGTTTACTGATTCATTTACCAAGTGCAGAATCTACTTACCATGCTCTGAATTTTAACACAATTATGATATTTCTCATGGTGTTTGGTGATATGTACCCATCCTCATCGACCACATAAAGAAACATCAACAAACTTGCACAAAATGATGGGACATGTTTGCACTCATAAATATTCAGAACTGGCTGACAAAATGTCATGAACGAAGGGAAAAATGAAGTCCATGTTTCGTCAATGGTTCAAGACCATGGTCAATGGACACTGCTTTAGTGATTCCAATCTCTTAATTTAACAGTCTTCTCCTTTAGTGATTTCGATCTCTTAATTCCAATGGACACTGCTTTAGTGATTCATACAAACTACTATTATCAGTATCACACTTCTCATATCGAAACCAATCCAGCAATTTTACAAATTACAATCTCACATCAATAGCATAAAATAAAACTATAGAAAAGAACATAAAAATTAAAGAACAGAGAATAACACCACCAGCACTTGAAGAGAATGGGACATCCTCTTGTTCCACAAGGTGACTGTTACTACAAATTCCTCAAAATTCAACTGGACTGTTATTATCTTTTGGATAGAATATACTCGTGCAGATAATGCAGATAATGCATTCCTTCTTATGTTGAGATTTATATAGTTTTTATAGCTCATGGCTTACAACCAATCAATCAAAAATACATGGGAGTCGTTTAGCTTACAGCCATTCCTCACCATAAAATATGAAACCAAAATATCCTCGGTTATAACAAAATAATATATAGATTTGTTTTTGGCCTATGGCCATTCTAAATCATAAAAATACAAACTAAGACTATATCAGTAATAAGTTATAACAAGATTTATTAACTTATTATTCAACAAAGCATTATTTGAGTAAACTAATTAGCAGCTGAAATTAAATTTGTTGACAACGTATCCACATTGCATTCACGGCTATAGAAAGTTTTATTCTCCATCCTGTTTGATCACACACAAACCAAGTAAATTAAACTTACTAAATCAATTTTCCAAAGTTCATTTTATTTCCTTGAACAAATTATATACCTTCATTTTGAAATAAATTATTTAGGGCAAAAGATAAGACATAAAAGCTAAGTTGGTGTACCGATTGAACAGACAAATTGAATTCTTATGGCAATAAAAGACTCAAACAGTCAAACTTATGCAAAAGCACACAGGTCTTTGACTCATCACTAATAACCTTATTTTCTCAAATAATAAATAATTGAGAATGGTCAAGTTGGTTGTATGATGGTTTTGGCAATGCCTAATGGTTGGTGCCTCCCAAATTCAAAAAGAAGATTTTGAGGATTATTTAATAATTCCTACTACTTCAGTATTCAACCTTGCAGATATATTGCTCCAATTGCCTCTAACAAGCCCTATTTAAGAGAAGACCTAAATGATAATAATAGTAAGGCATTAAGTGGGTTGGAACTGCTTGATTCTTTTATGGGTTATGTCAATAAGAAGCCTTCTTCTCGCGTTGATATTTAAGGTTTAGACTATGTTACTGGAAACGTCTTGTTTGGCCCTTGGTATAGGACCAGACAAACAAATTCAAGAGCAAGCTAAAGTTTGCACACAAGATACACAAGGCATACCCATAGGAAATACCCATACGATACCAGGGGCAACAAGGTTCTATGTTGGCTGTGCTCAAGCACATCCAACTCTCAATCTGCATTTTTTTTTAAAAAAAATTATGCTTTTTAACTCTTATTAAAGCATTTGGAACCCTGATAAAACCCTAAAACAAGAAAATGAAACTTAAAAGTGACAATGAACATCCATTTTCACAATTTCAAAGCACAAAAGCAACAAGATATCATTCCATTTTGTCATTTGAAGCTAGCTGGGTTTTTTGAAAAGGGAAAGATTGCAAAGGTGTCAACATATTTCCTTGGAGCTACGAAAAGTTTCCCATCTATGCAGCAGATTTCTGTTTTCCTTCCAACTTACAAGATTGTTATTTATCCTCTGTTATCAATTTCATGAATGTTGTTTTCTCTGGTCTATATAAGAAACAATTCTATTTATGATTTTTTAGCAGTTTTCTATTTTTACTATTTAATTTTTTGACAAGTTTTCAGATTTCATTTTTGTCAGGGTTGCAAACAGTTATATATTTTCTAATAGCAGTCATTAGATTTTCATTCAGATTTCTCCAAGGTTTGCTACAGTAAAAACAATTATAGCCAGCTTTAAAGCATTTTCTCGGCCTAATTAATGATCTAGTAATGGCTTCAATTGTAGAGACACATCATAGCAGTAATTCAATAACAGAGAAATAAGAGGTCCTGTGTATGGGGAAAGAGACGGGGCAGAAGAAATGAGCAAAGACATACATTTGCCATAGTGGCCACAGGTATCTCTCTTGCAGTTATCTGCATCATAGTAAGTTCCTACATGTACACTCACTCAGTTCACTAGAGCCTCATTCACAAGAAGAAAATTACAAAGACTGAAGTGGAGTTAAATTCATTGGAAGATGGAAGCTCACTGACTGCATGCAAGTTAGAAAAATAAGTGGCGATTTGCTAACCCAGTTCTATGACAGTGTATTTGTGCTTGGCCTTATCCAGCCAGCACACATACATATCCTTATAAATCTATTTGACAAATACTGTGAAGAAAGTGTCAGAATATTATAATACTGTTATAATATTATAATATTACATCATAACTATTGTAATATTCAATATTATTATTAACACATACAGCAGGTGGTTGATTGTTAGTTGTTCAGTTTCCTTTCTGATTTAATAATACTTCTGTATATATTTGACTCTCTTCAACTAAGCTACCGATTTGGGTGCGGATGCGGGTACGAGAACCCAGTACGCGGATATGTGCAAATTGTTTTTGGGGGTTTTGGGTGCGTTTGGGTACATTTATATATATAGATAGATAGACAGATTAAAAAAATGCAAGAAATATACAGAATTAAATACTGAGAGTGAATGTGATGGTGAGTGTCTGCATTTTTTTTCTGGGCTAGGGCTCGGGCCCTAGCCTCCTGTGTGTGCAGCTTAGTTTGTGGGTGAGAAGATAGGTGTCCGGGGTGTTTTGCAAGGGTTGTGTTCGGCAGGCAATGGTGAGGTGGGTGTTCAGCAGGCAATGCTTGGGTGTGGGGTTTATACTTACATAGGGGGTTTTGTTCAGGTCTGTTCTTTGGGCCCAGATGGTTGGATGTGGGGTTTCCAACAGCTTGGTGGTTGCTGGAGCTATGCCACCTGGTGGATCTTCTTCGGGGTTGCATGCACCGACGAATGAGTCATTTTATGTGAGGGCGAGCTCGAAGTTAAATAAAGTTAATGGTTGTCTACTAAGGAGCCAGGATCGCCATGTCCTTGTCATTCCTCTGGAGTCTGTTATGGAAGATGTTGAGTATTGGACCAAACATGCTCTGATTTGCAAGTTTCTTGGAATTCGGATTTCTTTGTCAGCTCTCTAAGCTTGGATTCGTCAATCCTGGCAGGTAGATGGTGATATGGACATTATGTTGGCTGCGAATAGCTATTTCTTGGTTATGTTTTCGTGCATGTCTGATCGGGATCGTGTTTTTGAGGGAGGCCCATATTTTTATAATCACGTGGGGTTATTTGTTAAACCCTGGCATACAGGGTTTAATTCTGTAGAGGAACTTCCGTCCAAGGTTCCTGTCTGGGTTCAATTACCGAGGCTTCCTTTGAAACTCTGGCGGGAAGACATCTTGCGTCAGATAGCTGCTTTACTTGGGAAGTCGGTCGTGATTGCTCATCAATCCCTGATAAAAAGGTTATTTCCTTCGCCTGAATATGTGTTGAAATTGATTTAAATACTCCATTGCCACTCTCTGGAAATTTGTCTAGGGTCTTCTCCATGGGTTCAACAATTAGATTATGAATCCCTCCCTTTCCAGTGCCGGATATGCCATGAGCATGGTCATTTGCAGCGGCAGTACCCCCGGGTTTCTAAGGGGAATGGTGGTTCTGTTGGGGGTCCTGGTGGGGCTTCTTCCATAGGCCCGAAGATGGACAATGCAGGTAAGGGGAAAGCCTCGATGGACATTGCGGGTAAGGGGAAAGCGCAGATGAATGAGGCCGGCCCTGATAAGGATGGCTTTATTCCTACTAAAACCTAGGCTAGGACAAAAGAGATCCTATATGGACAGGCAGTCGAATGCAGGTTTTAATCGGTTTGAGGTGTTGGATAATTTGGCCATAGAGAGGGAATTCCTCCAAATGTTTCTTTTGGTGCGACGGGCTCTTCCACCAACAGAGGGACAACCCTATTGGCCCGGAGACTAGAGCTCTCACAGCTCCTACTGTGCTACAAGATAATGACATTGTCTTGGCAGACTTGGTAAAGGCAAGGGGTCTTCCTTAGCATTGGGTTTGATGCAAAGACCCCTTAAGAAAGTCTCTTTTGTTACTCCTTCAAAGAGTGGTCGCAAAAAGGACCGGGAGAATCAAAATAGAAAGAGATTTGTTAGTAGAGTCTGGGGTTGTTAAGCCCATGGAAGCTCATTTCCCTCACTCTACTCAATGATTATTCTCTCATGGAATGTTAGGGGGTTGAATAACATCCCCAGACAAAAGGCTATTCATGAGTTAGTGGTTGATCATGCTCCGAATATTTTGCATTCAGGAGACTAAGCTTTCAGTGGAGTCCATCTAGTCTTTGGTATTAAGGGCAATGTCAATGTGTGGGGTCTCAGGGGAGCTCTGGAGGTTTGGCTATCTTTTGGGACCCAAAGAAGATTACACCCCTCTAGTGGATTTCTAGTAGTGGATTTCTAGTTGCTCAGCCCTGTCTATGGTTGCTTCTAGTTGGAACACTGGTGAAACGATTCTGATCACTGATGTGTATGCTCCTGTTGATCTCTCTAGCAAGATAGGGATTTGCTCTCATATAAGGTATATTTGTGCTTGTACTCCTTTCCTTCCTTGGATTTTAGTAGGGGATTTCAATTTAGTTTTAAGTTTGGAGGAGAAAAGGGGTGGGTTGGCTCTTTTGGGACCTTCTGAGCTTTTTCGTGAAAATGTGGATCTCTTGCATCTTTCCAATATTAAACCGATAAATGGGATCTTTACTTGGAATAATAGAAGAGTTGGGGAAGATGCTAACTTTGAGCGTTTGGATAGATTTTTGGTTTCCTGTTTTTGGATTGAAAACAATCTCTCCTTCTGAGATTCTGGATTGGAGGGGCTTGGACCGTTGGCCTATTAAATTTCTGATAGTTGTGTTGTTATTCCCAAAAATCCTCCTTTTAAGTTCCAGTTGATGTGGCTTCAAGACTCTTCTTTGCATGACTTAATGGTTCATTGGTGGAGGGATGGGGGCCTTGCCTATGGTACTGCTATGTATTCTTTTGTTAAGAAATTACAGGATGTTAAATGGCAGCTCAAGATATGGAACAGGTTATGCTTTGGTAATCTTCATACCATGAAGGGGAGGGCACAAGATTGTTTGGCAGTCATTACGAGGCAAATTCGAGATTTTGGTTTATCTGAAGTTTTGGGCAGAGAGGAATCCCAAGCTTCTAGGGATTTAGAAGAATGGGAGCTTAGAGAGGAAATTTATTGGAAGCAGAAGGCTCGGATAGATTGACTTTTGGAAGGGGATAGGAACAACGCCTTTTTCCATAAATTTGTGCAGGCTCGTCAGAATAGGAGTCATATTTCATCTTTAATTAATCGTAATGGTCTTCAATTGACTTCTTTGTCTGCTATGTCCCGAGAGGCTATCCGGTTTTATTCTACACTTTTTCTAATGATTCTCCTCCTGCTGACACTGAGGAGAATAGTTTCTTGTCTTGTATTCCCTCCCTTGTTACCAATGCGATGAATGATTCTCTCATGAGGCTGATTTCTATGTCTGAGTTGGAGGAGGTGGTCTTTGGTACGCGTAAGGGCAAAGGTCCTGGTCCTGATGGCTTTCCAGTAGAATTTTTCCAGGAATTCTGGGATATTATTAATCAGGATCTATTAGTTGTGGTTGAAGAATCATATGCTAACAAATAGATGATAAGGGCCTTGAACTCCACATTCCTTGTTCTTATCCCAAAAAAGGAAGGGGCCAATCAGCTGGATTTCTTTCGGCTTGTTGCTTTGTGTAATGCGGTCTACAAAGTTATTACAAAATTGATTGCAGAAAGGCTCAAAATGTGGCTTTCCACTATTATATCAGATGAGCAAGGAGGTTTTGTGGCCGGAAAACAAATTCTTGATGGAGTGGTTATTGCTACTGAGGCTATCCATTCTAAATGATTCTATGACTGTTTCCAGGGAGAGATCAATGTTTATTAAACTTGATATGGCTAAGGCTTATGATAGGGTTAAATTGAGCTTTCTGTGGAAAGTTCTTCTTGCCTTTGGCTTTAGCTCGGAGTGGGTGAGTTGGACTACGAGCTGTGTCACTTCTTCTTTCTATGTTCTTCTTAATGGTGAGCCTTTTGAGTTATTTGAAGCCTCTAGGGGTCTTTGCCAAGGAGACCCTCTCTCCATATCTGTTTATTATTGTGGCAAAGGGCCTTGGTAGATATATTAAGTCTCGAGTTTCTCAGGATTTGATTCATAGTTGGCGGTGGGGTAATGGGTTGCCTAATCTTTCTCATCTTCAATTTGTTGATGTTACTGCTCTTGCTGGAATTGCTCAGATTCGGAAGTTGTGGCCTTTAGGCAAACTTTGGATATTTATAATTTATTTGGCTACGTCTAGTCAGAAAATCAATGAACAAAAATCCTCTATTTATTTTTTCAATACTCTGGAGCCTATTAAACGGAGGATTGCTAACATCTGGAGATTTCAGATTGGGTCTCTCCCCCTAATTTATCTAGGCATTCCTATTGATGTGGGAAGGCAACCTATCCTCTTTTGGCAGAACCTGCTTCATAAGTTACGGCAGAAGGTTAATAATTGGACTCACCGATAGCTTTCTACAGCTGCCCGGGTGACTCTTTTGCAATCTGTGATTCAAGCTCATCCTATTTATAGAAGCATGGTTCAAGCGGTTTATATGTATTTTCCTAAGGTGTTTGATGCTCTCTCACAACAGTTTCTTTGGAGTGGTAATTTGCAAAATTCTAAATGAAGTTTGATTAAGTGGGATACAATCTGTAGCCCTGAGATGGAGAAAGGTCTTGCTCTCCGCTCTGCTATCTTGAAGGACCAAGCTCTTGCAGCCAAACTATATTGGCGTTGGTGTTCCTGTCAGACTCAGCTCTGGGCCCGTATTATCACGCGTAAGTACTTACTGGGAGCTAACCCTTTGACTGTCTCTCGGTTTCCTTTGGAGGTCAAGGGTTCTATTGTTTGGCATACTCTGAAGACTAGTGCTCAGTTGGTTAAGAGTAGTCTTTCCTAGATATGTAATAGTCTTTGAGGCTCTGTTTTGGAGTGAATCTTGGGATGGCTATCCTCCTCTTTTGTCCACGCACTTGCATCTTCAAGCTCTCTGTGATTCTTTTCTTACTGCTGGATGGGATACAGTGGTACATTATAAGACAGTTCATAATCTGAGCCTTGTTGTTGGATATACATGGAAAGATTCTTCTAATTGGCCACCAAGAGGCTCAGAAAGGGATCGAAATGAGCTTTCTCAGATTTTGGCTTCTAGGGAGTGCATCTCCCATATGGGACCTGATGTTTTAGCTTGGGGTGGTGCTCCATGCGGGAATTACTCTGTTTCTGCATGCTACCTAGAGCTTACTAGACAGTTGTTTGGAGATGCTGAGGTGCCCTTGTGGAAGAAAGTTTGGAATAAATTCTCTTGGTCCAAGTGCAATTTTTTCGTGTGGTTGGTGGCTCATAATCGTTGTCTTACCTGGGATAATCTTTGCAAGCGCGGCTTTCAAGGCCCCTTCTATATGTGTTTTGTGCAGTATTGGTGAGGAGTTTGTCTCTCATCTTTCTTTCAGTGCTCTTTTGTCAAGCAGATTTGGCACTTTTGATGAAGTGCTTGGGGTCGTTGCTAGCATGTTTCTTCTTTGTCTGAGTTTTGGGATCGCTTGGGGTACTCGCCTAGGCTATTGGACCTTCCTTTATTCTTGTGGCATGTTTGGTTAGAAAGAAACAGGAGGATTTTTCAGAATGTTAGGATTGGGGTCATGCACCTGTGGTGGAAAATTATCCACTCTATCGGAGAGACAGTTTTGGCTAGGTGTGAGTTGAATGATGGTATGGACCCTGGGGATGTTATTTGCAATCGCCTCAATTTTCCTCTTCAAGGAGGGGTTCCTGTGTTTGCTGGTCAGCGACATAGTAGTAGGTTCAGACATCCTTTGGAGCGAGTAAATCGTGAGGGGCATTGGACTCCTCTCCCTAGATTTTTTAAAAACCAACACTGATGGTTCTTCTCGGGGTAATCCAGGACCTGCGGGCATTGGTGGAGCCGTAGTAGTTTTGGTGATGTCCAATTCCTTTTCTCTATGTATAAGGGCTTTCAATTCATACTAATAATTTAATGGAGGCCCTTGCCATCTTGTTTGCAGTGGAGCAATGTTGTGTGCGTGGCTGGCACAAGATTATCTGTGAGACTGATTCTCAGGTGGTTGTGAACTTGCTAACTAAACATGAGTTTACATATGTTAGCTGGCGCTTGGCTTTGGTTATTAATCAGATTCTCCAGTTAAGCAGGTCTCTTGATTCTGTCATTTTTACAGACATCCGTCAAGAGTGGAATAGGCTGACTGTTTGGCTAAATGGGCTTCAAAGCACATGTAGGATTGGAGTATAGTTGATACAAGGCAACTGCCTCCTAATTTATCTCATGTTTTTGATCAACTTGTTGATAGTGATAGGGCTCAATAAAGCTTCCTGTCTTGCTCTCTTTGTATTGTTTTCCCTTCTGGTTTAATAAATTTTTACCCCTCTTTTAGTTTTAAAAAAAATATCGTATTAATATAATAATACTAAGAGTAACATTTTAAAAACTTATATTATTATAAATTTAAACATATATTTTAATAAACATAACAGTATTTAATATAACTTATTTATATTAAAAATATAAATAATAATATATCCAATAATATATTGTGTGGTTTTTTGTCGAAGTGAATGATGTAGCTGTGACACTCATTGTGAAGATACGTGATTCCACAAGCAGACCCCAAAGCAATCGAATACAGATGCTCCCAATTGAGGATGTGATCTTGTTTTCTTGCAAGTATAAATATGTCGAGAGATCCATTTGCCATGTACTCATACATGAGTGCACTTGTAAGTCCTTCAAAGAAATACCCCAACAAACAAACTAAATGAAAATGATGAATCCTTCCAATGGTCGCTACTTCGTTAATGAACTGAGTCTCGCTTTATCTTGATTGATCAAGCATTTTAACTGCCACAAGATAACCACTCAGAAGCTTTCTTTTATAAACCATACCAAAACCTCCTTCACCCAGCTTATTTGCATGCATCCAAGCGCATTGGTGTGTGCATCTACATCCAATGTGCATCTGATGCGGATGTGCAGGGCTCCTAGGACACATCCGGTAACTTAGCTCTTCAATAATAAATCTGCTCATTGTGTTTTTCCAATTTAATATGATATCAACATACCACAAAAAGCCATGTGCATGTGTATGAAAGTAGGCGATTGAGAATCCCATGAATCAAAGTGAAGGAGGATTTTAGAGGCATGTAGAGGTCATCAAAAGTATTAGGAAAAATGCACAACTGGAGCCATTTCACCAAAACACAATCAGCTACCAATAACCCCACACCTGAAACCAAAAATGCATCCAAGAAGTGTAATCTTCTTCTAGCACTTGAAGTCTTCTATTGTATGCAGAAAAAGTATGAAAAGACATGAGAAACGAAAAAATAGGGTTCAAAAAGCCCATAAACATAATCCACATAGGATCTCATCTTAAGCACCAACAGAACTTTGATATGTTTCATTGGTTTTCCTCGCATGAGCTCAAGAGTCGAGACAAATTCGAGAATAAGGGGTCGAAGCCCCTTAAAATGGACAGATTCGAGAATAGGTGTAAATGGTGTAAAGGATTCCAAAAGCCAAAGTCTCAAATGATTATTATCACTGCAAGCCATGTGAATAGCCTCAAATATAGAACAAGTTAACAGAAACATAAAATATCATCTTGAATGACAAGTGAAGCCACAAAAGCCATTCAAAGGTTGCAGAAAAACAAATAAAAAAATAAAATATTTAAAGGGTGTGTAGACACCTAAAAATGGTCATCTCGCCCCTCCCTCCCCTTTTAAGTCAAGAGCAAGACAAGAAAATTCTTAAGGGGGGACAAGAAGAAGAATCCTCATTGGCAAAAAATGCATAACAAGCAACATGGCAATGCTGCTCCCACAAGTGATTCTAACTACAACCTCATCCATCAACTTCATATGATCCGTATTATGAAGAGTAGGATATTAGAGATATTCTAGTAATACTCAAGGCTCACAAGTGTCAAGTTATATATGTTCCCAGGCTCACAAAGGACCTCATATTGGAAGTCAATTTCTTGAGCACAACTTGAAGACTGAGTTTGACATGGTGAGAAACCGTCTCATTTGAGACAAGACCTGCAAAGGAAAAGTTGTTTCTTGTGCCTCAAGAGTTGGCAAAATGTTTCAATCGATTGATGTCACTAATAAAGAGAAGGCCCTTGCAATAAAAACCAATTATCTCATCCACTACTATTCGGCATAAACGAGTCAATCATCTCAATTTGGGTTATCCTCTTGCATTGAGTAATAGAGACATGGCGCAAGTACTTATCCTCATAACCAAAACGAAAGTTGTTGCTCCAACTATCTTGCTTGGAAGCAACATCGTGCTCATTTTCCTACTACAGAAACATGAGCTTTTGGTCCTTTGGATTTGGTGCAGATTATTTTGTGTCATCCCATGACACCCAATCATACGCATGCCAAGTATTTTCTTTTCTTTTCTGTGTAGATGACTATACTAGAAAAATGTGGGTCTATTGCTTGACTTGCAAAGTTCAAGTTTTCAAAAATTTCAAAGAATTTCAAGCCCTTGCAAAACTAGCCTTTTGTAGCTGTCTTAAGGCCATTGGCTCAAACCAAGGGAGGGAATTCGCTTGTAAGGAGTTTCAACATTAACTAACAATTGCACATTGTCTATACACCTAAACAAAATGATGTTACAAAGAAGAATACTCATGCTCTTGTGGAAATGGTGTGAAGTATGTTTAAGGATGCAAAATGTGCTCCTATATTCTAGGCTGCAACATAGATTGGGAAGAAGCCTTCAACTTCACATCTTGGAATGTTTGGGTGTATAGCCTTCATGCACATTCCAAAAGTGCAAAAGGCAAAGTTAGATGAAAAGTCCTTGAAATGTATTTTCTTGGGTACAAATTCGAGTCAAAGGGATATCAGATTATGGATTTAGCTATAAAGAAGGTGTACGTCTATATGGGTGTTTTTTTATGAAGATAAAGGATATAAAACCTCTTCCTCACCATCACCTGTCAGTTTCTGAACACCAAGAATTATTGAACTTGAGGATGAGAAACATGATGAAGCACAAGACAAGGTTTTGTTTCCAATGGATCAATTTCTGCATTTTTCACCACCTCTATCCTCATCTCCTATGCACAAAAAGGTTCATAAGTGATATTATACCATAACGATGGATGCCAAAGCAAGTGCAATTGCAAATAACTATGAACTAGACCAAAGACTTGCAGCAAGCCTTGTGAGGAAGTAAATATGACTATAATATACACAATTATTCAAAATTTGAAACCAAAACTGTGAAGTAAGCACTTGGATCACCCACCACCTTTGAAAGATGTCATAGATGCTAAATATTAGGCATTGCTAAGGAACAACACATGGCAACTTGTGAATCTTTCCACCAAGAAAGAAAGTTATTGGTGCAAATGGGTCTTCAAGATCAAATACACGGTAGACCATGGCTTAAACAACTACAAAGCCTAACTTGTGGCTAAGGGCCAAGCTCAAAAGGAAGGCATTGACTATGATGAAACATTTACGCCCAAAGTAAAAATCAAGACTATCCAAATGGTTTTGGCAATAGCAACACAGTTTGGTTGGCATGTTCATCAAATGGATGTCAAGACTGTCTTCCATAATGAAGATCACAAAGAGGAAGTCTATATGACTCAACCTAAAAGGCATAATACACTTAGACAGTAGCAAAAAGGGTGCAAACTTGTGAATTCCTTTTATAGTCTAAAGAAAGCTCCCTAAGCCTAATATATCAAGGTCAATGGGCATCTCCTTCAACATGGATTCACCAAGAATCCATATGATATCAATCTCTACCTCAAAGACAAGGAGACAAATTGTGATTTTAATTGTATATGTTGACAATCTTGTCATCACAGGGAGTTCTCCATGGATGATTGCATCAACCAAGATTAATCTCAAACGATCGTTTGACATAACAAATCTCAAGATCCTACACTATTGTCTTGGCCTTGACAGAAGCAAAAAGTGTGCAAACATGTGAATTCCTTTTATAGTCTAAAGCAAGCTCCCTAAGCCTAATATATCAAGGTCAACGGGCATCTCCTTCAACATGGATTCACCAAGAATCCATATGATATCAATCTCCACCTCAAAGACAAGGAGGAAAATTGTGATTTTAATTGTATATGTTGACAATCTTGTCATCATAGGGAGTTCTCTGCGGATGATTGCAACAACCAAGATTAATCTCAAACGATCGTTTGACATAACAAATCTCAAGATCCTACAGTATTGTCTTGGCCTTGAAGCATGACAACAAAAAAACAGATTTTTGTCTCTAAGATGAAATATGTCAAGACTCTGCTCAAGAAATTTACGAAGATTGCAGGCCCGTGTTGACCCCATAGATACAGAATTGCAACTTTCCCATAATGCTACTATTTGTCGTCCATTAACTAGGAGTCTTATTTTCCTGTACTACACCAAGCTGAATATCAACTATTTTGTCAGCAATCTTTCTACGTCTATCTAAGAGCCTAATGTGACACATTGGAAAGCAACAAATCGTGTTTTGGAATATATCCATGGCATAATAAAATATGACCCAAAATACAATAAGGTTGAACATTTCATTTGCATGGATGCACAAATACAAACTATGCAAGTTTTGTAGATGACAGGAAGTCTTCTTCGAGCTTTTGTTTTCTTTTTGGGATCTAGTTTTATATCATGGGGGATCAAAAAGCAAGCCATTGTTTCTCATTCTTCCACAGAGGCAAAATGTCACGGTACAAGTGGAGCTATCTATGACGCAATATGGTTATGTTACAACTTCATAAGCATGGGTTTTCCCGAGACCCATCCTACAACTTTGTTTTGTGACAATAAAATTGTGTTGAAGCTTGTATGGAATCATATTTTCCATGAAAACACTAAACACATTGATTTTGTGACAATAAACATGTGTTGAAGCTTGTATGGAATCATATATTTCATGAGAACACTAAACACATTGAGGTTCGATGTCACTACATTCACGAACATGAACAATAGATAAATATTCTTCCATTCAAGAGCAACGTGCTAACAATTTTACCACATCTCTTGCAACAATAAAGTTTGAAGCTTTTTGAACTTTCTTGATTTGTTCTCTTGAGAAAATGATGCAAAAAGAGGATTATTGGAATATTATAATATTACATTATAACTATTGTGACATATGTTCTAAATAATCCACAATATTGTTATTAATATATATGTTGGGTAGTTGGTTGATAGTTGTTTAGTTTCCCTTTTGGAACCAATTATGCTTCTATATATATGCCTCTCTTCATTAATACCTATGCTCGGTGCATTTCTTCAATTTAATTGATTATATGCAATTTTGGCAGTATTCATCGCATTATTTTTTGTGCTTTTCTGCATTGTTGGGTGCCTTTTGTTGTTTATTCAAGGTGTAGTCTAGGCAAGGGGATCCAATGAAGGACTACCCTACCTAACAACCGCACACTAGAATAGATCATACACCAAGTAGATGCCTCAAAGTATTAGTATTTTATTGATTCAAAAGAAATCTCCCCTTAAAGCTACAATAGGCTAATAAGAAACCCATCTCACTACCCAAATAAATTCCCACATGCCCAACTATGGCTTACAACAGGTATCATTAAACTAACTTTATGATTCAACAAATGCATTATAAGAATGATTTCGGCATCTACCTCTCAACTCTGAAATATTCCCATGTTCCCTCTCAACCTTAAGCAACTTTTGCAACCATCCTCTAGCCACCTCACCTCAACAACAAAACTCTAGCCAATCTCTACCCTTTTCTCTATCGACTGTCCTCAAACCCATTCCCCTCTCTTTCTCTTTCCATATGCAATAACCACTTGTTTTCCACTCATAATCCACAACCCTATGTAGGAAGAGGTTGGTGATTTTATTTTCCAGAGGAGTTGTGAATATAACTGCCCACTCAACAAGAAAGTGCTTGTTGCCAACCAAACACCCAAGAACAACCAACATAGCAAAATAAAGTCCAAGCAAATGAGAAATTGGCTAGCCACAAAGAAATTAGAAACAGGTGCCCAAAAAAGAAAATGCACCGTGACCCTAATTAATTGATACCATCATGACATAAAAATCTGCCACTTTAACAAAGTTTGACAAAGCTCTAAACTAACACCAAGATGTCAAAAACCTCCCAATCCAACAAAGAAATGGACGTCAACTGAGGAGTAGCTCACCTAAACAAAAAGGAACAAGCACCATCCAAAAAATTAAACAATTGCACAAGGAAGAATAACTACCTAAAAGGATAACTACAAAAGCCCAAGTGCCAACGAGATAGGAAAATGAGATGCACAACCTAATAGAAGACAATTGGCCACCAAAAGGAAAGTCTACCAATAGTAACTGAATTGTGGTTTCCATTCAATTTATTGCTCATTCCTTCTATCGCCAATTGTATTGCCAAAGGCAATGATAATCGCCCTATAAAACCCTTGACTCGTTAACTTGGCCAAGTCAAATTCATCTTGTTGTTGAAGTTGTAGAGTTGATGATGTGAAGTCAATAATGTTTTAAAAATCTAGTGCTAACAAGTGAATCCATAATGTTGATGAAGTTGTAGCTGCTACATAAGTTGTCCTAGCTGCAAACAAAGTCGTATATAGGAATAAGTTGACAAAGTGCATAACAAGTTAATAAAGTGAGTGACCCTATTATAGAAGATGCTATTGTGTTATCCTTTTATTACCAAAGTAATTGAAATATTACTTTTAACTCGAAACACATATACGCATGACCAAAACCTACATACAAAGCCAAAATTCTCCTCAACCTCCTTTATTTTGTTTGTAGTTATGCAAGATTGCTCATTGACCCAAATGTTCCTGTATTAGACACTATAAAATAGAAATTTCATGAGCATGATACAAATAAAACTGAGTGATACAACTAGCCTCCCAAAAATCTCACAACCTACATTATGATCCATTATTGTATCAAGTACATTAACAGACTTCTTCCTTTGCCTCTTCTAGCATTTACTTGAGAAAATCCCATCCTTCACCACTGAGTTTGGCCATTTAAATTTTCCCCTTTTATGGATCTTTGTCCACCATAGCCCAACCTTCTTCAAATACTTCTCTTTCTTCCTTCTCTTGTAGGTTTTAACCCACAACTATCCCTCCACCTCCACCTCCACCAAATTGTTTTTCCTCGTCTTTTCTCGTGTGGGATTTGAACCACTATTGTATATCCTCTTCCACCAAGTGTTTATCCACTCCTCTACAAGGTTTAACCCACCATTGTTCATCCTCCACAAAAAGTCTTTCCTCAATTTTCCTCTGGCATCATCTTCACACAAATTAATACAATATTATGGAAATCAAAAATATTCTTAAGTGTCTCCTTATCATTTTCTTTTGCACTCATCTTCATGTCCTCCAAATGATACACCATTATTGCTACAACATCCTTCTCCTCAATGCAACTTTTTTGCATTTATTTCACCTCCTCTTCACCAACCTCTATTGCATTCTCCTTACTAGATTGTTTCTCCATATCATCTAGAAGAGAATCTCTTCTTCCACAACCTGCATGCATTCTCTCAGCTCCTCAAGTGCATCTAGTAAAACACCATTCAATAACATATTTATTTTTCTCACCTCCTCTTCCAATAGGAGACGCTTCACCCTCGCCTATTTCTCTATCATATATGGGGCCCTCGTTGACCACTATTTCAGCTCCAAAATCTGCTTCATCTTCTAAAGGCGTACTGTTGTTGCAACACTTTATTCTTCTAGTTCAACAACCCACACCTCCACTTCTTCTATCGACACCTTTTTCTCTCCCTTCATGCCACCTACACGACATTATTCATGATTTTCACTTGAATATATAGTAACCCCTTTGCATTGCTCAATTTGTATTACATCTAGCTTTGTTTAGATTTCTCTCAATATCTCATGAACCCTCTACAATATGAGCCCTTTCTGTCCTCTCTATGGCTCCAAACCCCCAAAAGCCTCCTCAAGTGCACTCTGATCCTCCTGCTTTTCAAAGACATCCTCACACATATACTCTCACATACAACCCAACAACAAACCTTGCTCTCATACCACTTTTGTAGTCTAGCCAAAAGGGGTTCTATGAAAGACTAACATACCTAGTAGCCACTCACATTAGAATAGACCATATGCCAAGCAGAAACCTCAAAATATTGATATTTTATTAGTTCAACAGAGATTTCTGCCTACATGCTACAATAGACTGGTAATAAACCTATCTCACTATCCAAATACATTCACACATGCCCTACCAACTATGGCTTACAACAATTAACATGAAATTACTGATTTCACAATTCACCAACAATTTCATCCCCTACCTCTCAACTTCTTAGTATTCATTCCCCTATTACCTCTCAACCTCAAGGAACTTCAATGACTATCCTTTGGCCTCCCCGCCTCTACAACCAGAACTCTAGTTGTTCAACCTCTACCCTTTTCTCGACTGACTATTCTTAAGACTCTAGTTGTTCAACCTCTACCCTTTTCTCGACTGACTATTCTTAAGACAAATCCCTTCTCTTTCTCTTTCCCCAAGTGAATAATCTCTCTTTTCCCTCTACTTATATATTGCCTACATAGTAAAAGATTGGTCATTTTAATGTTGCTTGGAGTTGTCACCATAACTACCCATCAAACTCAAAAAGGATGACTTTTGCCAGATAAAATGCCCAAAACAGCCATCACAGTAAAAAAACAAGTTCATGCAAATAAGAAAATGGCAAGCCACAAAAAGAAATTAGAAATAGCTGCCCAAAACAGAAAATCAAACATCTCCATAAATCGGTTGCCAACAAGGCATAAAATCTGCTACCTCGACAAAGTTTGACAAAGCGCTAAATGGCCACCCAAATGTCAAAAGAAAACCTCATGTCCCAACAAAGAAATAGCTGCGACTGTGATAAAAGATCAAACAGTCACACAAGTAAGAATAACCACGAAAAAAGATAACTGGAAAAGCCCAAATACCACTGAGATAGGAAAATTACACACAACCCAGTACGAAGATAATCAGCCACCAAAAGAAAAGTCTACCAGTCATTCTTCCTAGCTATTATTTCCATTCAATTACTACTTATTTGCTCTTTCATCAATTGAATTGTCAAAGGCAATGATAATCACTCTCATAATGCCTTTGACACATTAACTCAGCCGGCTATCAAATTCACCTTGCTACTAAAGTTGCACTGCTGATGAAGTTTAGTCGTGATGTTGAGGTTATAGTGCTAACAAAGCGAAACCCACTATGCTACTGAAGTTGTCCTGGTTGCTGATGAAATCCTTTGCTGCTAAAAGTGGACAGGCAGAGGCTGATAAGGTGACTCAAGCAGGTGCTGAAAAAGTGTAGAACAAACTAACAAAATGGTTTACCTTGCACTAGAAGATGCAACAATGTTTTTCTTTTGCTACTGAAGTCAGTCAAAAAGTTATTTTTTGTATCTAAACTCATCCAAGCATGCCATAAAATCTAAACACAAAACCAAAATTCTCCTCATTCTATGTTTGTGATGCAGGATTGCTCAGGGTCCCAGATTCTTCTCCATCAACTCATTATATCAATTTATCAAAGCAAAATTCAATCACTTATATATCATTTTTTTTCTGAAATTTTCTTACCTGCTATTTTTGCCTCTCATGTTAAATGGTAACGTTGCCCTGCCTCCATATTAGTACCAACCATTCTCAATCAAAGCCAATTTCTTCAATTTTGGGTGAGCATTGTGGATTGTCTCTGCACTTTCAACCTCGGTGAACTTCCAGTAATTCCCTACTGCAGATTGCCTTTTCTTTGAATAGTAAATTCTCCTTGCTATCTATTGTTTTTTTGTTCATAGGAGGATGTTCCCCACACCTCTTGGCTATTTCCAGTCCAGTCAAAGACCTGGGGGGATTTCAAGTCATCCCCAAACATGTCATAGAGGATTGCATCCAGAAGAGACCTAAGGACACATCCCCATCTAACAGAGTTCATTGCTCACAGCCATCATCAATATGCAGGCAAAGCAATAACTTTCCTTCAACAAAAGTGACCAACCACATGTCTACAGCTTCCGTCTTGGAAAGCCATCTAGAATTATATTAAGAAAGGGTACTAAGAAGAGAAGAATTAGATCAATCCCTCTGACTTACGTAAATGGCATTTGGATTTCACATGCCAACTGTGAGACAACATAAATGCAGATGATTGAGGTAGTAGCCCTTCTACTTCAAACATGTATTTTGAATCTTGATTGAATACAACCCTTCAAGAATTATTCCCTAAATAGTTCATAGCCAAAGAGTAGCAATCTGCATGTTCTAAAAGAAGAACTAGAGTACTTTGTCTGTGTCATGCTTGCTTCAGCTACATAAGGAATCAAAGCAGATTCATTCATGTGCCTAAAATTCTAGATGCTGTAATCTGCATAAAGAAAACATCTCTATGAGTTAATTACTCTAGCTCTCAGAGGATCATATAGTTTCATGACATACTCCATACATACTTCGTCTTCAAAAATCAACACCAAATTATGTGCATATGACCCCGTAAAATTGTAAAAAGAAACCTTCCACACAAAACCCCATTGACAAGAATGGAAAAATAACTGTACGGGTACCTTTAACTTCTATAAAAACCTATTGCCTCTAATCCATAAATAAATAAGGCCTAGTTGTACACAATATATTTCAAATTGAACACATCATATGCACCTGACTTTGTTGCAGTGCCAAATTCATGTCCACTCATCATTCATGACTTAACAAACCTCCTTTACAGGAAACATGTTCCATCGCCATTTTCAGTGCTATTCAACAGCTTTTCATCTTCTACTTGCTTACATCTCTACTTGATTTGCCTTGTTAAGGTCATGTTGACCCCAGTTTGGCTTTCTATAGTCTTTTTGTGTTTAGTCAGTTGCACTTGTCACATGGTGATTTCTCCCTGTTGTCATTAGCAGTTTGGTCACTTTTGCCAAAAAAAGAAAAACCATGTACAGGAAATGGATGATGAAAAGTCAAAGGCACTTCTGGCATTTCACTTTCTGTTGTCTTTCTGTGTTTAGTTAGTTGCACTTGTAGCATGGCAATTTATCCCTGTTGATATTGGCAGTTTAATCAACTTTGTCATAAAAGAAAAACCAGGTATGGGAAATGGATGATGAATAGTCATGGTCACTTTTGGCATTTCACTTTTCCTTCCAGCATGTCATGTCCCCTCAAACGTTAAACCCAAAAGATCTGCTTTCACTGTGAGAACCATGTCTACGGCTTATGTGCATGGTGGATTGGTGTAGAAATTTGGCATAGCAGATGTATTCTCCAACACTGCTGTCATGTCCCCTTTTTCCAATTAAAATAATTAACAAATCATTTAAGTTAAGCCTAATAATTTCTAATCTTAAGGGCAACTTAACAATATTATTCTTATTACAAAAATTAAAAATATTTTTAAATACTTGGAGAGAAAGTTAGAACCCAATTTGAAAGGTATATCAAGGAAGCCTATCTTCAATTGTGGATCATTCAAGTCAGCCATTGCAAAATTTAAATTTGAGCAGTTTGTTCAAACTAGGGCATCCAAGGGCAAAAACCCTTGGATTGTTTCAGGTTTTTGAGGATGAGAACCCTCTAGAATTTCACACTTGGGATCAAGAAAGAAAAACCTTGTTTCCAATCTTGAGTAATTCCATTTGGGGATCATATTTCTTTACAGATTCAAGATCTTGTTGGTAGATTGTATTTGCTTTCCTATAGATTTGCTTGACCAAATCATCCACAGACAAAGCAAGAATCAAAGGATCCCCCCTCGTGTCTCTGTGTGATTTGCAATAGTTTAGCCTTTACTTTTTGCGCATTTAAACTAAATTGGAGGATGAGCTCCTTTCCCCTTCTCTTTCCTAATTATCCCAACCAACAGGATCCCTGAGCCCATCTTTCCCCATTGATTGGCTATTGGGTAGTCTAATGTATGAGATGAAAAGGTGAGAGATGTACTTTGCTTGCATATAGGTACCTGGAAGCTCTCTAAAATATTTTTTCACCACAAGAAAATATCAGAAATATTATTTCCATCTTTAACAAGGAATTTCCTACATCATTCCTTCTAAAATATACTCAATAGCAAAAAGATATGCTTTTTATTAATAGTGAATATTGTCGTTCAGAAGAGAGGCATCAACTCTTGAACATGTTTTGCAAAGAATTTCCTGTACTGTTCCTTCGAAAATATAATCAATAGAAAAATGATAAGCTTTTATGAATACTGAATATTGTCATCCAAAAGAGATACATCGGCTCTTGAACATTCGATGGGCATTGAACCTTGAAGTAATACAAGATCAAGACTTGTGATTTCTTGTCTTTTTAGGATTACTCCCTGGATTTGAGGGACATGTGACACTCCAAAAAAATCCACAATCCATCCCCTCCATTTGATCATCAGCCACATTATTTGAATTCTAGCCTATATATTCAAAGGAACTGCTCCTTATTTCCTTCAAGATCCACAACTGGCATCTCTAGGACCAATTTTGGACATGACCTCTGCATATTAGCTTGATAAAGGAGACTTTCGGAAGGGTCAGGCACTGCTCCTTGCCAAATATAGGATTCACTTGGCCTACTCAATTATCAGAGCAAATACAATTCCATGTTTGCTTAAACAAATTAAATTTAATTATTCTGAAGTTCATCCAAGCATACCATCTGTCGCATTTAAAAATTTTAGGTTGAAATGCTCCATGATCCCAATGGAACTTCTACAGTTGAAGTGTTTGAGTCCCAGAAAATTTTGGCCGAATAGATATCTCCCTCCCATGGTTACTTAAACAACTATATCTGATCCTTGTAAATGGTTTATTGTTCTAGGGACAATCTGGGCATTTCAGTCTCAGCAGGCAGTTAAGAATACAAAATGTTGTTGGTAATTCTAACATAGGAAAAACTAATCACACATAATGAATACCATAACTAGATAGAACATTGTAGACAATGCTTGACAGTTAAAATGGGAATATCAAGTGATCAAAATTCCGTGAGCTGTACAATTGAAATGATCAAGCTTCAAACAATTCACTCCATTTTGTTTGGGGAATGAGTTCATTTACTGACCAAATTACTGGCATACAACTATTCATTGTGTTCCCCAAAAATCGTATAATTTCTACAGAAATTTCAAACAGAAGATAATATATTACATTAATGGAATACAAGTGCAAGAACCTACTTTCTTTGATTATTGTGCCATCTCTGCACAGTACTGTACCAACCCCAGAGTATACATAGTGCAACAATCCGTATGAGGCCTGCAGCGATGACTTCAAGAAATGCCATGGTAGCTGATGGCTGAGGAGACATCCCTGCAGTGGCTATAGACAGCATGAATCCATCAAAGTTACATGTGATCGTGAACTTCCCTGACTTGATGCCATTTAAAGTTTTCTCTGCAACCTCTTTAGCATCCATGGAGCTGGAAGAAGCTGCTAATAGTTTTGTGATCTCTGGCCTCATTTTGTTTTCTGCAGTCAAACAACCATACCACTCTTTCATAATTGACAGACGCAAAGGACTCCATATGATAAGGTTTTAGAAAAAAAATAATGAAACGAAAGATATCTGTAGTTGTTGAAAGGTATGGAAATGGCATTTTGCTGAATCCAGATAAATATAAGTTATATTTAGTATAGTTTCCAGTATTCAAACAATCTCAGTTATACATACTATAGTTTAGAGAATTCACACATATATTATTTAATGTAACCTCCACGCAATGAACACAGAAAATAACAGCAGCCATTCTTGGTCGCTAGCACACTCAATGGTCAGAAAAGAATGATTTGAGCTTGGAAAATGAAAACAAACTGAAAAGAATAAGAAAGTTTTAATATTCAGTTTCAGTACTTCTCATGAAAATTTTGTCAGTACCTCTGTATATGAGAATACAAAGTATTGATGAAAATCTAAACTGTTAATTACCTTCCACTAGGCCAGGAGTATCTGTATCTGGAGGAAAAATAAGAGAGACGCGAACGTTATGTGGCATAACCTCCTGCTGCAGTGCCTCAGCCAGACCACGAAGGGCAAACTTACTAGCAGAATATGCTGTATATCCATATACGCCCACCTTTTTCATTGACATATCACAGGGGTTAGTCTCTGAAAGATCAACACCATTTGACCATCATCAAATCACAATCTAATTTCTGACACTGCAGAGTAAAAGTCAAAATTAGAACCATGCTCAGCACAACAGAACCAAAGTGATCGTGAAGAATATTATTCTTGATGTTTATTAATGCCATCTCTTAAGGTTAAAAATCATAATGGTTAAGAGGCAAATTTACATGTTTTCATGAAGTCATTAGCGAGGAAGCACTCCAGGATGAGTGTCTACAGCATTTGATGGGTTTCAACAATAATGATCTCTCCATATATTTGTACAAAATCAAAATTTGAACATCACTTCATTACTTACAGAATTGAACCTAAACAGAAAGGGTGGATTACTATGTTCCCAAAGAGCTATTAAGGACGGATTTTCCGGCTGACCCAATAGCAGGAAGGGACCTCTACCTTGTCTTTTATTCTAATGTGTTTTAATGGCTAGCCTTGGGTACAAGAAGTAATGCAAGGATCGAATTCAGGAGAATCTATGACAATAAAAGATGTTTCTTTGGACTGTCACTCCAGAAAATGTTTGAACTACATAGGCATATTATGACGATTAAAAGTTTTTTTTCGAATCAAACGGCTGTTCCCGTGCATACTAGTCAAAGCAAGTTTTGTTTTGTGTGGCATTGCTTTTCAAGGTCAGTTCTGATATAGATCTATGCGCAATCAAATATGAACTGCTGCAAAAGGATGCTCAGAGGCCACTACGTACTGCCCAATTGCATTTGCATGTATGTAATGTTGGACTCTCAATAAACTACATTGGAAAGGAGTACACTACATCTACAACACAAACTAGAATTATAAGAAACTCCTTTGTCATATCTGATGTCAAGGTCAAAATCGAGGGGGAGAGAAAGAGGGGGAGAGAGAGAGAGAGAGATGTCAGTCAATTGGGGACCATCTTGGAAGAAACCATCCTAATAAATTTTTCAGAAAAATGTTGTGAACTATTCCCTTGGAAAAGTCGTAATATCAGATGTACAGGGCAGTTCCCAATTATGTATGACTCACTCTTCCAGGGCTAAGGGACTCGTATCAATTATACCATTTCCTTGTCAACGGCTTAGCCAACTAGAGACACACTATTTCTACTCGAATATCTATCAAGGGTATTTGTTCGAAAAAGCCTCGTATGAAAGCGACTGAATGCAGAGAGTTTTCATGAAATTTGCAAAGTACCTGGCCAGCCTGAGAAGACATCAAAGCAATCGAACAAGGCAGCCCATCCGTCCTGTCCTTCATGCCAGGAAGGGCAGCTTTAATCAGATGAACAGATCCCATAAAATTGATGTCCATCATGGCCTGCATGGTCGCCAAGGGCTGAAGCTCCAACTCTTGCGGCGTATAAACGCCGTGATTGCAAATCAGCACGTCTACGGGCCCTGCTTCACCCAATGCTTCCTTCACCTGTTCAAAATCCCTCACATCCGCGCTGAAAATGCTGATTTCTTGCCCCGTGGAATCCAGTACTTCTTGTCTGGCTTTCTCCAGCTTTTCCTGATTGCGTGCGAGGATCGAAACCCTGGCGCCCTCTTTTGCAGCGGCATGGGCCAGAGCCAAGCCGATTCCGCTCGATCCTCCGGTTATGAACACGTGGCGGCCATTGATCGGGACCTTTATCGGCCGTGGTTGAACTATGAACCACAAAACAGCGAGAAGGATAACAGGAACGAAAACCGGAACGACTAATACTAGCAGGGCCAGGAGACTCAAGGTCGCCATTGATTTACAGCGTGTAAGCTATGCTTCCATGGATTTCGATACCCAAATATAAATGTCGATGCAACCGCACCGAAAAATTAAATGCTGCTATTTAAGTTGGCGAAGATCGTAAACAAAAGCGCAGAGAGTCGACCTGGCTTGCCAATGAACCCTGTCGGGATCGAATTCAAAGCCGAGTACGTTACCGTTACATGGTGTAAATCGCCACGGGGCCACGAGAATGTATGGTTTTATATGTATTTTATTTTATAAATTTAGATTTATAAAATATATTATATGGTCATGTATTTTAGTGGTTTCATAAATGCCATTGTGAATGAATAGTAACTATTTTTATTAATTGAAAAGACACTATTCATAAATAATAAAAAATGATTAGATTTAGGGGAAGGTTATCATGGTCATTAGAGTAATTTGGTGCATTCTAAATTTCTAAATATTTTACTAGTTTTTATCAAAAAAAAATCTAATTTATTTCAAGTAAATTATATATAGTTATTGTTCGTACTTCTTTTTAATAGTCAAGATGAACATTGTGAGATTCATTGCGTACAAAAGATCAAAGTGTCATTTAGAAGTGTTGTCCTATACCTACTTAAACATGTCATAATAATTAATTGTATTCTACAACCACCTCAAAAAATTACACAATTAATCTAACACAAATTCCTCTAAGAATCAATACATTTTCCTCTAATAATTATTTTTATCAATAGTGATGCACGTGCACTTTGAATACTAATAAAGTTGCACAACTCCTCCAATTAATGTCTACAAATTTAAAGTAGAGCCACAAGTGGGTGATTACTGGTACAGGTGAAATATGTTAATGGACTTTTAGTTAACATTTTCTTGGTTTCTTTAAAGTTTGTATTGGACCCCTTACTTACATAGTTTTGTTGAAACCAAATGGCTATGTCATTCGTATTGATAGTTTGGAGAGAGTATGTAGTCATTGAATGTGTTTTAATAGGTATGGTGACATATTTAATATTTATTATTTTTAATAATATAGTATTTCTAACAGTGACTTTAAAATTTGTAAATGTTGTTCATGAGTATTTAAAATTGAATGTGATGATTTTTTTAGATTTAAAAACTAACAAAATATGTGATGTTGCATCTACATCGAAACATCAAGAAAATATGACATAATGTATGTTAGAACTAGGTCATCTGTGAACCAAGAATAGACTCGTCAAGAGGGGCCAATAATTCAATTGGTGTAGCACTCAAACTACAAATAGAAGGTTCTAGATTTGAGCCCTAACTGGACCATATGAGTTTTAGCTTAACATGCAATATTAGAACCAAGTTAGGAGCCCCAACCACCTATGTTATGACTTAAGGGGGTGTTGGAAATAGGCCACACCTGGACCGACAATGGGTGGCCAAGAGAGACCAGTACTTCAATTAGTAGAGTACTCTAGCAACGAATGGAATGCTAGGTTTGAGTCCTTATTGGTTCTATGAGTTGTAGCTCAACAATTACCAATCTTACTTTTGGGGGGGTCATTTTGGACAACACGTAATATAAAGAGCATTTTGGTGGTTATGAAATAATTTATAAGATATAATTCTATAGATTCAATATAACTTATATTTATTACTACTTTTATATCTTGGAGGTATGTGAGCATCACTAGACATTAAATAGTGATAGGGAGAACCTGGTTGTCTAGCTCCACCTCAACTGTCTTTAGTTCAGTGAACTACTTCACAAGACACTTCCCACTCTCTAATCACTCAAATTAGGCTTCCCAATCAATTATGATTTCTCTCATGCGTAACTCCAATCTTTTCACTCCTAGCTGATTCACCATTCTCTCTATTCTTTCACAACCTTCAGGATGTTCTTGCACGAATGAAGGAAGTCTTCCAATCTTGTCTCCAACCCTAATCCTTTTTTTCAGATTGCTTGCCCTTCCTTGAGCATTTCTTCATCGCTTGCAAAATTTGTAGTTCTTTTAGCCTATTAGGCCTTAGATCTCAATAGGTCTATTTTTAATATTTTTGAGTTCTAACTCTCAACTTTGGAAAACAATCCCCTGAATAAATCATCATTATGATCACCCATTTGGAAAACCTAGAAGATTTTATAGGTCTTGGCTCTCCAACCCTCTGTATAATACCCAAACCCTAAACAACCTATACAGGCATAATTGCATCGTTTAACTGGTCCTTGGACTCAAAACGCTATCAAGTAGATTCAGAGGGTCTTATCCTCATGTGTATGCTTGTTTTTATCCCCATGCAACCTTCTAAGACCCTAGATTGTATTTTTTAGATTTGACAAATGCAAATCCTCCCAAGACCACCTGCATGCAAGACTATCACAAAGAAGCAAAGACAGAAGAGAGAAGACAGAAGAACAACTATGGCGGCCAAAAGGCCAGAGACTGGAAAATCATGTTGAAAGAAATAACTTCTATATTATCAACAATGAAATGATTACCACCTCCTTATGAAATACAAAGCGGTGATTCCTTATAAAGGATACCGAAACCCTAAAAGGGAAACTCTAAGAAATAGAAACTTGCCTAAGTATAACTTAAGCAAAGAGTAGATAGACTAAAAATTAACTGATTTAATTATTAGCTATACTAGACTACTCTAACAGTATTTCCCAATCTACTTCTGCAATAAACAAATTCTGCAACACAAAAATCCCTAGTTGGGCTTTCACTATGTTCGCCTAGGTCAAGCTCTCAAAATCTTGGTTTTGAGTTTCCTAAAATGATACCAAATGCAAAATATTGTACATAGCCTCCACTCAAAGATCTCCAATGGTTGTGAAGATTCTACAATGAAGTTTTAAGTTAGAGGCATTCTTCCTTCAAACCCCCAAAACTGCTAGAGAATAAAGTTTTAGGTCTTGATTTTTATTGCAACAACCAAATTGTACAAAAATGAAACTATAGAGCACACAAAGGAAGAAAACAACCCTATCTAGATATGTACAATGAAAAGTAATCAAATTCAATCCATTGTACACAAGTTTCTTAGATTGCAACCTTACAGTGCATGAATTCTCAAAAAACTGTTAACTGTAATATTAGAGCAAAACTATACAAAATGCTTCCAACCTTCGTTTCGTGCCTTGAGAGGTCTTCTATATGCCTCCTCAAGATGTTACAATCCATCGTGCATGACCTTAACTTCCTTGGCACAAAAATGCACTCTCCTGACCAAATGTTGTCAAGCAACTTTGAAAAGTTGCAAAAGTTGCTCTGGCAACTTTTTGCAACTTTTACAACTTGGCTATTACCAATACATTGACCCAATTTATGGGTGCAGAATGAAGTATTTAGCCTCCAAAAACATTTTATCACTAAAACATCACACCCTAACCCCTATGAGCTCATTTTACACAGTGTACTCACATTTGACCTATGTGCCCATTGAGCAATTTCTTGACAATCTTGACAAAGTTACAAACAATAAAAAACACTTCAAACTCCATAATAACCAACCTTTAGGGCCTATTTGGTAGCTGGAATATGACTGGAATTGGCATTATCTAATTCCCAGTTTTGTTTCTTCCATGTTTGTGTCCATCTAAAAAAAATGGAATTGGAATTTTGAAATTCCAATTTTGCCCCAAAATGGGCATATGCATCTTCCACCCAAATAGGTGGAATTGGAATTTCCAATTCCAATTCCAATTTTTATAAAATCAAATTTAATATCTCATCGGATCCGTGACTTCTCCAAACCTTCATTCTGAAGCACATTGGTATATTATATTGCTATTTACACACACATATGTGTATATACACACATGTGTGCATATGTGTATATACATACAAGTGTATATATACACACATGTGTGTGTTCATGTGTGTATATACATATATGTGTATTTATATACACATGGTATATATAGACTTTTCAATATACACACACATGTGTATGTACACAAATACATGTGTGTATATGTATATATACATACATGCATATACATGTGTGTATATACACATGTATACATACACATATGTGTGTATGTGTATATATACACATGTATACACACATATGTGTGTATGCACATATATACACACACATGTGTATATATACACATGTATACGCACACATGTGTATATATATACACACATGTGTATCTATATATGCACATGTGTATATATACACTTTTCTATATACACGTGTGTATACACACATACATGTGTGTATACACACATACATGTGTGTATATACACATGTGTGTATACACACATACATGTGTGTGCATGTGTGTGTATATACACACATGTATGTATATACACATGTATACACACACATATGTCACTACTACATTTGGGCCTCTTTTTTATGGTCATTTTTGACGGAGGGGCACATTTTGTGAAATTGGTGTTTTTTTTGCAATTGTGCCTGATACCATCGTAATTGCGACGGTTGTGGGCACGCATTAAAAAAAAAACACAAATCAAATTCATTTTTATTTTATCACGCGAAAGAAGGCAGATCTACGAAAGCCCACCCCATTCACGAAAGAAGGTAGCTCTTCAATGTCGTGAAGTTGTGAAGTCGTGAATGTCATGACCCCCAAATGTCGTGAATGTTGTGATCCATAGTAGGTATGCATCAACATTACCAATTGTTTTTTATGCTCTCAAAAAATGTTGAAAATGTTTTGATATCCCTCCATGGTTAAATATCTTTCATTATCTATGATTTTTAACCATTTAATATGGTCGTGGTCATTTAATTTGAAGAAAATAAACCAAATATGAAACTGTATATTCTTTCTCCTTAAATTTGGGTGCTTTCCAGTGTACCTGCCAACAATGTTTCACTAAAAATCTATTATGTTTCCAGAAAAGGTTTGTCTTTTATCTAAAATATGGGTTTCTATAAATACATATTGCTATTGTAACACCCCAAAATTGGCATCTTGCAACCCTAACCAATTTTGTTGCACATGTCATTCTTATGAATCATCAAAGTCCTATTGTACTAGGCAATTCTGAGTTTTCACTGACTCTACTCGACCTAAGTGTCAAATGCAGAAAATCTTAAATCTGTATTAATCATACATTATATTTAATTCCTAAATATCTATTTGGCTAAACAAACCTTATGATCAAATTAATTGAATTAATAAAGTCCTAGCACTTTCATTAAATTAAATTCACCCTCTTTAGCTGAGACACATGAAAAGGAATTAAATAATATTTAATTATTAAATAAATATCCTCATTTCAATAATTGAATTTAAATTATTCAGATAATTGAGAAAAAGCGATTATGAGGTCATATTTATTTAATTAATTGGATATTCTATCAAAAATCTTATTTCTATTCAAAAATGGAAACTTTGAATTAATTGTGCTTTAAAGAGAATAAAACAATTAAATTCAAATAAAACAATATTAAATCAAAGAGATAAAACAGTTAAAGCGGGAAGAAAACAATTTATTGAATTCTTTTCAATAAAGCTTTCTGCTTTTAATTGGCTTTTCTATTTGTTTTATTTCAAAACAGGAAAGTTTCTATTCTGATTCTCTCAGAGTCTATAAAAGAACTCTCATTCTTCATTCAAACCCCTGAAAAAAACTTTACTCACTTTTGCATTGTTAGAATACTGAATTGTTGTCTCATTTTCTTAATATCATATAAGTTAACTTCATCTTGCAAATAAGATAGCTTCAATTTCTAGAATAATGGCATTTAGCAATCATGTTTAGATCATCTCACATCTTTCATTTCTTAACATAATCTTGCATTGTATTGCATTCATCATGATAAATCCTTCATTCTTAGATTGGTCCATGGTTGTGAGACTCTCGTCCTGAGAGCAATTTCAAAAACCCCGTCTAGATAGAAGGCAACAAGTCGAATCACGCAGGCGGGCAGGATGAATAACTCATATTCAGTCTTGTTTGTACCTGGTGAAGAAGGACTATGTTGAAGTGTGTGGTTGATTAACAAGGCCAAAATTAACACATACATTTATGGCGCCCACCGTGGGGCAGGTA
>MU226763.1:1890467-1921541 GCA_018584345.1 Thuja plicata
ATTTAAAATATAATCTAATAATTAGTAAAAATGAGATCAACATATATTTTTATGAGCATAAGCATGAAAAAATTGCAAGCAAGTGAGCTATCCTTTCCAAGTTTTATCTGCGAATATAGAAGCACATATATGATCAGAAGCGCAATTAAAAAAAATAAAAATAAAAAAAAATAAAAAAATGGACAAAATAAATCACAATATAAATTAAACATTATTCAATAATAACAAAAAATAAAAAATAAAAAAATGGACAAAATCAATCACAATATAAATTAAACATTATTCAATAATAATAAAAAATTATAAAGTCTTTGTCGAATTCCAATTCCAATTCGAAATGTAGAACCAAACATAGAACATGGAGTGTCTAATTCCAATTCCAATTCGAAATTGTGAACCAAACGTGGAAGTTGGAATTTGTCAATTCCAATTCCAATTTTGAAATTGGCAACCAAACGCAAAAGATGGATTGACTAATCCATCTTCCAGGTCAACCAAACGGTCCAAATTATAACCCGAAGATGCAAAACTGGGATTTCAAAACCTGGTTTTGTGATAATAAGGTTTTGATTCAATTCCAATTCTGCGAAACAAACGGGGCCTAAGGATTCATGGGAGAGGGTAGGCACTGCCAACAATAACAGAGGCCTAGTTATAAGGAGCCAATCATGAAGCAAAAATAGGAAACTTAATAACCTTGGAAAATATTAAAAAATGAATACATGATAACTACATATTTTAAAAGGTATAAAAAAGATTTCAAAAGGTGTAAGGGGTAGAAAAAGTAATGGTTACTCTCATATACAGTGAGAAGAATGCATCTTAACAATACTTTTAACAAGTGGAATGCAATGATAGTAGAGAACAGAGATGAAAAATGAAAATTTTGAATGGAGATCATGTAGTGATCAAATGCATGTCAAGAACTCTTGAAGAAATAGTGGCCACAAATGAAGACATTTGTTACAATTTTCATAGTAAACAAATACAAGCAAGGTTACTATTTTTTGAGTTAAGAACATAAATTTTTCAAATTTGGGGAATTACATTTGAATTTGTTGTAGAGGGTGCCCCCAAATTTGAGTTTGGGGTAGAGGGCCTTGCCGACCTCAAATTTGTTGAAGCAAACTCCAAATTTTTTGTCTGCCTTTTAAAAACTCTTCAAGTCCTCACCAAACATAACATACTATCAAAACATTATCAAATGACCAATCTTGGTCTCATTAAATTTCAAATAACCCATTATGGTCATGCCTCTATGATGTAGAGGCCTAGGTGGACTTGCAATCAACAACTTCAAGAGGGACTCCATTTGCCTTGTAGGAACACGAAACTGGATTCTTCTCAAGGATCATCCTCATTGATCCAATCCACACCATAATCAATCAGAGTGTATATCAACTCCTTATGCAACCCATAGGTGCTATAACTTTGTAAACACACCAATTTCCCTCAATCCATCCACTGGATTCAAGCCATTAAACTTGATCATTCGACATTCCTTACCCGGGTGCTCACTAGGCCTTAATCCATAGTAGCCCTACTCAACGTGTTTTTAAAATATTACTCCAACATTCCCCAAAACACTCAGATATATAAAGGAATATCTGGATACCCTTTTCCCTGTTACACAACATATCTCAGAAGTTCATATTACTCCTTTGGACCATATGTCCAAACCAATGCATTGTTGCCCTGCAAATAGTCGTCATTAGCCCTCCTATTACAAAGAAACCCCTAACAACTCACATTCCCAAACCAACCAACCTTCAAAAAGAGTTGATTAATGAACCAAATCAATGTATTTTCACATTTATATGAGATGCCACCATATTCTACCTTCACAAACACCAAACCCTCCTTCCTAGGTGCACTAGCCTAGGGCTTTGTCAATAAGACAGTTCCAAACACTTCCATCTCCTACCAATGGATCATACACCATCCAAGTAACCTATCATGACATACCAAGTCATAAAAAGTGGCCCTTCTTTGGGTTGAACTCTCAGACCTTGACTAGTCCAACCACCATGTACCCTCAATCAGCAATATCTCTTCAATCAGAGCTCTTCATCTTCAATCCCTACATACCCCTGCAACCAAAAACATATGGAACATATCATACATGTTTTATAATCTCCCCAAAAATCACATTAACCACAATAAGTGGGGAATCTTATACATTCATGGTGTCTTCAAAGCAATTGTTGATTGCACACCAAGACCCTGTCTAGGAACAGTCAATACAAACTTGACTTTCTTTGTTCAAAACTTCACAAAATAACACAACCTTTGCATGGAAATGAATAAAAATTTAAACCAATACTATTTCAATCCAAATATCTAAAATCTAGTGCACAAAGTCTTTCAACTAATCCAAATGCATTCCAACTGTATTATGAAAATCTAGTTGAATATAAACGGTTAAGACTTGAAATACAAAAGGAAGAAAGAAAAATTAAAGATGAAGTAACCAAGCTACAAGCCATGTTACTACCGAATCTCACATTGCTGATAACACACATGACTATGGCAAAGACACTAATTGTCACCCCAGAAATGTCAGTAGCAAAGAGCATCTATGACATGCACGCTCAAATCACATTAGAGAAAATGACCCTAGAGCACCTAAAGGAGAAATGGGAAAAGCTGATGAAATCCATTAAGCAATTTCATTCGCATTCTTGACAAGCTGTAAGTTATACATCTTTGTCATTACTTTCAAAAAAGGGGGAAACATGTACATACATTATATCTACATACCGAGGCATGCACATAGGGGGAGTCATTGTAAAGGTAACACACTTGGTATATATACTGTACATATTATTTTTTGATACTAATTCCAAAGGGGGAGATTGATAATCCTTAAAGGATCATAAGTTGTCATTAGTATACAAGCAGACAGCTTTGGTCAGTCATGATCACTGAGTGATAGCACTCACCCAACGACAACATTCACCAAGCACAGTGGTCACCGAAATGTTTTGAACACCGAGCAGTATATCAACCGAGCACCAGTCTACATCAAGAGACAACATTTCACCAAGAAAAGCATATCTGAACTACACGTCAGCTAAAGCACTTTAGTCTTTAAAATAGCCTTTTTCTTAGTTGGATAACCATTTCTTGAGGATCACGAAAAGCGTAAATGATGTATTTAATTAGTTAACTAATTGTATTCATGCAAACTAGGAGATCAAGGTCAAGTTGTAAACCTTTGATCTTAGAGTTATTCAAGAAAAGCGTGAAACCTAATTAGGTCAAAATATTGTATATATAGATGTATTAATCAATCAAGAAGATGATGATTATAGTGGCCAAGGACATCTATGGTTCAAACAGAGGTTTTCATGCAGAAGGACATATAAAGAAGAATTCAGTTATCAAGAACTACATACAAGGCTACCAAGCAGAATATAGGTATTATCCATCATAATAGGTGATACATATATTTTGTGAACTTAATGGATCTGTAATAAGCAATTCAAGATTGCAAGCAATCAGGTCATATATTTTGTTACTCTCTAATAATTGTAGCAAGCAGTAAAATCCTTTAAGAAGGTGTACTTAACAATCTTAATGTAAAATCTTTATTATGTGCACACATACATTGTGTTGTTGAAATATCTTAACTAAGTATACTTAACAAGTCTAACATGTTACTCCTAACAGGGTAATATCATCAGAAGTGATCACAACTTGTAGCCCTAATAGGCACCTTCCATTCTGCAGATAATGAAGCTTTGTGGGTTTCATCCCCACCGTATTTTTTACCTTCTAACAAGGGTTTCTGTGTTACCAAATACTTGTGTCATGAGTATATGAGTTTCATGAATATTTCAATGTTTGTTTACATGCATTTAAATTTATGCTATGATATTGCATGCATGAAGTAGAAAAGCTACAATGGTCAGTTATGCAATAAATGATTACTAAGGTTTAAATTGTAAAAAGTTTTAAGGGTATTGATTCACCCCTCCCCTCTCAATATACACCCTTCCATTATTCCAAAAATTTCATTGTTGTTGCTTGTTGTGCATTAATCTCCAAATTATCTAGATTTTTCCACCCCCATACTTGACCCAAAGGTCCCTGCTGTAACTCCACGTAATGTCATAATTGCTCACCCCATTTGTTAGAGAAAAAGGTTCTCATATCTTGATATGTTGGGTTTGAAGAAAGCGTCTGATAATTGTTCCATGAGTCATCCCAAAACTTCACCTTATGTCCATTCCCAACTTGCCATGAGAGGTGTTGTATAATTATTGGTCTACAACTCATGATGAAATTCCAAACAACAAAACCTTTTGGTGGGTTTGGTGTTGTGAGAATTATGTCATTGTCCATGGAATCCAGATAGTTGGCCTTAATAATCTTTACCCACAGTAATTCTGGATTTTGATAAATAGTCCATACTAATTTTTCTCCCAAGGCCTCATTCATTAAGCTCCAATCCCTCAGCCCAACACCTCCACTTTCTTTGGATTTACATATCTTTTTCCATGCAACTAAAGGTCTTTTATCTTCCACACTTTTACCATTCCATATAATTTTTCTCATCCTTTGTGCAATTATTTGTGTGATTTTTTTGGGGATCTTGAGACACATCATTGAAAAGACTGGAATGACGCAAATAATTGATTTTAGAAGGATCCTTCCAGCAAAGGTGAGCCATTTTCTCTTCCATCCTTCCAATCTTTTGGACCATTGTCCTACAAGTTCCTTCCATAAGATGGCCTTAGAAGCACCACTAAATAATGTGATACCAAGGTATTTACTCAGTAAGTTGCCTGCCTGAATGCCTAGAATTCTACTTATGTCCCTTTGTTTTTGAAGGTCCACATTAAATAAAAAATCTTTGATTTATGTCAATTTACACACTGTCCTGAAGCCTTGATGTAAGTGTCTAAAGTTTCTTTGACAATTCTAGCTTCCCTAGGGAGGCCTCCCATTAAATTTGTGTCATCCGCAAACTGTAAATGAGTGATTGGCTTAAGGCCTTCCGCCATTTTAATACCTTTCCACACACCTACCTATCTTTTGAATCTGATTAACCTTCCTAATGCCTCTACCATAGTAATAAATAAAAAGGGAGATAACGGGTCTCTTATCGAATGCCTTTATTGGAGGTAAAAAGGCCTTGTGGGCTTCCATTAACTAAAACTGAGAATCTAGGAGAATTTATACAACTTTCAACCCATTATCTATTCTTTGAAGAAACCAAAACATTGGACTTTAATGAGAAAAGCTCTATTGACTGCATTATAAGCCTTCCTAATGTCCAGTTTGATCATCATCTTCTCAATTTTTTTTTATGTTTAAGAGTATGTATAACTTCATGGGCTAGAATAATACCTTCAAATATTGATCTACCAGGTGTAAATCCACTTTTTTCCTCAGATATAATCACCTGTAAAACCCCTTTCAATCTATTCGCCATCACCTTTGAAATAATTTTATAAATAGTGTTGCATAACAAAATCGGTCTAAAATCCCCAAAACACATTCTTTCCTCCTTTTTTGGAATAAGGGTAATGAAGGTAATGTTAAAATCCTGGAAGATAAAACCTCCTTCCCTTGATTCCTCAACCACCTCCCACACTTGAACACCTACCGTGTCCCAAAACTTTTGGAAGAAAATTGTTGAAAAACCATCAGGTCCAGGAGCCTTCTGTGTGCCTAAATAAAAAACAACCTTCTTGACTTCTTCAAAGAAACATGGCTATTTGAGAATATTATTTTGATCAACCATGATGCATTCTGGGATAATAGTTAGGAAGTCTAGGTCTGTGTTCTGGTCAGATGAATCCTCCCAGAAACAATTCATAAAGTATCTGATTGCCTCTTGATTAATCTCCTCAAGATCATGCATCAAGTCACCATGACTATTTTGTATAGAATTTTTTTTGTTATGTGACCTTCTAACTTTGACTGAATTATGAGAAAGGATGTGTTCTTATTCCCTTCATTGAGCCACGGTTCTCTAGAAATTTGCCTCCAATAAGTTTCTTCCCTGGTTAAAACTTCATTGTATAGTTTACTCAATCTATTTTCTTTCATAAAATCAGTTTCACTCATACCATTTTCAATTACTTGGGAGTGTAGGGCTTCTAAGTCCTTTTCTATGTTTTATTTTTCATAAAACATGTTCTTAAACACATCTCTATTCCATATTTTCATTTGTTCTTTCATGAATTGTAACTTTTTAAAAAGAATAAAAGCCTTATTACCTCTTCTAAGTGTTGCATGATTCCACCAGACTTTACCTTAGGCATGAAAGGCTCCATGTCGCAGCCACATGGCTTCAAACTTGAAAGGTGCTCTATTCGGAGCTCTGACCTACTAAAGCCTCAAACTAATTGGATAGTGGTCTCCTGTTAGTGGTAAAATCTTAGCATTACATGTCCAATTGGTGGATGCCAAATTTCCAACTAGTAGAAATCTATCTAGCTTTTTGGAAATGTTTAGGAAACCAATGCGTCTGTTTGTCCATGTGAATTGTCCATTTCTTAAATCTAGCTCTATCAGACCATTATTTGTCACAAAATCTAAAAAATCCATCTGGCTTTGTCCAGCCCATCCAAGCCCCCCTTTCTTCTCATTTGGATTAAGATTTGCATTGAAATCTCCTCTCATTAAAAAGATGTCATTTGGATTTTGATTAAGAATATCGGAAAGCTCCTGCCAAAGAGCATGTTTAGAGCTAGATTGGTTGGGCCATAAATGTTCATTTCTTGAAACCTTGTGAGAAGTTGTTTTGATTTTACTTTCACCCAAATCCAAGATATATTCCTCTCAATGACTGTCACATCTACAGTCGCATTTTCCCATAAGATACTTAAACCCCCTAAGGCCCCAATTACCTCCGAGAAACAACATCTCCATCTACTGAATTTATTAGCAAAACCTTGAATCTCCTCACCACTAAGCTTTATCTCTTGTAAAAAAATTAGATCTAGTTTCACCTGAGCAAAGCCTCTTTTGATCAGGCAAATCTTGTCAGGGGCATTGCAGACCCTAAAATTCCATGATAAGATTTTCATGGCTCTCGGGGAGAGACATAGCCTATCCTCGATCTCAGCAATTTGCATTGGTTTGATGCACTACCAGCTAAGGCTAATTTAACCTTATTATATTTTCTTCCTATCCTCTTTTTTTCCCCTAAGGATCGTTTTAATTTATTAGAAGGGTGATGCTCAATTGTTTGAACTTCCATCACATTATATGTGTCTATAATGCCAAATTCATCCTCCTCCTCCTCATCCATTTGTGAAAGATATTCTAATTTAGAATCACTCATTTTGCCACTACTATCTTTAGCATTTTCAAAATAAGTTTCCAGATTTCTAATGGGGGAAATCTAAATGTCTTTGAAACCTTCTTCCTCTAAAAAATCATACAAATTTGTATTGTTTTCCATAACTAGCTCTTCGGTTTGTAGGATCTGAGGGAAAGCATCAGGAACAGGGCATTGTATTCTATGATATGAAGGTAAGGTATTCTCTCTTGAGATGGCTAATGCTAAATCCCTACCCATACCCTCCTGATATAGATCCATGCTGCATTTGGTAGGGATTTTGGCATCCACGGGTGGGCTTCCCAAATTTTCCCGGTGATTGATCAAAGCATCCATAGGTGTGTAATCTGACTTATCTCCCCCATCTGAAAGAAAATTGTAAGGCTCCAAACAGGCTATATTGAGCTTGGATGAGGGTGTAGTCCCTTTCTTGGCATAATTTCTCTTCCCCCATCACTTGTTTTATTAGCTAGGGGGTCTGCCACTTCTATGTTGAATGTATTCTCCACATCTTCAGACAGGCCTATAGGTGGAGTTTGAATGGTATTCACAAATCTCCATTCATTTTCCAGAATCCAATAAATGGTCTCTTTGGAGCTTCCCTATGATGTCCATCGGGGTGTTGTAGACTCCATCCTCTTGTCCATTTTCTCTGAGATAATTAGTTTCTAATTTCTGAATCTTGAGTTTATGTTCAATGATTTTAATAATTTTGTTATTTATCATATTTGCTTCACTAGTTTTTCCCTTGCTATTGGAATTAGATTCGATAGAAGGTGTGGGCCCATCTATGTTATCCTCCTAAGGTTTAATGTATTTCTCAACTAAAATTTTTTGTGTCCAGACTCCTTATTTAGTTGTGATCAACAAAGTATCAGGCAGAGGGTACACTTCTTGCCACGTAATCAAAATTTTAGGATAGGTTGATAAATTGCTATCCAGTAAACATTCTTCAGCCCTGAGGAAGCTATCTAGGTGGTTTCTTATAATATGTAGGGTTTCAAAACCCCAATATTCATGTGGTAAATTAGGTATCTTAACCCAAATAGGTAGTTCTTTGATCTTCTCTTTTTCAGGATCAAAGTTTTAAGACCATTCTATAATGTATAAACCTTTACCATCAATCAAATAAGGGTCGCTTTTCAATGCCCATTCCTTATCTTTGGTAGATGGAGAAGTAACCAAATGAAATACACTTGCCATTTCATTCAGCGTGAAATCATGCCCCCAGTTTTTATGACACCAATCTCTAATCTTACTGAGAGATGGTCATTTCCTGACCCATTTCATAAAGAAAGCGTGACTCTTTAGAAAGCTAATAGATTCACACCACACTATATTTTCAATAGAAATGGTAGAAATATTTGTGATTTCAACCCTAGGAATACCTGTGAGGGTGTCTCCTTTGCATTTTCCACATCTTTCAGTCTCCAGAACTTCCTTTCTATCTTTCAAAAGTCAAAAAACCTTTCTGTCGACATCTGATTCCATCTATTTTGAAATTTGAGATTATCACCATTGGCAAAGGTTCTATTTTTTGGTTGCCCATTTGAAAAGGGGGGATTCGGCCCTATGTGAGGGTTTTGAAATTTTTTTAGCTTAGATTGTTCCCATTCCTTCTTTTCACTATCATTTCTCAAACATTTTGTCCACTGATTTCCAGAATATTCCAAGCCCACATGATTAATGAAAGGTCTTCGCATTTGTAGTTGCCCATTTAGCTTCTAGTAGCCATTGGGATGAAGATTTTGAATTGACCTCCTCCTGCCCATTCTCTTCATCTCTCCATTTCTTTTCTAAATGATTCAATCTTACAAATTGAATTGAAATTATTAATTTTTAGGAAACAAAATTATTATTTTAGAAAAAAACTTACAGGTTACAATATTAAATAACGGTAAATTTGTGAGCCTCTAATCTAGGAGGTCAATTTGAGAGAGATGATTTTTGGATCTATTAGGGTTTAGTGTTGTGTATTGCTATTTTTCTTCCTTTTTATCCTTTCAAACCACATTTACTATGGGATTAGCCTAGGTACTTAATGGCTCCAACCACCTTTAGCTCAGTAGTTGTTGTTGATGCTGGAGTGGTGATGGATAATCATGGCACCTCTAAGAAAGAGACCTTGAAAATTTGTACCGAAGGTATTTCATGAGGTATTCCATCTCCTCATGTAGTACTTCTTGTTCATGAAATTGATAATGCATGTGCTTGGTTAGAGAAACACACTTTGATAGGTTATTTTGTGGGAAGAACCCTCCTGAAAGCATGCTCAAAGACTAGATTGCCAAATCCTAGACTCCTCATAGAGTTCTCCTTGACAAAATTCAAAACCTCACCAAAGATTTTTTTCTGTTTTGGTTCTCCAACCCTACCCATGTCGAAGCTATCTTCACTCATGGGTTTTGAACTGTTAGGTCTTCCATTTTGGTTTTTCAATGATGGTCTCGAGACTTCACCGTCTCTGATGATAAGAAGTTTAGGGTGCCTATGTGGGTTGAGTTCCATGACCTTCCCTTGCCTTGCTAACCTTTTATTCAAACCATTGTGCAAAAGCTTGGTAAAGTGGTATGTCTTAAACATGATGCTCACCCTCAAAAAAGGGTTTGTGTTGAAGTTGATCTCTCCTGGAATCTTAAAGAAACCCTTGAGATTAAAGTGTGTGGTAATACCTTCACCCAGAAGGTACTTTATTTGAATTTTGAAATACCCGCTATTGGTGCCAGTTGGTGGAGCACAAGATTAAGGATTGCCCCTTGGCGGTTCCTAGAATCAAACCTCATCCTAAGGATTCAAAATCTCATCCTCAAGAGGGTCTGAAAAAGGAGGAGAAGAAGGATGAATGGACTATTGTGGGTGTTAGCATACAGATTTTTCTTTCTATAAATTATCAATTACTTACTCTAATACCATGAAAGAAAACAATCTCAAACTAACAGTTGAATTAAAATGTTTAAATTTATAATTCTCTGAATTAAGGTACAACTCCCTATTTGATCTTCAATGAAGTTTGACAATCACACATTGCTTTGCAAACACACACTTTTAACCAGAAAGTGGATAAGGCTTTTTGTAGCATTTCATACATCAACATGTCATGAAAAATGAAAGAAAGATAGATACTTTAAAACTAAGTGAAGCTCACATACTTCAATTTCAGAACTTATTTACCGAAAATAAAACTATAACTAAAGAAAACTACATAAAACAGATTCCTGATATTCAAGAAATATCCCAACAGAGATCAATATGCTAATATAAACCAACAGATTCACACAACATAAATTTTTGTTCCATTCATCAAAAATACACTTTCAAGTTTCTTTTTCGACTAAAAATTAAAAACCAAGCTATCAAGTCTTGCCCTAATCTAACCAAAATTACCATCATCTAGATACAGATTATCCTTGCTATAAATAGCCACTAGTCTTTAGGAAAAATAAATTGGCATCCTGAGATACACTCTACGGGATCCAGTATATAACCATTTTTACAAAATCACCCAAACCAAAGAAAACATAAACTAAAAAAAACTACCACTACTCTATGATCTGTGAAGCATGATCATATAGTAGTGGATGCGTTGGATCCCTTTGATTAGTCCTGTGAGGTGTCAACAATGCGGGATCTCCTCCATTCTTTATGCGCCTCTGCAACGCTGATGATCATGGGCTGATGTGGCAAGGTAATGTGAATTACCCTTTGCTTCAGAAACTTTTTATCCCTGCAAACCTGGGTGATTTTCTATGTGTGCACCTCGAGGTGATGAGTACATACTACCAACATAGCTTCCATGTTGGCGAGGGCCATGAAATCTTTTGGGGTAATGTCCTTAGTGTCTCTGAGGGTGGTAACCTCATGTTCAAACTCTAGTAGCAATTCCTCTACTCCTTTGATACCCTGAGTATCTTCCTTCATGAGTGAGATATTCAAACATTTGAGATCCTTCTGCATGGTGTCCATTAACCCCTTCAATTCACTCAATAGGTAGGTGGTCCTATCATGACCAGATTTGATAATGGAGTTCCTCCACTTAATGCTCTTGATAGAGACATATAGAGTGTCTTTGTCCAACCCTGGAATAGGCTTCTCAGTCATGAATTTACTCACCCCATATTTTTCTATCTCATAGAGATGATTCATCACTTTTAGCCATTTTTTCTTCTCTTTTTCCCACTCTGTCAATTCCACCAGAATCTCAGCAACAATTGAATTGACAACCTCATGAGTCTTAGTCAACTGGTTGATATAATTACTTCCTTTTTGCACCATGGCGTCAATCCATTTAGTATAAGCATTTGCAATCAATTTGTTTTTCTAGATTTGGTCTAGGGTCTTCCTAACATCTAGTGAATGAGGATCAAATGACTTTGAATCTATGACCAAAGGAAGAGGGTTAGGATCCCAAACTTCTTGAATGAACTCAACCGTCCTTTTAATTATTGCCTTCAACTCATTTTTATCCCTCTCATCCTTAAAATTCCTATCTAAGATATTATTTGTATACTTTTCCACGTGTTTTGCATTAGCTACTTTGGTTGCATACCCAAGGTCTATCTTCTCGACTGTGAAGTCATCTGCAGTAGCTTCAGAGAATTCTTTATCACTCTTGGGAATTGCACGTTCAACATACTAGTGCCTTGTTTTCTCATCAATGTCCACCCTGGACTCTGTTATGATCCTTTTAGGTTTCTCCGTGGAACCCAAGCATTTTCTTACCATATCTTCAACTAGCAGTGTTATCGACAAGACATTTCTTTTCTTGCTGATGGATGTTTCTAACCTTTTCAAAGTGGGGATAGGTGACTGCTGAGAGTCTTCCATTGCCTGTGTTGGACTAGTGGTCATGGAAATTATAGAATCTTTAACTCCCTACTAATTATCTTTTCTGAAAGCAACTTCTTTTGGCATGGAGCATTGTGTGTTCTCATTCGTCATCTAGACATCCATCTTCTCAAGATCAATTACTTCCTTTTCTTCAACCAATTTGATTTCCTCTTTGTGAGCCCTGATTCTGGAAATCCTCATGGATGGAACTGGACGAGGGGACCTCTGCTTCTTAACTTTAGATTTAACATCTTTTTTATTCTTAGATTTAGATGGACCTGCAACAGAAACATTTTCATTATAATTTGGGATAGCTTTTTCAACATGGGCATTTAGAACTGATCCTTTGGTATTGTTCTTTTTGTGAGGAGGTGGCCTTTTATTGGTAATCCATTTTTCAGTCCTTTTTATGACACAAAGAGTCTTGATGTGGATACTCTCTCTCTCCTCTATGTTCCAGTAAATTTTGGGGAGTGGTAACCCTTGAACCTTATTTTCATATTGTTCATCAATTATCTCTCTGTCTTCCCCTTCTTCTATTCCAGTGGCATCAATGCCTGTTTGCAGAGTAGCTATTTGATCAAGTGTAAATCAACACCATGACCTTCTTCTGACTTTGAAATCATCCGGGCTATTTTCCTAGAAATATTCCATCTGAGGAACATGATGGAATTTAGAAGGCAATCTAAAATGTCGAGCAACATATCCCCTGACATCAAAATCTCTCCTAGCTTGAAATGTCTTCAATTTCAGTTTGTTCAATTCTTGCTCTAAATTAAGAGCATCAGAGGAATTCTTGCAAGTATAAAAACCAAGTTCTATAGGAAAACTAGATCTAGCTCTTCCTTTCTTTTCTTTGAGGTCTTTGTGTACATAGGCTAACTAACGACCAACCTCAGCTATAACATGCAAATCTAGAGCATATCTAGGCAATTTAAATGGCTCTCCCTTAAATCCGCCAACTCTTATGTAAGTAAACCTTCTGAATTGTATGAAAAAGCACCCAAAAACATTAACAAAACTCTTAGCATCTTCTGACATTCTTTGTTCAATGTTTCCATGCATTTCATAAACCAACCTTCCTAGAAAAACACCATTCACTTTCATAAAACCATCAACATGGAATTCCTTCTGCAGATGGAGATAATAATCATACACCTTCATATTGGGAACAAGTAACTCATGATATAGGCCATCCCACTTCCTAGTACAAGCCAACACATAGAACATATAGGAAGACATATAAAAACCTTTTGCCCTTTCTGAGTAATTTTCCAGCTAATGATGAAGTTCATCAGCGATACTGTCTGCCCAATCAATGAACTTTTCCCCTCCCAAAGTTATCTGGATAAAGAAGTACATCCAGTCGTACCAGTAATAGGCATGATTATTACCTTTGATCCTATTAAGAAAAATCACTAACTCTGCAACCTCATGCTTGAAATGATCTATTGTAAGAGGTTTAGGCAGCCTTGACCCTCCCTTTGTGGTTCCAATAACCATTTTTTGGCAATCTCATTTCTATAAATCCGTCGCTTTGTTGAGAAAATAGATTGGGAGGAAGCAATGGTCCATCCCTCATAAGGATCCTTTTTTTGGAATTCCCATTGCAGTAAGGATGACATCTCAATTTATAAAATTCAGAGGACTTCCATCAATCTTCTTAATACATCTCTCCTCCCTATTATACCTTTTAGCACACTCTACTACTAGCTCTGGACAAGGGGCCACTATGGTAAATGTAGCTGCATCAGTTAGACCACTCAACACCACCTTTTTTTATTATGGAACCAAGAATAGGGTTCTTGATTTTACTGTGAATCTCCTCTAAGGAACCCATTTTTATCATCGTGTCATCACACTCAGGTTGAACTAACCAAGGAGAGGTTCGTCCAAAATTTGGGATTGGGGTCTTCATAATTCTTAAGAAAAATACACATAAAAGATTGAGATTGCAGAAGGAAAACATATCCTTTTAATATCAAACTTTTCTAATGGCTTCAATTTCAAACAGGGACTCTGGAAGAGAGAAACACTAACCTAAAAATTTTGAAAACTCTAAGCTTCTTAGGATGAGAGGATACCTCTATTGCTTCACCAATTCGATTTCACCAAAAAAACTTCACAATAAGACTGATAACACAACCTCTTAATTTATAATTGATTTCCTCACAAAATGCACAAGATTTGCATTTAAAGGTGATGCCGATTCTTGATTAAATGTGACAAGAGGTTTTTCCTGATGTAATCATTAAATGTTGCGCTTCTTAAATGATTTAAATGACATATAAGTATCACATATAATGATGAATATATCCATGACATGTGTGGATATATTTTCTCCTGCCAGCTGTCACTTCGGTCATGTCACCATTGTCCTTTCCTCCTTCAATACATAGGCTTTCATTGAACTGTGAACATTGATATAGGCCAGTTCAAAAATCAATTTCAATGTGTAACAAGACATTACTTCCTTTTGGTGTGTTTATAAAAAGACCGCGTGAGCGGCGAAAAAAAGGACTAAACCAAACTATGCTTTGTGCAAGATCAAGACCACAATTGAACCTTGAAATAGACAAGTTCAAGATTCGGAGTTCAACGGGGGATTATACTTTGAAAACTATGCCACTTCCACATAAAGACAAAAAAAAACACACTACAAGGCGACCTTGAACTATGAACCTTGAACTAAGTAAGTTCAAGATTCAAGTTCAACCGACAAGGAGAAAGTGCAAACCAGACTGAAGAATATGATGACATCTTTACTTCTAGGATCGAAAGGCCCTGATTTTAGGAAAAGGTAACATGTGGGATATGAGAAAAATCAGGGGTAACAATGGGTCACAAGGGTAAGCACATGCCGACTTCAAAATTGCAAGATGGTTCTGGTGCCTCTAGAGGTTTTGGTGCCTCTTCATCTGCTGAGCTTCCAAACAAGGCTATGTTTCCCTCACTTATTTTAGACCATGATGAACAGGGGATTATTGTAGTTACAAATTCCACTCGTCCACCTTTGGTTCACACTCTAAAAGTGAATTCAACCATTTCTTCTTCACAGATGTTGCACCGTTCTTGCAGCCTTGTTGGGCATACTGAGAGTGAAGAAGGAGCATTTTCAGAAAAGCAACGTCTCATCTCTGACGAGTCTCCTCCTTCTAATTTTTTGTATAAAAAATTCTCCTATTTGAGGGACGGGGATGAAATGCAAGAGTTTTTCTCATGAATTACATCTCATGGAATGTGCAGGGTCTCACAAACTTGTATAGAAAATATTTTTTGAGAGATGTTCGTCAATGAGTTTCTGGTTTGGATTTATTGTGTCTCCAAGAAGTGAAAATTGTTGGATTTATGCTTCAGGTTACTTGTCATGTTATTTGGCCTGACAACCTTGTTCTTTCTTCTCAACATGAAGCTATTCGAGGTGGATTCACTACTCTTATTTCCCCTCATTGGCATTCTTTTCTTGGTAATCATGGTTTTGACCCCATACAAAGAGTTATATGGGTTGTTTTGTCTATTGAGAATCATTCTTTTGGGATAGTTAATGTGTATGCTCCTAATGAAGTCATTGAAAGATCATACTTATGGAGATGGCTTGTTGATTCTCTACCACCTGGAACCTGGCTCATATGTGGGGACTTCAATATGGTTGAGGTGGCTTTTTTCAAAGATGAGATTTTTCCTTTTTGCTGGAGAGATGGAGAAAGGGAAGCCTGGTTTTACATGCATAATAAATTGGGTCTTTTTTATCCCAATACAGGGTATCATCATTTTGGTAATACTTGGCATACTTGGTCTAATTTTAGAGTTGGCTCTAATATTATTTTTAAAATTCTTGATCGTGCCATGATTTTAGCGCAATATTTTTTCAATTTTTATGACAAAAATAAATTACATATCATTTCGCTTATTGATGTGGCTTTGTCAGACCACTTTCCCATTGCCTTTGGTATTGAATGGAAGACAATTAAGGAATGACCTCCCATGACACAATTCTACCTCAACACATCTTTGTTGAGTCACAAGCCTACTCTGGCCCACATTCACTAAATGTGGAATTGAGAACCAAGGCCACATCAACCTATTGGCTGTATTAAGTGGTGGAATGATGCCATCACCCACACTGCCAGATTCCTACACAGTTATAGTAGGCAATTTTATTGATACCACCAGAGATCTTATGAGGCTACCATTAAAGAGCTTCATACAACTTCTAAATCTATAATTCTTAATATTTTCAACACGGATCTACAAATCCAGCTCGCTCAGATTTGACACCAAATTCAAATTGCAGATAATTATTCTACCATAGGTACTCAGATCAAGGCTCGGATCCACTAGTTAAAGGTTGGAGATCGAGCCTCAAGAGAATTTTTCTTGGCTCTTAGATCTCACCATACTGGTACTGGCATAATTTTTTTAAAGAAGGTCAAAATTTACTTACAGAGCTCCTTGATATTTTGCAAGATTTTGTCTAACACTATGGGAAGATGTTCAATGTGTAGGGAAATTCTTCGGTGAGAGACCAAGCGCTTGCAGATAGTTTGGCTATTATTCCTCTTTGTCTTTCAGCTAACCAATAATCATTTTGTGATTATCTTCTTACGCTCGATGATCTTAAAGAAGTTTTTTATTCTATGGAAGATGATAAGGCCCCTGGGTGTCATGGCTTCCCTTGCAATTTCTATAAGGCTCTATGGAACGACATTGGCCCAAACCTTCATAGAATGTATTTGGAAGCCTTTCGCTCCCGCTCTTTAAGGGATATTATCAATAAGGGAAACATTAAGTTCATACCCAATGTATGAGACCCATAGGATATTTGCAACTAGAGGCCAATCACTTTTCTTAATGTCTCTTACAAGATCATAGCCAAAGCTCTTTCTTTAAAAATTCATCTCATCCTTCCTTTGATTGTCAGACTAGAAAAAATTGGCTTCATCAAGTCCAGGTTTATTCTTGAAAATGTTATTGATGTCTAGGAAGGCATGGAATGGGCCTGGAGGTTGAATTAGAAATCCCTCTTCCTTAAAATTGATTTTTTTCTAAAGTGTATGACCAAAGTGAGTAGCCTTTTATTTTGGATATGCTTCAAGCTCTGAGTTTTGGCCCCAAATTTATACAGTTTGTTCACATGTCGTTTGGAGATGCCTCTTCTTGCATCAATATCAATGGATGATAGTCTGAAGCCCTTGGTCTCTTCAGATCCATTTTCCATGGTTTCCCTTTGGCTCCTTCCCTGTATGTTCTTGTAGCTGAAGGGTTTGGTTATATTCTTGCTAATGCCACTTCCACTAGTCTTGTCAGAGGAATTTCCCTACCTGATTCATCTACTCAACTTGTCAATGGCCATTTCGCTAATGATTATTTCCTCACTCTCAATGAGGATGAAGCTAATGTGAAGGTGGCTCTTCAATGCCTCGATACCTTTTGTTTAGCCTCTGTTTCTACCATTCAAATGTACAAGACACAATCTTACAAACAATCCATTCTTCTGGCTCCTCCTTGAATGTCCCAGTTTGGATGGAAATGGATTTAATATGGCAAGGTTTTCAGAAATCTAGGCATTCCCTTTGCTTTTCAGGCTTTAGCTGTGGATCTATGGAATGTTGTTTTGGCCAGAATTGAAAAGAAGCTAGACTACTGGATTACCAAGCCTTTATCCTTGGCTGGTAAGTTCCAGATTTGTTCTAAAGTGCTAGATGCTACCCATGTGTACTACTATTCTTGTTGGGTTCCCTCTAAAGCTTTTTATATGAAGCTGGAAAAGTTTCTACGTGACTTTTTGTGGGCCTCTGGAGATGACTCTCATGGCTTCCATAGAGTTTCCTAGGAATATTATTGCTTTCCCAAAGATTCTGGTGGTCTTGGCCTTCTTTCCACCCAGAAGCAAGGTATTGATTTATGTACCTAATGGGTGACCAGAGCTTTGTCTAGGGATGAAGCTTGGAAGGTCTTGATAAGGCATTGGATCTCTTCAAGCTTTCATGTTCACAAACAAGCCTAGAAGGGGATTGGTTTTCAAACCCTTCTTGTTATGACATACCCAGTTTAGATCCAGAGCACTTTTTTTGTCAAAAAAATCTAGAGAGCCTGAGAAGCAGTTAAGCCTTGGTTGTGGTGGGCTAGAAATGGTTTTTGAGATTGTCTCTCTTTTAACCAGCACAATATCTGGCGGTCGCTTCTTTTTCATCAGCAAGGGCTTCAAATTTCTAAGATCCAGGGTTTGCATGCTCTAAATTTTCACAAACGTGGCATCAGAACTCCCAATGATCTTTATCCTATAGCCACCATGAGTCTCCACTCTTGGGAAGATCTTGAGGTGCAGTTCAGGATTTCTCGCTGGATTGGAAGACTTTTGACATTCTGGTCTCGACCTTACCTCCTCATTTGTTGCATAAGCTTGGTATTCTTTCTGTCAAGCCCTGGTGGAATGATCAGAAGTGGTATCCTTGTACTCCTCTCACTAACTACAAACCTAGTATGGGTTATACTTGGTTGGTGCTCCATCTATCGATGGTTGACACTTTGAATCACATGTGACATTTATCTTCTTCTTAGAAGACTTGGTGGTTCCAATTTCTTACTATTTGGTCTGCTATCATAGAACAAAATTTTCTCATTTTGCCTGGTGTGTGATTTTTCAAGGCTTGCCTCTAGGTGCTAGGCTTTGGAACTCGGGAGTCCCTGATCCTAGGTTCCCTTTTTGTGGCCTCCCAGAGACTTTCATGCATATTTTTTGGTTTTGTTGCCGAGCTCAGCAGTACTAGAGCTAGATTCATGATTTCTTTAAGCCTTTCCGACCATTTCCCTTTTCCTGGCATATGGTTTTGCAGGGTGACTCACCCAAAATGCCTTCCATATTTAACCAGATTTTGCATGCTTTAGGATGGAGATTCTTTTCACTCTTTGGAAAGATAGGAATGTTGTTCTTTTCATTCACATCTTTCTAGACATTAATGTCTCTATGTATACTAAATCTTGTATATGTAATAATGTAATGATGCAGATTCAAGTGCAGGTAGATAAAGTGGCTCTTGAAGTGGCCCACTTGTAGGATCTTTTACAACATTGGGGTAATGCTCCTTGTATGGTTTCCAGAGTGCCTCCAGATTCTCTTTCTACCAACACCACTCTGACATGTGGCCATCACCGTGGTTGTAGCTCTTTTGTTCTACGTTCCCAGACTCCTCAGTCTCAGGACCCTCGTTGCTCCTCTAGTGGAAAAGCCAATTGGAGGCACCATTCAACTTATCCTACTCACCAAAGTTTGGCCAACGGTTGGTCTACAGTTCCTTCTCCCTCTGTTGTTGGTATTGGTTGGCCTTCGACCAATGTTTCTGATAAATTCCCTCGCTTGGCTCTTGCAATATCTCCCAAGTGGGAGGACAAAGAAATGAAAGAAAATATGATGAAGATGGCTGGACTATTCCAGACCCGCTTCCAGGCCCCAATGTGTGGGGGAATCCTAAAGACAAAGATCCTCCTCGCTCGGCTGTGACTACTCTGACTGCCTGTGGGCTTCTTTTTTTATATGTTTTTTTTTATGAATAGTTGATGTGCTCGACTGTTTGCCAATTGACTCTTGTGGGGTGATATTGTATCCCCCAACCCCTTTTTTATGAATACTGTACTTTATACTTTTTATTAATGAAAAAGACCTTTATTCATAAAAATATATTAAATAACTATTTAAAAAAATAAAATAAAATAAACATATTTTAATACAAAATGAACTTTAAATTCCTTACTTTTGCAAAACTTTAAAGAAACTAGACAAGTTTTTTTTAAAGTTGAGAAAGAAAGATTATACTTACGTGGCTTAAGAAAAGCCCAAAAAAAACAAAACTTTATTAAAGAACTCTTGAACTTAATTAAAGAGAGACTATGAATTAGAGATAAGAAATGATGACTTTAATTATGAATGTAAAACAAGATATGAATCACAAATAATAAGTATATCCAATTAGGTAATGGTTAAAAGAAAACACAGAGAATAATGATGCATAATAATTCACATAGCCAAAAAATAAAGAAAGACGTTACAACAAACTAGAGGCGACATGCTTATAAGATAATGTATTTCTAACGAAGACATATAGTAATAAAAAAACTAGAAGAGAAATGGTAAAGCAGAATAAAAAGAATAAATCTTTTAAAAAAATGTTGGATATGAACCATGTAGCAAAACAAAAGGATATGCACAATTAGTAAAGAGGGAAAATACTGAGATATGTTTAGAGAAATTGAGCAATGAAAAACTGAGATAAATGGTATGTCAACGATGGAAAATAATTTAAAATATAAAAGAATTAAGAGATAGATTTTAAATATTAACAGAGAGATTAAAAAATTTAGAGGTGTTATTAAAACAATAAGTGTGAAAAAATAGTGAGCAAATATATGAAAACAAAAATAATGGACAAAATTAAAGAGTAAAGATTTATAACTGAACTTTTCTTAAACAATCTATACTGAGATTTTATAAGGATTTGAAGCAACAAATTTAACAAAGAGCTATACGGAAAAATAAATAACTTGCAATATGGATTAGTAAATAAGAAAAAAGAATGAATATATTTTATTATTTATTAATAAAATTAGAGTGTGAGAAGCAGAAATCTGAAAGTAAGCTTTGAAACCTGAACACAAAATCAAATTTTTTTATTTAAACAAACCTGTAAACCAAAATCTGTGAGTAAAACAAATGTTAAGAATAAAGTTGTAACCTTGCACTTGACACGACAGAGGTTAAGCTATTAAAAAATTATAAACTAAATGCAGAATTAACATAAAACTTTAATCTAAACTTGAAACAAATAAACCAAGTTTTGGGTGAAAGCCTTCCAAAACAAGGAAAATAAAATGGGTTTGGCGGCAAGCCAACCAAACCCCAAAAAAATCTTAAACTATAAACTAACTCTCTAGCAACAAGCCTTCCAAAGAGGATTAGAAAAAAAAACATTAGATATTAATAAAAAAAAATCTGCAACACAAAAAATGAGTTAAAGAAATGAGATTCAACTTCTCTTCTCAAAGAGTGCCTCCAAGAAAGGTGAGTTCCAAACAACAATGTCAACCTTCATCAAGTTCAACTTAAACAAGGATTAATAACTCGCTTTGATACCATGAAAGAAAATACAAGAGCAAGAGATAAAAAAACAAATCCAAGTCAGATTACTGATTGAAGTAATGTTACCATGCAAAAATGAATAACTTGTGAGCAATCACCCAAAGCTTGAAGAGGAGACACAAGAAATTTTGAAAGGGGAAAAGAAAAGAAAAATCCCTCGTGTATTATGAATGAAGGCAAAGCTTGAGAGAGAGAGAGAGAGAGAGAGAGAGAGAGAGAGAGAGAGAGAGAGAGAGAGAGAGAGAGAGAGATTACAATAACATCATTGTAGAAAATGAGAGGAGAAGCATCTCTTAAATACTGATGAGGAGAGGAGTTACAAAGTTACTCACAAATCTATGAATTCCACCATTCATAATGTGTGTGCAGTGTGTAAACATCCACTTAAGGAGGATAAACTAAAATTCCTTAATAAAGGAATAAAAATAAATGACATGTCCTCACACAAGTACTAGAGGACAAAAATACATGTAGGGATTCCAAATGAATCTCCTAAATTAAATAAAACTAAGGAAAGATTAATAATCTAACATATGTACTAATAATGATCCTCTCAAAGGAATATCCTTTTGAAGGCTTCTCAAACCTTCATGTTCTCTCTTTTGGAGAGAAATTCCCCCCCTTGGGTTTTCTCATTTTCTTCGATTATGAGAGATTGCATTGTAGTTGTACATGGGTACCTAGCATGACTTTTTTGTCAGGACCCCTATCACATCTCTACTATATTATTGTACTCCCTAAGTTGCACTTAAGGGGGGCTGTTGGATTAAATGGTCTTTTTCCATTATACTATTGACTTAAGTTTAATTAAGTGAACTTATTTAATAGGTTAGATGGATATTGTTGAGTCCAATTTGTACTCTAACTCATCCTATGATATAGTTGTGTCGTATTTGGACTCTAAAAGGAAAATATATATAAACTAGAATCAAATTGAAAGAGTTAGAACAAAAACTAGAAATAAAATGGATATAATAATAATAATAGAGACACTTGATGTGAATGCTCAAAGGCATAATAGCACCAAGATAAATCTCTATATCTCCAATATCTAATGTTTCCAATATATAAAATAAAATCAAGGTAGCCTATTTATATAGGCAAGGAGAGAGGTAGAGTTCTGATAAACTCAACAATATCCTCTAGAAGAGTTAGAGTCCAAATTGGACACAACCATATCATAGAATGATTTAGAGTCCAAATTAGACACAATCGTATCATAGGATGAGTTAGAGTCTAAATTGGACTCAACAATTCTATCTAAACCATTAAATAAGTTCACCTAAGTAAACTTAAGTCAAGATTAAAATGGAAAAAGACCATTTACTCCAACGCTCCCCTTTAAGTGCAACTTAGGGAGTACAATAATGTAGTAGAGATGTGATTAGGGTCCCAAAAACAAAGACATGTTACGTACCCATATACAACTACAATGCAATCTCTCATAACTAGAGAAAAGGAGAAAACCCAGTGGGATAAAAATCCTCTCTAAAAGAGAGAATTAAGGGACTAAAAGGCTCCGACAGAAGGAGACACTTGTTGCACCCCAAGAAAAGAATGTATGTGAATGAAATCACTCTCAGTGAAGGGTTTGGTGAAGAATTTTGTAGTTGGATATGACCTCTAACAATAATAAAGATCAAGAAACACCTCTGGAATCAACTCCCAAATGTAGTGCATGTAAATCTCAACATGCTTGGTCTACTAATGATGGACCAAATTGCAAGAAATCTGAATGACACTCTAGTTGTCACAAAAAAGATTGTTGTTTTATTTTTAAAAGGAATTCCAAACTCAGTGACAATGTTTTGAAGCTAAATGACATCAGTAGTTGTATTAATTATGTCTCAATACTTAGCCTCAATAGATGAAAGAGCAATATAAGATCGCTTCTTTCTGGACCAAGAAACTGGATTTCGACGAAGAAAGAATTAATACCTCATAGTAGACTTCTGATGTTGAGAACCACCTACTTTTTTTGAATCTATGTATTCCACTACGTCAATATCCACACCCGCTGCATAATGAATCCCATAACTGTGAGTACTTTGGATATAACAAAAATATGCTTAGTTGCTTTCCAATGTAGTTCATGTGGCTCATGCATGAACCTAGAGACTATGCCCACAACATATAAAATATCAGTCCTTGTGTGAGTCAAGTATATGAGGATACCAACCAATTGATGATATAAGGTAGCATTTGCCAAGGGCGAAGAAAAAGAAGCCTCAAATTTGACTCTTATAGAAATAGAGTCGGTGTAGGCTTATAGTCAACCATGCAAAATATGGAGAGCATATCAAGAGCGCACTTAGGCTATCTAATGAAGATACCAAAAGGTGACTGAGTGATCTCAATTCCTAAGTAGTGGAGATGAAATGAGTCAGAAATTAAGAGTCAATCATGAATGATAATTTTAACTACCTTTATGCAAGACGAGTGACTCCTCGTGATTAACAAGTCATCAACATAGAGAACAAGGAAAGTAAGAGTATTATACTATTACAAAGTGTAGATGTTCATATTAGAATGACACCAACTAAACCCAACTAATAGAAGGAAGGAGTCCATCTTGGCATATCAGGCTTGAGGGGCCTATTTAAGTCCACAGAGAGAATTTTGAAGGCGAAAAAAAATGAACCCCTGTGGATACTCCATATATATCTCCTTTGTTAAGTTTTAGGATAGCTGAAAATATCATAGCACTCTACATTGTATGTGTTTTTGAAATGCAACAATCTCTTTTTAATTTATATTAAGAATGAGGATAGGAGAGACATGTCCCATCCCTTCATGGGATATGTCTATTCATTATTATGAGATTAATATAATGACTATTGATTATGTACACACACACACACACATGTAATATCTCTGAATCATTATTATATTAATTTCTCCTAATACCATTTTAGATATATATCTATATATATTATATCTCTCTCTCTCTCTCTCTCACACACACACACACACAGACATATGTATGTATACATTTTCAATAGTCTCATAGGATTTATCTGATAGAAGCTACAAAACATCAACACTCCCCCTTAGCCAGGGAGGATAAAATCCATCCAAGAGAGCAACACAAAGTTAATTGTGAAAGTTTTATTTTGATATCACATTACTATGATATCAGAGATATGGTCTAACAAGGAATATCAAGTCTCATGATATTCACCATAACTCATAGATTCATAAAAATATCATTTCATGATATTGAGAGCATCGATCTCTTTGTATAAATGTTGCTACAAACATAAACACTCCCTCTTAGCTAGGGAGGGTAAATGTCAACACTTATATGATACTTGACAACATCAATCATATGATGTAAGCAATAAAATCATCACCCTCATGATGTAATCAATAGAAAAATAGTCTCAAGACGTGGATTGCCTCCATCAATGATTCTATCCACAAGCTCTCAGGTGGATTGCCTCCATCGATAATTCTATCCACAAGCTCTCAGGTGGATTGCCTCCATCAGGGATTCTATACACAAGCTCTCATGTGGATTTCCTCCATCAGTGATTCTATCCACAAATGCATGAGCTTTAGAGTGGATTTCCTTCATCGACGATTCTATCCACAAGTTCCCAGGTGGATTGCCTCAATCAACGATTCTATCCACAAGCTTCTCAAGATTTGATGTGGATTCCCTCAATCGGTGATTCTATCCACAAGTTCTATCTATTATGATCTATTTCATCCATCACAAGATGTCTATCACAATAGAAGGTCAAATTATAAGATCATCACCTTCCAATAACTTTTATAAATACAAGTGATAATCATTTGGAAGTCATCACTTCCTCATGATTTATACAGGGGCAGGCCAATTAAAAACATGGAGTCACACATATGACATCCCCCACGCCTCACCGCAAAGGGTGGAAATAAGGGATTTCACCTCAAACTTCTCTCACAGAGAAGAACTCATTGAGAATATATCAATTTGTTGATCTTTTTCATCCAAGATTGCTTAAGATAAACTGTCAAACTCCCTCTAAATCTGATATCAATCTTCTGATCTCCTCGTCCAAAGTTACATCTGAAGTGTCAGACTCCCTTTGAATCTAATATCAGTCTTCTTTTCCTACAAGAGCATCTCCAGAAAAGATCAAGGTAAATATCTCTTATAGTACATATATAATTTCAGATGACAAAGAGACTAAAATGAGTAGATAAATGTAATATTCAAGGATAATAGATACTTATTTGCACATCAACATCCTTGACACAAGTTGCTTCAATGAAGGTCCTGATACATCAAATCAAAAAACACCTTCTCAGATTATTTGAGAGACATCTCCCCTTTGAATCATCTCCCCACTAAGGATGGTTCAAATGGGAATGTAACATTGGTTATTAGTCCGCCCCACAATGTACAATTCCCACTCTTATATCGTTGAACAATTCTCATGTCTTCTTGTGAAATGACTTGATTTCTCCAAGAGAGGTGACACTCTATAATTAATGCTTTCTTTACAGAAAGAGACACCCTTCCTTGAATACATTCTTTTTTAATGCTTGACCATGATCATAACAAATTAATATATCTCTTTAATGAAAGCCTCTTTCAGGAATTTCACATAGACCCGTACACAATCCATCATAACTTTTGGACCCACACTTTCTCTCCTATCTCTCTGGTGAGATTCTTCAAATTTGTTTTTGACCAACATATCCAAAATTTAGAAAAATCTAATGGTGGATTTTTGATATATGGTCCCTGTACTGAGACTGTATTTTCTGAGACAATCACACATTCACCATCAATAAACTACTCTCTTACATTTGCAGTCTGGCTCTGATACCATGTTAAGTTTTAGGATTGCTACAAATGTAATAGCACTCTATGTTGTATGTATTTTTCAAATGCAACAATCTCTCTTTCATTTATATTAAGAATGAGGATAAGAGAGTCGTGCCCCTTCATGGGACATGTCTATTCATTATTGTAGACACCCAAATCTAAAACGTAATTAATTCATTTAATTAATTACCCATCTTCTATAGTATTAGGTAAATCGATTTATTTAATTTATCTAACATCACTGTCTTATCTAATTAAATGGATGTTTATGTTTATTTAATTAAATAATTAGTACATATTCTTCTATAGTCACCTTATTTATTAAATAGTCTATTTATTTAATTAATTTCACCCTCTTCCCAATCCCTCTAGATAAATTAATTAATCTAATGTCCAAGCCCATTTAATTAAATAAACTTGTGTTTAATTAAATATCCCCTTTCTTCTATTTGAATTAATTTAAATAAAAAATTCAAATTCAAATTCCCTCATCCACTTGCATTCTCCTACTTTTCCCACTTGCACTCCTAATCCTGTCTTAATTAGATAAATACCCTATCTATCTAATTAATTGCTATCCCCTCCTATCCCCACCCACTTGCATTTTCCTAACCTATCCACTTACCCTCTAATTAATCCAACTCATTACCCTAATCTTCTCCTAAACGTTTGCACATTCCTAAGCATTTGGATTAGGGAAGCAAAGTCCAACTTTGCTTCCTCCATCCCAATCCTCAACATTTTTCCATAAAGGCTCCTCTTAATGAGGTTGGACTTTGAGGTTTTGAGAGATAACTGTCATTTATGGCAAGTCTCTTTCCCCATCCCTCAACCACACGGAGGTTGAAACCTGGCCATCCCTCATTAATGGAGGATATCTCTCACTTCTCCTATAAAATCCTCCCATTTCCCTCCAATTTAGGATCCATATATTTTAGCCATCCATTATCCTCGTGAAATCATCATTTGATCCACTCCATTATCATTTTGAATCTAAAAATCCTTGAAATCACTAGCCACTCTATCATTATGCAAACTCATGCAATTTTTAGGGAAGCTTAGCCATACTTGTGAAAATCCTTTGAATCTCTTTGACAGGTTCTTCCCCCAAGCTTGAGCAAATATGGAGCACTCTGATATTGTTATGATGTCAAAATTGTGAGCACACATACAATCACAACATCTTGGATAAATCATTGCAACAAAGAGGCTACAATAGGGTCTTAGCTGGTTTTCTCTCCTGTTTGTTTAATGCTTCTTTATGTCTTATCTTGATTGTTGCATTGCTTTTGTGTTTTGAGTGTGTTTATTATTTAACTGCATTCCTTTACACACATTTATATACACACATTTTTGGCATGCCCGGTGGGACCCACTTCACGGGTTCACAACTAATGTTTTTGGTATTCTAGGAACTTTCTAACACTTGCAGGTTTTGGAGGCTTTTATACACAAAACAACGGATTCGCCTCGAAAAGTTTGCCAATCAGCAGAATCGCCAAAAATAAAAATAACATTTTCCAGTTTTTTTTGTAGAATCGCTCTATGAAACAACAGATACGTCATTCAGTAGAATCGCCTTTTGAAATAGAAGATACATCATTCAGAAAAATCGCTCTGTGAAACAACAGATTTGCCGATTAGCAGATTCATTGATTAGCGCAATTGCCGATCATCAGAATCGTCGATCAATAGATTCGCCCATCAGCAGAATCATTGATTCATAGATACACCATTCAGCAGAATCGCTCTGTGAAATAGCTGTTAGGAATAGTCCCAAGAGATAACTGAGATGGGGGGGGGTGAATCAATTATCTACAAGATTCAATTCTTTATCCAATTAAGTATAGAATAACATTAAGCATAAACACAACAAGATAACACAGAATATAACACCGCAAATTTGGTTACGGGAAACCCAAAATAGGTAAAAACCCCAGTGGGAATCAACACCCATAATGAACTGCACTAGTGTATAATGATCCCTATTAGAAGATCTTACAAACATGTTAGGAGTTGATCTTTACAGTGCATTAAGTATAGTGACCTGGTCAAAGGTCAGACCCTGTTAGGAGTCTTTTACAAATAACCCTATTAGAGGTGAGGACACTTTGTTCGTGAGCACACTGCTCAAATGATAAAGGCTGCAACCTTCTGCACAACAGATATACACTATATTTGATATTGAACTATGAATTAGACCTACTGTCTTGATCAGTTCCAATGAATTGCATACACTCTTTGCTTCTTCACATAGATCTTTAACTGATGAATGATATAGCTTTACTGGCCCAATACATCAAACATTCTGCTTTGCTACTTTCTTGACATTTCTTCATATGGCGATCACAAATGATCTACTATAAGTATCCTCCTCCAAAGATATGATCAAGTCATCTTGTAAGAAACTCTTCAACAACTTATCCATCGGCTAAACTAAGCACACAACACAAATAGAACCGTGCAACTCAAGTGAGTAGACACGTCGCTTCACACTGTTGGCTTCATCAAATTAACTCAAACTTCACTCTCTAGATGAAACATGTTAAGCGCTCTTAACCAAACATTCTGAACTCATAACTAAACACAAATCCAAATACTAGGCCGCAACTAAAGAAACAATATAAATACTGTCGGCTCTTAATAAACAATCTCCTGAAACTGTAACTAGAAAATAGATCATCATAACTCAACTTCAACTGCACAACTGAATTCATGTCTATGAAAACAACATAATGAATATGTCTAAAACATAAAAATAAACGCGCAAGGCTCCAACATATCCATACTGAGAATTACATACAGAACACTGTTGCATACTATATATTGTCATCAATGACAAACATACAGTTAACCATTGGCTCAAAGGCAAATCTCCAACAATCTCCCCCTTTAACATTGATGGGAACATATGATATGAAAAACACCATCAATCAAAAAGTATTCTTTCTTTTTACAATCTTCTCAATATCCTCAACAAAACTCCCCTTAACTGCTGCATCTCCTTATTGCTACATCTGCTTTGATTTTTCATGACTATATACTCCTCCAGACTATATACTCCCCCTTTGACATCAATGGAAAAGGGTTCCAAAAATAAATAAGCATAGATACTACTCCTAAAGTAGAGTATTCAACCATTCATCAGTCACTAAGGACTGATGCTCTTGCTGCAAATTCTAATCAGACCCAGGGAAGGGAATTACTCCCAACTTCTCCCTGAGATAATCAAAAGTATCTTTTGGTAAAGGCTTTGTAAATATGTCTGCTAACTATTCTGTAGTGCTCACATAATCCAACTTTACTTCTTTATCTGCAAATTTCTCTCTTATAAAATGATATTTTATTTCAATGTGTTTTGTCTTTTCATGCATCACAAAGTTCTTTGACATATTGGTAGTGCTAGTGTTGTCACAATGAATAACAATAGGATAATCAATCTGAATTCCAAAGTCTTTTATCATCTTCTTGATCCAAACAATTGTAGAACAATTTAATGTTGCTGCTACATACTCTACTTCTATTGTTGACTAAGAAATACAATTATTCTTCTTTCTTGTCCAAGTAACTAATCTGTTTCCAAGAAATACTGCTCCTCCTGAGGTACTCTTTTTGTCATCAACACAACCTGCCCAATCTGCATCTGTATACACATGAAGTTCTACATTCTCTGAGTTAGGATACCATAAACCATAGTCTATAGTCCCTTTTAAGTATCTGAATATTCTTTTTATTGCCATTAAGTGATTTTGTTTAGGTTCAGCTGCAAATCTTCCAACATTGCCAACTACATTAGGAATATTCGGTCTAGATTGAGTAAGATATATGAGTTTTCCAATCATAGACTTATATAGTGTGTTGCCAACTGTTGTAGAATCATCATCTTTAGAAAGCTTGCTTCTTGTTATCATGGGGGTGTTTACTGGCTTGCAATCTTCCATCTTGAATTTCTTCAATATCTCCTTCACATAATTGGACTGATTAATGAATATACCTCTATATGTCTGATTTACATTTAATCCCAAGAAATATTTGATAGGTCTAATCATGCTCATTTTAAACTCACTTTTCATCTCTTTAGAAAAATCTACACTAAGCTTGTCATTACCACCAAAAATAATGTCATCAACAAAAATAGCAACAAGTAATAATCCTTTAGGTGTCTCTCTTATGAATAAGTTACAATCTGCTGCTCCTTTCTTGAATCCAATCTTCATCAAGTAACCATATAGTCTTTCATACCATTCTCTAGGGGCTTGCTTAATTCCATAGAGGGCTTTCTTCAGTTTGCATACCATGTCAGGTTTGTCTGATAAACTAAATCCTTCAGGCTGCTCTATGTAGACTTCCTTCAAATCACCATCCAGGAATGTTGACTTGACATCCATCTGATATACCTTAAAGTTCTTGAATGTTGCAAAGGCTAAAAATAATTTTATAGCTTCTAGTCTGCTCACAGGGGAAAATTTATCAGAGTAATCAATACCTTCTCTCTGCGCATATCCTTTACATACTAGTCTTGCTTTGTTTCTTAACACTGTACCATCTTCATTCATCTTGTTTCTGAATATCCACTTGGTTCCAATCACATTTTTGTCACAAGATCTAGGGACCAATTCCCATGTGTCATTCTTAATTATCTAAGCTAACTCTTCTTTCATTGCTTTATGCCAATCTGAATCATTACATGCATTTTCAACACTTAAAGGTTCAATTCCTCTTCATCAACTGTTAAACCTTTTGCTTTAGATCTTGTCATAAATTTCCTGCTCTGATCTCCAATGATATCTACTTTTGAATGGTATCTAGATGTGAATTGTGGAACTTTAGGTGTGACTCTCTCATCTGTTAGATTTGAGGAAAACAAATCCACCCAAGAACACCTGCATGCAAGACTGTCACAAACTAGAAGCAAAGACAGAAGAGAAGACAGAAAGCTATGGCGGCCAAAAAGCCAGAGACATGAAATCCATGTTGCAAGAAAAGAATTTCTATTAA